>CM077159.1:38099923-38596489 GCA_039583875.1 Platanthera guangdongensis | reverse complement strand
CCAACTCAGTATTTTTTTCCGCCACGTAAAACCTATATATTTTCTCCCCTATGGACTAGTGATCCACCCGACCGAGGGACACGGTCATTAACTCTAACAGCTTATGTTCATTGTTTTTAACTTAATTTCATAAATCTTTTACATGAAGTAAATGTGAGAACGGATTGCCTGAGCATCTGTAGTTGTCCCCTGCTGGGCGTGGCATCACGGCGCGTATTTTCTCTACTCTGACGTATTTTTGAATACAGAGAAAATGCGGGTCGTGACATACATTGCTGTGACTTTTATCGTATGTTTTATGTGATTGTGAACTTTACTTAATCTGATTGTACTTCTACTTCTTGATGATCTTCGTTGCCGGCAGAATCAGCGTTTTGTAGTTGCTACCTTACTGTGTGTCGGTGTCACCGAAAAATGGTGATTTTGGGCGTAAGACCCAATAGCATAGCCAAAAAAACGGGTCTTACACATATATGCTCTTAATGATATATTTTGTTTTCTCTAATTTAGGTGAGCTTAACCGAGGAAAATCCAAAGTTCTAAAGAGCTGCCCTCCAAATCATGAAGTGGTGTGTGGAAGTCTTGATCTTCTGATGAAGCAAGACATGCTGATGGATGAATTCACAAATCTTGACTACATGAATGTCTTCATATAGTTTGGGGATTTGGATTTCCCCAACTCGGAAGATGATGCCACAGTACAAGATAGGGACAGGGTGGACAAGGTTGCAGATTTTGATGCGGAGATAGAGGGGAGGTCTGTATAGTCAGATACTCTGTCGAACGGATACAGTCGCTCTGTGGGCTTTCGCAGAAAGAATTCCAAGTCCGCAAAAGGAAAAGATGTTGCGGAGGAGTCAGAGTCGTCTAAAGAATAATCGTCTTTTTGTTTACTGAGTCGCCGCACTGATTTCTTTTGTAGTTGCGACCTCAATAATATTGTCTTCTTTGAGAAGAAAAAAAAAACTTGATTTTTGTTTTGATCTCCTTTTATATACCTGTAAAAAGACATAAGATTATGCATGCATTTATACTTAATAATTTACTTTGTACCTTTGTCGAATGAGTTGTGCGAATATTGAAGTCGTGAATATTGTTCCAATTGTAGATCTATTCCTCGTTTGAATAATATATACATGAAGATGCCCATATAAGGACCCCTTTTAAAAATCAAGGATATCCTTATGCCGAAGGCGAGCGTCCCCCCAAAAGGTTAGTGTATCGGAAGATGTGTTGCCCTCTTACCTAACCTGTGACGCAATTGGTGGAACATTTGCCTTATAAGTCTATGCATAATCGCAAAAGCATTCACATAGTAATAAAATGGTATGCAAAAGCATTATATTACATGATATCACAATATGATAAGAAAAAATCAATCATAGATGAAAACCCACGAAAAGGGCATAAAAGTCTAGCAGTAATAAACCGTTGGATCTAGTGGTCAACCTTAGAGGGGGGGGAGGGTGAATAAGGTTTTGAGTGTTTGTTAAAAAATCGAAATATTTTATTCAGGGAAAGCTAGTTCTGGAAGCTATCACGGGGAGTTAGGTTGCTAACGTGCGGCGGTATGTCACAGACCTCTTTTTCCTAGGCAACTTCCTCCTTGGTGATCAACGAACACTTGAGAAAATTACAGGCTAGAGATCACACCATTACAAGCGAAGAAAAAATTGGAAATGTTCTTTATTCAAATTGAATCAACAAAGATTTTAAATATTGCAAAAGTTTGATCTCCGTGATGCTGGAGATCGGAGGCGGTGAATGAATAAACTCTTTTGGTTTTTACTACCAAAACACTACCCAGACTGGTTGGCTCTCTCTGTTTCCCTCCAAGAAAGGTCTTCAAGAAGGTTCTTCACCTTCACGCAAGGAAGTGTCTTAGTGCCCCACTAGATCCCCCGATCTAGACGTCCCTTCCCCATGATGATTTCTTACGGAATCCTCCCCAAATTCCAACGACTTCTATCGGTCAATTTCCCTTATGCAAAGAATACAGAGAAGAGAAAAATACACAAAGGTATAAAAAGATTAAAGTTTGAATCTCCATGAAGACGACTCCTCCATTGAGCGATCAATGATTGGTGTTAGAAATCTTCATATGCTTGTAAACGATCACCTCTTCATAGTCGCAGTTTTTCTTGGTTCACTAGAGTTATTCGTGCACGAATGGGTGGGAGGAAGTTTTCTTTTCCTTTGACGGAGATGGCAGAACATAGCACAGAGGTGGCTACCAAACACTAGGAATGAAAGACTTGAGCCTCTATTCATCTCCCTTAGGAATTCCAAAAACAAGACGTCTTTTATACATCTATGTAAAAACAGGTTACTGCTGGCTGTAATACTAGCACATGTCGGTAGGTTGACGCGCTTGATGTTGACAGCTATCCTGCAAATATGAAAAAATATTCAAAACGAATATTTTTGCTCTATTTCATGCTAGCGCAACGCGGTAAGAAGATATCACTTAGCGGTAAGCCTGTTGTCTCGATAAATCGATCTCGATGATCATTGAGTGGGCTAGCGCGACACGGTAGAGAGATAGTGTGGCGCGGTAGCATCCCGAGCGCCTTGCTGAATTAAATCCTCAGGCTAACCCGGGCGGTAGAACTAGCACGATGTGGTAGCAACCAGAGTGTCATGTTAATTTAATTTAGGCTACCGCCCGATGGTAACGACCACCGCGCGGTGGTAGGTGCTCGAGGAAACTTTATCGCTTCTTTTGAACCTGTAAACCTACACACTCTACCAAACACAAGATGTGATCAAATACAATATGAGAATTGATTTTATCAAACTGAGGATATGTGACCCGTCGGTTCCAACAAACTACCCCTTTTGATAATATCAAATCTCATTCATGAGATATAATAATGAGATGCATGATACAATGCATATAAGAGATTATCGTTAAAAATATAAAGTTAGGTTTCATGTTATATATAACTTCCCCTACAAATGCGCACTCCTTATGTGTGTTATATGCGATCCCCCTATATGTGTGTTCTACGAGCTCCCCCTATCTACGTGCATACAGCGTAGTAAGCTCCCCTTATATGTGATCTACCCTTACCCATGACTCATGAACAATCTATTCTCCCCCTCTGATATTATCAAAAAGGGGGTGAGTTAGACCAAAAGTAAGCATATGCAAGTGCGAGAGAAAAGAAATATAGTATATGATGATCGTGATAAAGATATCAAAAAGTGCACGTTATAGAAAGCGAATCGAGAGGTGAAAAACAATAGGGGTGACCAAACATAAATCAGAGAATATAAATCATACGGGTCAAACTGATGACCGAAGTAAACAAAAACAGTTAAAATACATTTTTAGGGTTAAAAATGATTGGATAACATAGGTCAAACTAATCACACAATGATTTAGAGTACAATGCTAAGAGAGTTAAAGAATTAATATTAGAGGAGCATTGTACATGTATAGAATGGAAATTGTGCACTAGTACTTACGTGTTATAGACATATAATGTCGTTTCAGTCCAATTCTTATGCATGAAAGCGTTAGAAAGAGCAATGACATGTGCATATATAACATCAGAAGACAAACATCCAGTAGAATTAACATTCATTACATGTTTTATCTCAGTAATTCACTATGCTATCACAAGAGAAATAAAGTGAAAAATCACGTCACGATCCCATCAACGTCATATGAAGACGAGAACTAGGGGCACTAAGATTAGGGTTTTAGTCTTTGCACAAGATCGAAATGATTCATTGGACCAAGGTGCTTATCCTCACAATGCTCATAAAGAATTATCAGTAGGAGTGAGTAGTGCTTGGGGGGGGGGGGTGTCCTTGACACATGATTTGATAGCATGCATAGTTTTTTTTCAATTGTTTATTTTGCGATATCACTTGTATAGTTTTGATTTCAAGGACCCCGAATCAATAGAAATCTACCCATATAGATTGATACACTTTAACTTGCATACATAAGACTTGACCACTATAGTTGATGCCCAAAGTTCTAACCTTTATAAAAACACATGTATATCATGACACTGATTATTCAAGTTATTCCTAACGTGTAAGACACAATATCATGATTTATAGCATGTAAGCATATAATTTCTACATGAGTGCTCCGTTTAGGGATGTGTGAACAATGTAATGTCATTCCGCTATCTAAATCCTCACACAAGGATTAACAATCCTAAATCAAACATTGTACAAAATCGTTATGATCTATGTTATAGCCATGTGTATCCTAAGAGTTATCAATCCATAGTTTTTTTATTTTGGGTTTTGTAATTTTTTGTATTTTCTGATTTAAGGAGAAATAAACAAAGTAAAAAACCAAAACAAACGAAAAAAAGACATGTTTTTGATTTTTTGTGTAATTTTTCATTTTTTGTTTGAAAAACAGCTAATGAATGAACAAAACAAAAAATATAAGCGGAAGGAGCAAACAAACAAGGTACCGCCGGCGCCAAGAATACCGCGCGATGGTAACACACAAAAATCAAAACAAACATAAAACCGCCCAATGACAAGTGGTGATGCAACATGACTAGGTAGAGAGATCCAAAACGCCTAGCTCGAGTCGAAGTAATGAGAAACGAGCATCAGAGAGAGGTTTTGTGAAGATATCAGCTAGTTGATCATCAGTTCCTATGAAGCTTACTCGCACGTTCTCTTTCTTTATGTGATCACGAATGAAATGATGTCGAACGTAAATATATTTGGAGCGAGAGTGATGTATAAGATTATTTGTTAAGCCCGTGGCACTCTTGTTGTCGCACCTAAGGTTAACGTTCCTAGGGATTATGCCAAAGTTGTCTAACGTTTGTGACATCCAAAGTGCTTCTGGCAACAACTTCCTAAGATAATATACTCGGCTTTAGCAGTAGAGAGGGCAACAAAGTTTTGTTTCCTACTTGACCATGAAACTAGTGTCGGACCTAGGAAGTGACATGTACCACTTGTGCTCTTTTGATCAAGTTAGCATCCAGCGTAATCAGAGTCAGAGTACCTGTGGAGTGTGAAGTCGGTGGTGTGGGGGTACTAAAGACCAAGATTTTGAGTGCCTATTAGATACCTAAAGATATGTTTAACTGCTTTGAAGTGAGATTCTTTAGCATCAGCTTGACACCTAGCACAAAGACACACCGCGAATGTAATATCGAGCCTATATGCAATTAAGTAGAGTACTGATCCGATCATTCCTCTAAATACAGTTTGGTCCACTGAAATGCCACTTTCATCCTTTCCTAATTTTAGAGAAGCACTCATTGGAGTTTTGACATGTTTCAGATTCTCAAAGCCGAATCACACAAACATATCTTTTATGTATTTTGATTGACTTACACAAATTCCATTATTACGTTGAGAAATCTGAAATCCTAAGAAATATGTTAACTCTCCAACTAGACTCATTTCAAAATCAGACTGCATTAAAGTGACAATTTCTTTGAATAATTGATCATTTGTGGCCCCAAAAATAATATCAACTACATAAATTTGTAAGAGAATTAAATCAGGATTCTCGTGCTTCACAAACAGAGTGTTGTCCGCCCTACCCATCCTAAATCCATGTCATAGAAGAAAAGTCGTGAGCCTATCATACCTGTTGGGTTTTACCATATGGCATAACAGTTATGCGTGCAACAAAAATAAGAGAAAAATAAGGAAAACCCAAAAGGAAATAGTGGAACTTGCGATGATCATTAACCAAGAAGTAATGTTGCAATAAATAAATTTATACCTTTGCTAGATTGAGTCAATACTCAACTTAGGTGCTCCGATTTAATCCAACGAATGGAAACGACCAGAGTTCCGAGCGTAGAATAGTGTTCATGCCTCTACGGATATCCACACGAACATGAAGATCCCTAGACTCTTGTCACATAAGATCTAGGTCGGAAAGATTCATGCCCTCAACGTCTTCACAGAGTACTAGATCTGTTCAAGTAGAGGCGGCAATGACCAAGATGACGCATAGGAGTCTCTTTCCGGCGTCGGCTAGGGACGACGGACGGTCGGCGACGACAAGAAACTGTCGGCGTCAACGGCGGTGACGGTCGCGGATGCAGAACAGTTCCATAGCGAGAAGATCGTCGCTGTCTACTTTGCGATTTAGGTTGGGAATGAATAGTCGCTTGTTTGTTTCAACAGTAAAATCGTATTTATACCTTGAACCGAACCGACCATATCCAGCAAAGCACCGAATCGGACTTTGGAAAAAATCAAATAGGTCCAGACAGAAATTCGCCGGGTATCGAAATGATATTCGATGAATCGGCGGGAGGAATGTGACGATACACGATGAATCCTGAAGTAGTCATGATGTCACTCGACGAATCGGCAAGAGATAGCAACGATACTCGACGAATCAGTTATTGGTCATGATGATACTCGGCGAATCGTGACCATTTGTTGAAACCCCTTACCTATACTCGAGGAATTTTCCTTGGTTGTTTCCGAATACATACCAGGTGACCCATATTCATAATACAGGTCCCAGAATGAATTTTCACCATGTCCAGAACGTTATAGGCCTGGTCCTTCACTTATATAACATATGAGCAAGTCCAACACAAACATATCCATCTTCTCCAAAGATCAAATGTGCGACCCCATAGGCTCATACTGCGTTGTTAGTGAGGCTACATGCTTGATCACTTCTAGATCACCATGGTAGCACCAACAGTCTCCCACTTGATCTTGAAAGTATCAAACAAAAGCTTCACAAATAATGAGCGGCATCTAGTAATGCATCATTGCTCCCCAAGCAATAAGAGTTTAAAACTCGAAAGCCATTGTGACCAATGTATCAGTGTCGTCATGTCCCTTCATCCCTTATATCCAGATAGAACTATAGGTACATATCGTGTCACCCTCATGATTGTTCAATCCTAGTTTTCTTGATCTAGAATGGACTTCCAGAAATTGGTGAGTCCAATATCATATATTGACTCAACCAAGCATGACCATGCATTTCTCAGTCCCATTCCATCAAGGGGCCCATGGATGCAACTCTTGTCATATAAGAGGAAAAAAAACATCTCTGCTCACACGCAAACACCCAAATGATTCGTAACGTACCCAAAAACCATCTTTATCATCCAACTTTCTCAAGAATGGACTTTTGATGGCATAAAAGCACGCTCTTCCTCACTCAGTGAGTGTTGTGACTTCAGGTCAAAGGACCACAAACACCATTGCCACTTAAGCCATACTTGTGACATGTTTATATAACAATCCACAAAGTATTCTCACGGTGGGTCTGTCCAGTACAACTTGTTCATAACAAGTACCCATGTGATGACTTGATATCACAATATTATGACCTGTGAGGACAGGTCATCAGTCAACATACATGCTAGTCTTAAAGGTATCATCATCGCCCTTAGCGTCAAAGATGATATAACGACGAGGGACCTTTAAGAACTTGCCAAAATATATAGATGAAATGTATATGGAAGCAAACACTCTAAGGACACTTATACAGTTAACTACTCTATCAAAATAAAAATAATTACACAATAAAAGAACTTGGCAAAATATATAGATGAAATATATATAGTACTGTTATTCATCAAATGAATTATTTTATAGCCAACAAACATACAATCCACAAGAATCAAACTAGAGTTGATCATTCAGGTATCGTATACCCATTTATCTAACATGACCATCATGCTTTCTCTGTGTGAGAGGCTTTGTCAGTGGATCTGCAATGTTCTCCTCAGTCGGCACACTGCATATGCTCACATCTCCTCGATCTACAATCTCTCAAATTAGATGGAACTACCGAAGTATATGCTTGGAGCGTTGATTAGATCTAGGTTCCGAAGCAAGTGCAATTGCACCATTATTGTCATAGTAGAGATCTTCAGGATGAACAATGCTAGGGACTACATCTAACTCGCTGATGAATTTCTTAATCCATACAGCCTCCTTTGCTGCATTTGCATCGGCGATATACTCGTCCTCAGTTGTAGAATAGGCAACTATCTTCTGCTTGAAACTTTTCTAGCTAACAACACCTCCATTTAGGCAAAACATAAACCCTGACTCAGACTTTGAATCGTCCTTATCAGTTTGGAAGCTAGCATCTGTGTAACCCTTTACAACGAGCTCTTCCTCTCCACCAAATACCAAGAATGTATCATTAGTCCTTCACAAGTACTTCATGATATTCTTAACGGCAATCCAGTGACTTTCACTGGGATCAGATTGATACCTTATAGTCATGCTCAAGGCATAAGAGACATCGGGTCGAGTACATATCATTGCATACATGATTGACCCAATTGCTGAAGTATATGGAATCAACTTCATGCAGTCCTCATCTTCACAAGATTTGGGACATTGGTCCTTAGAGAGACTCACACCAAGAGACATGGTTAAAAATCCTTTCTTGGACTCGAGCATGTTGAACCATTTCAACACCTTATCAATATATATACTTTGGGTCAAACACATCAACTTCTTCGATCTATCTTTATAGATCTTAATACCTAGTATATAAGTTGCATCACCCAAGTCCTTCATTGAAAGCAGTCCCCTAAGTTATTCTTAACAATTTACAGGGTTGGTTTGTCATTCCCGATAAGCAGTATGTCATTTACACACAATATCAAAAAGACAACTATGCTCTCACTAATTTGTTTGTAAACACACGGTTCATTCTCGTTTTTGATAAAACAAAACTCTTTGATCTCTTCATCAAAATGAAGATTCCAACTTCGAGAAGCCTGTTTTAATCCATAAATGGATCTCTACAACTTGCATATTTTAGTGGATTCACCTAGAGATACAAAACACTCGAGTTGTGTCATATACACTTCCTCAAGGAGGTTCCCATTTAGGAAAGCCGTTTTGACATCCATCTGCCAGATCTTGTAGTCATAATACGCAGCAATACCAAGTAGAATTCTGATGGACTTAACCATGAAAATTGAGGAAAAAGTCTCATCATAGTCAATAGCCTGAATTTGCTTGTAACCATTAGCCACAAGTCACCCTTTGAATGTCTGTACAGTCTCATCCATGTTGGTCTTCTTCTTGAAGACCCACTTGCACCTTATGTGTCTTACCCCTTCAGGTGGTTCCACCAAGTCCAAACTTGGTTTTCATACATGGAGTACATTTCAGATTTCATGGCCTCAAGCCACTTCCCAGGGTCCGGTCCACACATAGCATCTTGGTAGTTTTCTGGCTCATCATCATTATCCATAAGCACCACATTACCTATTTTAGACACGAGAAATCCATATCTCTCAGGCTTAAACCTTGGTATACCAGATCTACATGGAACTTGTGTTTCCTGAGCAAGTTCTCCAGTTACAACAACTTATAGTCCTGGCTCAGGTTCAAATTCCGGTTCATTTACTATTTGTGGTTCTTGAACTTCTTCAAGTTCTACCTTAGCGGACTTTCTACTTAAGAACTCTTTCTCAAGAAAGACACATGTCCTTGTGATAAACACATTTCCCTCAGACGGTAGACAGAAATAGTACCCTTTAGTTTCCTTAGGATACCCCACAAGATAACACTTATCTGAATTGGGTTCCAGCTCGTCAGATATTTGACGTCGTACGTATGCCTCACAGTCCCAAACCTTGATGAACGACATACTGGGATGCTTCCCAGTCTATATCTCATATGGTGTATTTAGAAATGCTTTCGTTGGAGAATGATTTAGTGTTAAAGCAGCAGTTTCTAAAGCAAAACCCCAAAAAGAAACAGGCAGATTTGCATGACTCATCATCGATAGCACCGTGTCTAATAAAGTATGATTCCTCTGCTCATACACACCATTATACTGCGGTGTTCAAGGTGAATTGTGCTGTGATACAATACCCCACTCTTTCAGATGATCCCGAAACTCATGACTTAGGTATTCGCCACCTCAATCAGATCGGAATGCTTTAACCTTCTTACCCAATTGGTACTCCACTTCATTCTTAAACTCTTTGAACTTTTCAAAGGTTTCGGATTTGCACTTTATAAGATACACATATCAGTATCTACTAAAATCATCAGTCAATGTAACAAAGTATAAGTGCCTACCTCTAACCATAGAACTCATGGGTCCACATACATCACTATATACTATACCCAAGAGATCATCAACCCTCTCATTATTTCTAGTGAAAGGGACCTTAGTCATTTTGCCTAACAAACAAGATTTGCATCTCTCAAATGACTCACAATCAAATGAGTCTAATAGTCCATCTCTATGGAGCTTGGATATATGTTTCTCATTTATATGGCCCAAACGATAATGCCCAAGGTACGTGGGGTTCGAGTCACTCATTCTTAATCTTTTGGTATTTTCTATATTATAGATCTGATGGTTTAATTTCAAAACATATAAACCATTAAACATTTGAGCTACAACATAACAAACATCATTCTTAAATATAAAACAATAATTATTCTTAATAAGAAAAAAAATCCAATCATGTCTAAACATGAAATAGAAATAATGTTTCTAGTTATTGCAGGAACATAATAACAGTTATCAAGTTCCAAAACAGGTCCACTGGGCAAAGAAAGACGGTAAACACCCACAGTGACAGCAGTAACTCTTGCTCCATTGCCAACACGCTGGTCCACCTCTCATTTATTCAACATTCTTCTCCTTCCCAGTTCCTGCACGTTTATATAAATGTGAGAACCACATATTATATCTAATACCCAGGATGAAGGAGCAAAAATGTTTATCTCTATAATATAAATACCTGAAGAGGAAGTCATACCTCCACTCATATTTTTTAGACTCTCAATGTATGAAGGACAATTCCTCCTCCAATGACCAGTCTTGCCACAGTAGTGGCACTTTCCCTCTTTCCCTGAACCTTTCTTTTTCAATGGAGAATACTTGGGCTCCAGAGCAGACTTAGTTCCTACCTTCGTCTTCTTAAAGACCTCGGTCTTTCCCTTTCCTTTATGCACCATCAGTATAGGGATGGAAGGCTTGACCTTCTTCATATTAATCCCGGCAGTTCGCAACATGCTCAGGTGCTCGGGCAGTATCTTGTCTATTCATTCATGTTATAGTTCAAGACGAACTGCTCATTACTGTCCAGCAATGATTGTAAGAACAGGTCTGTAGCCAACTCTTGGCCTAGAGGGAACCCTAGTCTTTCAAGGTTCTCGATATAACCAATCATCTTGAGTACGTGATTCCCTACTAGGTCCTGACCTCCCATCTTGTACTGGAACAATGTATTAGTGACATCAAATCTCTCTTGATGAGCTTGCCCTTGAAATATTTTCTTGAGATGCTCGTCAATTTCCTTGCAACCTATGCTCTTATGTTGCTTTTGAAGCTTAGAGTTCATGGACATAAGCATAAGACATTCGACATCTAAAGAGTCGTTGAGACACTTCTTGTAAGCATCTTTATCAACACGGGATGCATTCCCGGCAGGCTCATCAAGGGATATCTCTTCCAAATCATAGAGCTTGCGCTCTTGCCTGAGAACAATTCTCAGGTTCCTATACTAGTCCAAATAATTTGTTCCACTCAGCCTTTTCTTCTCAAGGACCACTCTGAGGGACATGATGGAGTGTGAGCCACTTGCCATGGATAATCTACAAGGATACAAGCAAAACAAATTAGTACTACATTTCAAAATATAATTTTCTCTTTCGATTAGTACTTTAATCAAAATAACTCCTACTACTTTTATCAAATTGATAACCCTTGATATCAATTCAATGAGTTCATGCGAGTAACTCTCTTAGTGGACAAGATCCATATTTCACTAATACTATAAGTCAGGTTTGGCTTTTCTTTCACAATGCAACTATTTAGGTAGGCAACGCTTGCCAATTGCACTATAATGCAACTCTATTATGGCTGGTGAATAACTCTTTATTCGCATCCAGCATATGGTGCATGCCAACCCCATGCTTTTGGGCACTCAACCTTTGAGGTCACCCAGTTAAGTTTGACCCGATGTCGATAGTGGGATATCACAATTATCTACTCGCACCCTTACCAAGATAGACTAATGCACCTTACTTTGGCAAGCCCACACTTCATCGATCGAGGCAGGAAGAGTGTCATCCATCGGAAGTCATCCGAATACTTAATATTGATTAAGGGATATTTTTTGATATTTGATTAACTCTTTAATCATGGTTAACATTTAACCAATGTTCACATCTGCAAATATTCAACAACATACATAATCCAAAGGCATCCCCGATGTGCACAAGAATATCATCAACACTTGATGAAATGGGCTAAATCTGAACATTTAGAACACTTCTAAATCTTCAGATTTACATGCACTGGACATGAGCAACACCAACTCCACTTACACAGTAGACAAGCTCGCCACTTTATGTGTGAGAATCAAAAATCTACCACATACTAGGTTTCACAAACCAACAAGAGTGACAGTTACTGTTAAGGAGTAACCACAAAGAAATCACATGCGTTCTTCGTGGGATTCCAAGAATAGGTATTTTATAACACTTCTAAAATCTCCAAATCTACACGCCATGGATTTAGCAACTTCTGACACAATGATCATCGCACAACCTGGCTCTGATACCACTGTTGGGTTTACCTTATGGCATAACAGTTATACGCATAGAGAAAATATGAGAAAAACAAGGAAAACCTAAAAGGAAATTGTGGATCTTTCGATGATCATTAATCAAGAAGTAATGTTGCAATAAATAAATTTATACCTTTGCGGGATTGAGTCAATACTCAACCTAGGTGCTCCAATTGAATTCAATGAACGGCAATTGCCGGAGTTCCGAGTGTATAATAGTGTCCACGCCTCTACAAATATCCACACGAGCACGGAGAAGCCTAGACTCTTGTCGCACAAGATCTAGGTCGGAAAGAGGCTTGCCCTCAATGTCTCCATGGAGAACTCGATCCATTCTTGGAGAGGCGACAATGATGAAGACGATGGCTAGGAAACTCTTCCTATCGGCGGATAGGGATGGCGGACGGTCGACAGCGACGAGCGGCGGTCAGCGACAACGACGGAGACGGTCACGGTTGCAGAACAGTTTCGTCGCAAGAAGATCGTCGATGTCGGCTTCGCGATTTAGGTCGGGAATGAATAGTCGCATGTTCGGTTCAACAGTAAATCATATTTATACCTTGAACCGAACCGGCCCGAGCCAGCAAAGCGCCGAACTAGACTTAGGAAAAATCAAATAGGTCCAGACAGAAATTTGGCGAGTATCGAATTAATATTCGACGAATCAGCGAGAGGCATGTGATGATACATGACGAATCATGAAGTAGTCATGATATCACTTGACAAATCGATGAGAGATAGCAACGATACTCGACGAATCAGTTATTGGTCACGACGATACTCGATGAATCGAGACCATTCGTCGAAACCCCTTACATATACTCGACGAATTTCCTTAGTTGTCCCGGAATAAAATTCCACCATGTCCAGAACATCATAGGCTTGGTCCTTCACACATATCACATATGAGCAAGACCAACCCAAACCTATCCAACTTCTCCAAAGCTCTTGTGTGCGACCCCATAGGCTCATAGCGTTGGCAGTGATGCTACATGCTTCATCACTTCTAGATCACCATGGTAGCACCAACAATACCAAGCATGGGGTGTTTACTTCAGTCCGTCCAAGGCTTTCACAAACTTGTATACGTGGCTTGTGTAGTCAACATTCTTGAATCTTGGTGGTTGCTCGACATACACCTCTTCCTTAATATATCCATTTAAGAATGCACTCTTAACATCTATTTGATATAATTTAATTTGTTTATAACTCGCAAACACTAAAAACATACGAATGAATTGAAGACATGCAACTGGTGCAAATGATTCCTCAAAATTCACACCCTATATTTGTGAGTAACCGTGTGCCACCAACATAGCTTTGTTTCTAGTTATCGTATAGTTACCATCAAGTTTATTTTTGTATACCCATTTCCGACTGATAACTAGATGGCTATCAGGACAATCCACTAATAGCAATACCTTACTTCTCTCGAACTGATTTAGTTCTTCATTCATAGCTAGGAACCACGATTCGTCATTTAAAGCTTCTGAGATGTTCTTGGGTTCAATTTTAGACAAGAAACATAGGTTCGAGAAGGACTCATGTAGGGCCGACTGAGTTCTAACTCCATGTGAGTGCTCTCCTATAACTAGTTCTCGTGGATGTTATTTCCAAAAATTTAGAGATACTAGAGGCCTATATCCTTCTACGAGAGTTGGAACCTCAAACGCCACTTCTCTCTCCTCACCCTTATCTCCTAATTGCACATCATCATCCATTTCCTCTTCATTCAGCCTAGATTCTTCAGTTGGTATATTTTCGTCAAAGTGCACATGATCTGATTCTTCAATAACTAAGGTTCTCTTATTATAGGCCCTATAAGCACGACCTGAACTCAAGTATCCAGAGAAGATGTCGAGGTCTGATTTTTCATCAAATTTTCCGATGTGATCCTTAGTGTTTAGAATGTAACACTGGCAACCAAAGACTCTAAAATACGACACAGAGGGTTTCTTATCGAAATATAGCTCATATGGAGTTCGCTTAATAATCGGGCGAAGCATGATCCGGTTCATCACATAGCTTGCTATGTTAACTGCTTCAGCCCAAAAATACTGAGGTAAGTCGAACTCAGCGAGCATTGTGCGTGCTAGTTCTTGAAGTGCATGATTCTTTCTTTCTACTACCCCATTCTATTGTGTGCTACATGGGGCGGAGAATTCTTACTTTATTCCTAAATTATCACAAAAGTTCGTGAAGTCTTCATTCTCAAACTGTCCCCCATGATCTGACCTTATGCATTTTATTTTTAGTTCCTTTTTATTTTGAAGTCTAGTGCATAGATTTGTGAATTCATTTAATGTGTCAGATTTATTTGAAAGAAAGTTCGTCCAACAAAACGATAGTAATCTTCTATGAGAACGAAAGTGTATCGTTTTCCACATAGACTATATGTATGAAGAGGACGAAACAGATCCATATGAATGAGTTCAAGTGGTCTAGTCGTGGAAAATGTCACTTTTGCTTTTGAATGATGTTTTAACAAATTTCCCTATTTGACACGGAGCACATAAGGATTTCAAACTATCGCTTAATTTTGGGAGTCCACGAACAAGTTTATCTTTCGATAGTTTGACAATTAGTTTACTTCCTGAGTGTCCTAGTCTCCTATGCCAAAGATCTAATTCCTCATTCTTGCTAACTAAGTATTTCAAAACAGAGATAGATATATCTCCAAAACTAACAGTATAAACATTATGAGTTATATGAGCAGTAAGTAAAACACTAATAGTTTTAGCATCTATAATCTTGCAAGTGTTTGTAGAGGATTCAAATATGACATTCAGGCCTTTATCACATAATTGACTAATTGAGATTAAATTATGCTTAAATCCATCTACAAACAATACATTTAAAATAAATATGCTTTGTTACCTATGGTACCGGTTCCAAGAATGCGTCCTATGTTGTTGTCCCCAAACGTCACCATGCCCCTCTTTTCGTCATTCGGCTAAGGAACTTGTCTTTATCACTTATCATGTGCTTGGAACACCCAGAGTCTAAGTACCACACATTCTCCTTATCCTTAGCCCGCCAACACACCTAAAAAGAAGTTGAGTGTAAAGATCTGGTTACCTAAGTTATTCCACTCATACGATAATTAGAAGACTTTGGTAGCTTGGCATACATAATTTTCTTGTCACCTTTCCTCAGAAATGACACGGATGTGTGACCAAACCATTGATATTATGCACACAAGGTATAGACAGTGGATGCTTCCTTTATCGTGTTCTTAGAGCTCATGCTTGAGGATGGGAATAGTCTTTCAGAATTATTGACCTTATTTTGTGATTTTTTATAGTTCGTTTTAGGATTAGCTTGAAAATGATTACCGTTCTGTGGTAGTGTTGGACTTACGTATCCTAGCCAAAATTTTCCAGATCCATGACACTGTGTACCCAATAACATATTCATAGATTTTTGCCATATTCCAAATTTCTAGATAACACAGTTATGATCATGGATCCTCGCCTTTAGGGCGTTGTTTTCAGTGACTGGCATTACACACCGATTGTCGAATTGTTGTTTACCTTCATCTATCTTAGCAGGACACATTTGAAGTCTTTTCTCCAAGACATTCCTTTCATTGGTGAGATTGTTCGTTTTCAATGATGCCTTTGAGGGACTTGCTTTAAGCTCTTCGATCATTGTCATCGAGTGAGGACAATCTAGGCACTCGATCCTCTCTTTGCCGCATTTTATTAATTCACTCTTTAAATTTTCTAAGTCCTTTTTAATTTTCTTGTTTTCATTTCTTATGGACGTTTTCTCAAATATAACACTGATGTTCATAAATTTCAAGAAGTTAATTATAAGAGGGTGAGGTTACCTTAGTGTCGCTCTGGACACTGGACTCTCTTTAGACTCATCCTGATTCCTCCCCATGAGGCACATATTTTCATCATCTTCAGTACTTGAGTCGGGGGTGCTTGACTCATCAGATCCATCCTCGTCCCATGTTAGCACCTTTAACACCTTCTACTTTCTTTTGTTTCTGCTCTGTTTCTCCTTTTCCTCCTTTTGGAGCCTTGGACATTCCATCTTTATGTGTCTAGGCTTGTGACAGTGGTAGCACTCGGGTATTGACTTCTCATCATCGCTCTCCATCTCCTTTGATGGTTTGTTCCACCTCATGGTTTCTTCAATACCTTTCTTCAGAAATTTCTTAAACATTCTCTGTCTCTTGGGATTCCTCATAAACTTTTTAAACTCTCAGACATAGAGGCTTTCTTCCTCATTGTCCTCAGATTCTTCAGTAGCCTTTCTCTCCATCTCAACCTTCAATGCCAGCCCCTTCTTTTTTATCTCCCTGCGATATTCCTCACCTTGAATGTTTAATTCCAGTTCATGTGTCTTCAGGTTTCCAATGAGGCTCTCTATCTCCAGGGTGCTGATATCGTGTGATTCTGTAATAATCGTCACCTTCGGGTTGAAACGTGGAGGCAATGATCGCAGGATCTTCCTCACCAGATCTCCATTTGAGTAGCTCTTACCGAGAGATCTTGAGGTATTGAAAATCTTAGTGAAGCGATTATACATGTCATCCACCTCCTCATCGATCTCCAACTGGAATTGTTCGTATTCATATTCGAGTTGGAATAGTTTTGACTGCTTCACCTGCGAGGTACCTTCGTGAGTAAGCTCAAGTAAACGTCATACATCATACGCAATTTCACAATTATAGATTCGATTAAATTCAGTTTTATCCAAAGCGCAAAATAAAGAGTTCATGTCTTTGGCATTGTTCGTACATGTCAGCTTATCAACGTCATCCAATTTATCTTGTGGTTTGACTAAGACGGTATCACCTACAATGATAGTGGGTGTAGTGTATTTTGTTTTGATCATGGCCTACACGTCCATGCTTTGTGCTATCAAAAAAAATTTCAGTTGCATTCTCCAGTGACTGTAGTCACTCCCCATGAACAGTGGGGATTTACTCACACCTTGTCCCTCAGGGAAAGCGTGAACCGCGTTAGAAATCATACTTCGGGATTTTAAGCCTTTTTGAAATAACTTTGCTCCGATAGCACTTGTTGGATCTAGTGGCCAACCTTGGGGGGGTGAATAAGGTTTTGGGCGTTTGTTAAAAATTCGAAATATTTTGTCCAGGAAAAGCTAGTTCTGGAAGCTACCGTTGGGCGATAGGTTGCTAATGCGTGGTGGTAGGTCACAGACCTCTTTTCCCGGGCAAATTCCTCCGTGGTGATCTACTCACACTTGAGTGAATTACAGGCTAACAATCACACCATTACAAGCGAAGAAAAACGAAGAGGGAATGTTCTTTATTCACATTGAACAAACAATGATTTTAACTATTATAAAAGTTTGATCGTGACACCGGATATCGGAGGCGGTGAATGCATAAACTCTTTTGGTTTTCTATACTGACCCACTACCCGGATCGGTTGGCTCTCTCCCTTTCCCTCAAAGAAAGGTCTTCAAGCCGGCTCTTCATCTTCACGCAAGGATGTGTCTTAGAGCCCCACTAGATTCCCTAATCTTAATATACCTTTGTGTATATTGTCGATAAAGCAAGAGCAAAGCTTTTAGACTGAGGAGAGACCTGCGCATAAGAGACCACATCCCGAAGAGGATGTTGTTTACAGGAGCGAACACCTTTCTGAATAGAAATCAGAAGATCAAGATCTATTTTATCAACAGTATGAGGACCACCCACAAGAGAGACAACTGGCTCTAGAGATGGGGACAGCAGGTCAGTAGAAGAATCAGAAATAGAAGAAGGAAGATGAGCTATCTCTGGAGGAGGTGCCGACACAATAGGAAAAGAAGCAGATTCATTGGAAGAATGAAGAATAGAAGGAGACGAAAAGTATGAAGTATCCTCAAAGAAAGTGACATCTGCAGAAACATATTGTTTTCGTAGAAGAGGATCAAAACACCTGTATCCTTTTTGTGTCTGGCAATAACTGTGATGCCCCCGATTTTTCGATGATTTTATTTGACTAGGCGACATCATATTTATGACGTCATGACGTTACTTTTAACGTCGAGTTGACGGCGCAAGACCGTTAAGACATTTTCGCGTCCGTGCGGTCGAGTCGGCCGAATTCTTATTGTAATGTGAAAATTTTGCATTTGGAATTTAAGTTAAGTAATTTTAGACTTGCTCATCCAGTTTCGTCGCAATCCGAGTATTTTTGGAGTCTCGGCGCGCGATTGAAGTTTTGGATTGTTTATGTTCGTCGTATACTTTGAAGATTAATATCTTGGGAATGACTTGTCGGATTTTGGTTTTGACTTTGTTGTTGTGTTCGTAGCGTCAGTATTCACCTACGGCGTGAGTTTCGTTTAATTCGGCGCTCGTTTGGCCTCCGTTTTAATCTCGTAGTTTTCTTATACAAAAATATATAAAATATGAATATTTTAATATTAAAGTACTATTTAAAAATGAAAAACACTATTCATTCATATAGTTTAATTTCTTGGATTTATTTGTAAAAAATTTACGAGTTATGCAAATCTTATTTCTGCCTCTCTCGAGTGTTTTAAGTTCTTTACTCGAGTGCTAAGCAACTACTCGAGTCCTCCTTTCCTACCTACTCAAGTGTTTTTTTTTGTACCTACACGAGTACTTTTTCTCTTACTCGAGTTCTGTCCGGAACCTCTCGAGTGCCTGTTTAATTACTCGAGTAATTTTTTTATAATTACTCGAGTAATTTTTTTATAATTACTCGAGTGTTTTTTTATACCTACACGAGTGATTCTTAGTCCCTACTCGAGTGAATTTGTTCAGGTACACGAGTGATTCTTATATACTCGAGTGATTATTATATTTACTCGAGTGATTATTATATTTACTCGAGTGATTATTATATTCACTCGAGTGTTTTTTCTTCCTGATTACTCGAGTGACGTTTCACGACTCGAGTGCTGCATTTTCCCTACTCGAGTAATTTTCTCTGTCTCGAGTGCTCCTTCCTTATACTCGATTGTTTTTATGGACCTACTCGAGTGTTTTTATGGACCTACTCGAGTGATTAGTTTCCTACTCGAGTGATTATTTTCCCACTTGAGTGATTATTTTCCTACTCGAGTGATTATTTTCCTACTCGAGTGATTATTTTCCTACTCGAGTGACGTTTCTGGACCGACTCGAGTACCCGTACGCTTGTTCTTGTGTAGTCCGTTGCAGTTTGCGTTCGAGAGCCCTTTTGAGCAGCAAACAAATGTTGTATGGAAAAATGGTTAACATAAAATTTGTGCGTCTCGACGAGATCTACAACTTTCATGTTGGCCACTTTTCGATTTGAAGCAATCCTAATCCTTTATTTTTGTCTCCCGCGCACCCGGGCGTAAATACTCCGTTTTTAGACAGAACATTTTATAAATATATATTTATATATCTTTATATATATATATATACATATGTATATATATATACATATTCATATCAGAGAAAATTCCTTCATCTTCTCCGATCTTTTCCTCCCGAAGCAGAGCGGCGAGCGTGAGGGAGAAAATATTTCGTGAACCCTCCGGTGGCCGCCGACGGTGCTCCGGTGCTCGAAATCTTCATCCGAACATATATCCGGAAAGCTCTCGCCGAGAGCTACGCCATCGTGGTAATAACTTCCCAGTTTCTTGAGATTTCTCGTTAGGGTTTTTCGGCCCTAACGTCCTTTTCGGTCGTTCCTGTTCAGATTTCAACACCTCCTGCATCCTTTTGCCCCGATCTACGACATGAAGTGATTCAAAGGACTTTTCCGGTAAAACCAAGGCAAGTGGTGGTTTCCCCTCATTTCTCCTTCTCCGATTTGATGGTAACAACTATGTTTTCATGTTCCTTAAATTTTATATACTTGTTCTTCCAAATTATTATTATGATTAACCTTCTCAATGATCACATGATGTTGTAATGTTTTGTCATGGTGAACTCAATTTTTTGTCTGGATATGTTTGATCGTTCTTGATGTGTCTTATTGATGGTTTAAACGCCTTATTTATTATTATTGAACGTATTAGAGTTTAATGGGGTTTGAAAATCGTTCCTAAGGGTTGATCAACCATGTCTTGTATCTAGTAATATCAAGTAGAATCTGAGGAGCCAAATCTCGAGATATGTGTTGTTTTCTTGGTGGTTTTCTTGATTGCGGGAGTTAGTGGACGATTCCACTTCCGCAGAGTTTGTTTCCTTCATTAGTGCCCTGTGGAAGTCTACCTGGTTTTTGGGTATCTGCGGTCTATGGTGGAGAGTATGAGACTCCCTCGCTGTTAGACTGATTTTATATTCATGTGGGTGTGCCCAAGAGTGACCACCTCGCCCGTGTTTTTGGGTGGTGTGTCCACGAGTGACCATCTCGCCCGTGTTTTTGGGTAGAGTAGACCACAGGTGCCTAATAAAGGTTTTGTATTTCTTCCTTACGAATTATTCATGTTGTCACCTTATAGCTTCGTGCGTCTGGTGTACTATTGTTGTACGTCACGAATCACGTAAGAGTTCTTTTTCCCGATGATGACTTGTTCCTCTTTTTGTGCTTTATTTCAGTACTGTTGGTCTTGTGTTGGTACCCCTCTGATCTTTATTTATTTTGGCTTATTAATTCTCTGCAACCATTTGTGCTTCTCTTGCTGATGTGTTCTGTCTTTGGAATGCATCAGGTTCAGAGCAGTAGTAGATAGTAGAGCTAGTTTTGGAGTTTTTGAGCGGTAGTGTTGGTCGTGGTTGTTACCTCATCTCAGCGAGGTAGTTTTTTGTTTATTTAGTTACTGGTTCAGACTTACTTTTCTGTCTGTGGGTTCGTGTCAGTTTGTTGCCGCCCACAGAATTGTTACTTTTAGATACTTGCTAGATGCTTATTTCTCTATATGTGGATGTGAATTACTTGCTCTCTGGGAGGATTTATGCTAGGAATGTATGTTAGGTGTTTTAAGAATAAAATCTATTACTATTACTTCATGCACTGCATAATTTAAAAAAACTCTAATTTGTTATATTTAGCGACCATAAAAGCTATCCTTACTACTATTATAAATTTAGAGACTTGCATATCATGAGTTGTCCTTTGGGGACGTTTATACTCATGTAGGATGTTGGAGTCAATCTAAATAAGTATTTTTCGCAGCGTATAATTATATTTTGATTCGTGGACTAAATGAGCCATTAAGCCGAGGGATACGACTAACTATTGCACTTAACTAATTTTTTTCCTTAAAATAACTTAAACAATCTTTCTTCATGATTAAGTAGCTATCTGCCTGAGCATCTGCAGTTATCCCCTACTGACGTGGCATCATGACGCGCACTTTCCCTTACTCTAATAAGTTATTATATGTGGTGAAAATGCGGGTTGTGATAGTTGGTATCAGAGCCAGGTTGCTTGACAATTGGTCGGGCAACCTTCCATTGTTAGTGTTAGATGTTTAGTGACATTTCATACACACACCGATGTGTCATCAGTACGTCTTAGCCAAAGCATAGTCATTACACTCATAGCATGATAAGAAGTATACATGATATATTATGTAGTATGGGATGTATAATATGTGTTTGTATATGGATCCACCATAGGAGGCAACATGTGACGGTTATGTAGTATGGGATGCATAACCACCATCACATGAGTGCCCATTAGCACGTTTTATTTTCTCATTGCATGCAATGATATGTAATATGGGATGCATAACATTTCATGTGTACGTCGCTCATGCATGCATTAAGGCCCTTTTAGAATACATAACACTGCATACATTGCATATCATTGCATAAGCACACGTGCTAAGTTAAGGTTTACATGATGACACATGTACACACATGATTTTAAATAAGAATAAAGAATCCATGCATTCATGTCATAGGAACAAGATTCAATAGGATGACAGGATATCATCCTAAGTAGGACATATCATAGTTATAAAATCCTAGAGCAAGTTGCAGCATAAGAAAGTGTCTTTTAAGTATGGTCTGAACTAGTCGTGTTGCCTTGTTGTAAGCTAGGATTTTGATGAGTTGTCTGTTTGCATTTTTAGAAATTCCGCCAAAGCGTCCTACGACGAGGTCGACTCCCCAATCGGAGGGTGAGTCATCAGGTGCGCAAAGTGATGCGATTATCAAGGGTCTGCGTCAGAGCAATGAGGCTCTGTCGAGACAATTGGTTGCGATGCAATCGTAAATTGAGTCTTTGTTGTCTTCCGCTCCCACGCAGCAACCTTTAGTGCAAGAGCCTGCCTTGGGCCAAGCCGTGCCCGATACCCCTGCTCCTCTGGTGCCCCCGATGGAGATACCACCAGAAATGAATTTCATATCGCACTTCCAGCTGTTGGGACCTCCCACATACGACGGGAGTGCTAACTTTATGGTTTTAGATGATTGAATCATATCCATCGAGGAGATGTTTTCGTATTCCAGAATTATAGAAGCTCAGAAGGTGATGATTGCAGCCTATCAGTTAAAAGGCCTGGCAAAGAGTTGGTGGATTCGGGAAAGGGAGAGTCTGAAGGAAGGAAGTTCTTGGGAATCTTTTAAGAAGATGCTACTGAAGAAGTTTCTATCCTCGGTCGAGCAGGACCATCTGATGAATAACTTCCTGCATTTGAAGCAGAGATAGCTCAACGTGAGCGCGTACAAGATTGAGTTTAGCAAACTGAGTAGGTTTGCTCCTGATCTTGTAGCTTCTGAGGAGGGTAGAGTGAAGCGTTTCCTTGGAGGACTAAGAAGCGATGTCCAGCAGTTGGCATGCGCTTACCAGGCTGAAAGTTATGCTGAAGCAATAGAAGCCACTTTGAAAGTGGAGGCGATTAAAAATGCCAAGAAATGAGGTGCTGCGGCGAGGAAAGAGAAAAGGAAAGGCATTGAGGATGGTAGCTCCAGGGCATCTGGCCCTTCTTCGAAAAAGAAAAGTAAGGAAGTGTGTAGCATCTGTGGTCGTCCTGTCCATCCTTACGAAAGGTTTTTCAAGAGGACTGCCTCCCTGAAGCAGCAGCAGGTGCATGCTATCCAAGGTGCACCAAAGGGTGAGCTAGTGTGATCATTTTGTGCAAGGAAGGGTCATGATATGAGTCAGTGCTGGATGAAAGAAAGGATTTGCTTCCAGTGCGGGCAGAAGGGACACCATAAGTCTTCGTACCCCCAGGCTCAGCCGCCACTGCAGCCTGCCCCGCTTCGAGCTCTGTCGCCGCCGCCAAACCTGGATAAAGGAAAAGGAAAGCTGAACGTGATGACCAACGAGGAAGCTCAAACCTCTACGCAAGTGATATCAGGTTAGCCCAAGTTTAAAATATCCTTATTATTTATCGTTGTTGCACTAGTTATCGTTCATTTAGTTATGTATGTTGGGTACATTGGAATGAATGTACCTCATTTGAAGAAGCCTCACCCTACTCAATGATATACATCAAAATGTATTTGATGTATTTTGAGTTGCCTTGTGCAGGTTAAGTATTTGCAGGGAAAGATGAAAAGTTTCTAAGTCCATGTGTCGACACTCAGAAGGAAAGTGTCGACACTTAAGAAGACTTGTGTCAACACCCAGACAAGCAGTGTCGACACTTGGAGTACTTGTGTCGACACCAGTGATGCAGAGTCGACACTAGATAGAAAGTGTCGACACATACAGGTTGTGTCGACACTCAATAAAGAGAAGTCCAGAGAAGCAGTGTCGACACTTAGAAGCAGTGTCGACACCCAGAGGAACTGTGTCTACATCAGAAAGTGTCGACACTTGGAGGCTGTGACGACACTCAGCAAATTTCAACAGAGTCTAAGTATAAGTGTCGACATAATGAAGAATGTGTCGACACACTGCAGAAGACTCAGCACTTGAAGAAAGTGTCGACACAAGAAAGAATGTGTCGACACTCAGCAGAAGACTCAATAACATGAAGAAAGTGTCGACACTAGGAGGCTGTGACGACACTTAGCAATGTTCAACAAAATTCTAAGTACAAGTGTCGACACAAAGGAGATGTGTCGACACTCAGCCAAAGTCTCAACAGAAGAAGAATGAGTCGACACAAGGAGCTGTGTCGACACTTAGAAAGTAACAACACAGAAGGCAGGTGTCGACACTAAGAATATGTGTCGACACTCAACAAGTTCAACACAAGAAGATGTGTCGACACAAAGGAGTTGTGTCGACACTTACAAGAAATCAACTAAGTACTGAACAACAAAGTGTTGTGTCGACACACAATATCAGTGTCGACACATGATGAAGAAGCTATGTCGAGAAGTGAATTCTACAACACAAGGAGTTGTGTCGACACCTTGAAGGCTAGTGTCGACACTTAGTCAACTTGTGTCGACACTTAGTCTATAAGTGTCGACACTTAAAGACAGACTGTCTCGACACTTTCAGACAGTTACAGTTATTTCAAGAAGTGACTGGATGACTTGACAGCTGCCATTCCAGCCGGTCTACTGCAACTGTCAGAGTTGTCAGAAAGCTGTTAGGAACCGGATCAGCCGGTCACCATGAAGAAAGCCTATAAATAGGCTTATTCTGTCAACAGAAGGAGATGATCATTAACAAGAGAAAGAGAAGAAGATCTAGCTATTCATTGAAGAATCAAGTAACGATCTAAGAAGTTGGAGAGAGAGAGAGCTCCTTCCAAGAAGACAGCCGTTGGAACCAGGCTGTGAAGAAGGGTTCAGACCTAGTTCTGAATCTTAAGTTGCAGTGATTGAAGATCAGCTGCAGAGAATCAATCCTATTGTGTTCTATATTCAAGAAGCTTTGAAGAAAAGCCAAGTGAGGTTGATCTCAGCAGAGTTCTTCCAAGAACTCATCAAGAACCTGTCAACTCTTCTCTCTTATTCAGAGTTGTAGGTATATACTTTGTATTCTAAAAATCTTGTAGGATCCTTAGGGATCTGAGTTGTAAGCCTGTAATTATAAAGGCTGAGTGGTAGGGCCTGTGTGCCTGATTGTAGGAGATCTTTTTCTCTGAGTGTAGGCCTGTTGTGGCTGAGTGTAGACCTTGTGGCTGAGTGTAGGTCTTTGGAGAAGACTGAGTTGTAGGGCCTTGGGACTGAGCTGTAGGAACCTGTTTGGGGTTCTGAGTGTAAGATCTAAGGATCTGAGATAGTGGAGGAGTTTGGCCGAATCTAGTACACTACTAGATAAGCGAAGGGGGAAAGTGGATGTACCCAAACCTTGGGGAACCACTATAAATCTGTGTGTTCACTGTGTGCATGTTGATTCTGTGATTGCTGATTGATTGCTGTGAAGTAATAGTTATAACTCTGTGATATAATCTACAATCTGCCTAAAAAGTTTAAAAAAGATTACGTCACCTATTCACCCCCCCCCCCTCTAGTTGATTAGGTACAATTTCTTTCAAGTGGTATTAGAGCCAGGTTACTCAAAAAGGACATAACTGTCTGAGTAGATCCTGTTGGCAGATTCAGAATAAGTAAAGTACAGAATCAAGAAAATCAAGAAACATGGGTTCAACAGAGAATCATAAGGAACTTGGATCCATGAAGTTGCCCATTTGCAGAAAAGAGATTTTTGGCATCTGGAAATAAAGAGTGAGACTGTTTATGGAAGCCTCAGACCCTACAATATATATCACAGTTAAAGAAGGGTCATATGTGCCTATGAAGGTTTCAGTCCTGGATGAAAATCAGAGAACATCTAAGGATTTTTCTGAAATGACAAAAGATGAGATAATTCTAGCCACCATGGACAAGAGGGCTCAGAATATCATTGTGAGTGCCATAGATGATGCTACGTTTCAGAACTTGATACACTATAAGACATCTAAGGAGATGTGGGATACTTTGATAGTGTATATGGAGGGTTCAGAAGAAGTGAGACAGGACAGAAAGTCTTTATTAAACCAAGAATATGAAAGTTTCAGGCAAGGTAAGTCTGATAGCATAATAGAATGCTATAAGAATTTCTATAGGATTGTCAATGAGCTAATGTCCTATGGAAGAGAATTCAGCAATTATGAGCTGAATGATAAGTTCTTGAGGTCTCTAACAAAGGATTGGGACACCAAGATCTGTGCCATAAGGGAAATGACCAAGTTAGCAGATATTCCTCCTCCAACATTGTTTGGAAAACTGTTATCCTATGAGATGCAGTTGATAGTAAGGAAGGAGGAGGATAATACTACAAGAAGTGAGCATAAAGAAAGGACAGTGGCATTCAAGACAGAAGCCACCAGGAAATACAAAAGTAAGTCTCCATCCCCACCTCCAAAGGTTGCTGAGACTGAGTCAGATGAATCAGAAAGCAGGAATTCTGAAGACAGTGAGAGTGATGAGGATTTTGCAGCATTCACAAGACACATTCAGAAGTTCCTAAAGAAGAAATAGTGGAGGACTAAGCCATCCACTTCACAGGGAAAAAATGACTACTATCAGAATAAGAAGTCATCAAAGAAAGACAGGAGGAAGTCCAAGTCAAGCAAAGCAACTTTATCAAAAATTGTATGCTATTGCTGTAACATAGAAGGATATGTTATTGCTGACTGTCCAGAGAAAAGGAAAGAGTCTAATGATAAGAAGAAGACTCAATTCAAGGGCAAGAAGGAAAGGTCCTTTATTGCCAAGAAGGACAAAAGCCTGTCAGACATATCTTCTACAGAAACTGAGTCAGAAGCTGAAGCTTACATAGGACTATTTGCTGAAGAAGAGGAAGAGGAGTTCATCCAGATAATGAACTCTATATATGAGCAAGAGGACATTCATTGCAAAGGACTGATGGCCTTAACAGAAGGTGACAAAATCCAGGATCAGCTTGGACCTAGTAAGGTACAAAATTGCTCTTTAAGTTCAATTTCTAGTGCTAGTTCAGATTCAGTTATATCAGCATCAAGTGATGCCATTGGGTCTGAATCTAAAGGGGATATTCATCAATTGATTGATGAATATAGAGTTCTGTTGCAAGCATTTAAGAAAAGCAAATCCTTGGCCAAGAGTCAGGCTAAGGAGATTGCAAGTCTCAAAGTGGCTGCAACTGATTTTGATAAGCTGATTGATCAAAAGTTAAATGAAATAGCCAGACTGAAAAACATAACTGTTATTCAGATGGGGACTATAACATTTAAGAATGATCAAATAATAAATCTGGAGATTAGTCTTCAGAAGGAGAGAGACATTGTTGCAAAGTTTTCTAAACCAAAGTCTGTTCTACCTTTGATAGATGAATTTGTTCATCAAAAAGGTAAAACTGGATTAGGGTTTACTAAACCTGCTAGGACTGTTCAGTCCAAGTCTAAGGGCAAAGCCCCAGTACTCAACAAGCCTACTGTACATAGAACAGCTAGGGTTGTACCTAAGCAAAGGTACAATAGATTTGAGTGATGGTGCTGTGGCAAGGTAGGCCACTTTGCCATAGACTGTTGGCATAATTCTAATGTCAAATTGAGTAGCAAACTGCCTGTTGGAAGATCTACAGGTAGCTTTGTTTAGAGGCAAACTAACCAGTACCAAGGACCCAAGAATTCTTTGGGTTCTAAGGTCAACTAATCTGTTTTGCAGGTAAGTCCAAGTGGTCATGCCCCAATATGGTACTTGGACAGTGGATGTTCCAGGCACATGACTGGAACTAGGGGATTGCTAAAGGACTTCACACCAATCAAGGATGGTCCTAAAGTCACCTTTGGTGGTTCTGAAAAAGGAATTATCAAGGGTTTTGGTAACATTTCTAGCACCCATGTTACTATTACTCAAGTGGCTTATGTTAAATGTTTGAAACATAACCTCATTAGTATAAGTCAACTGAGTGATTTAGGATATGACATCTCATTTATCAAAGATGGTTGTCATATCAGGAGGTCAAATGATCAAGAGATCATTTTGACAGATTATAGAAAGAGAAATGTCTATTGCCTAGACATTATGAGTGAGAACAATGTTTCTCCAATGTGTCTTGTAGCTGATGAGAAAGTCTCTCATTGTGTCAAATGGAACAAGAGGCTAGCCCATCTCAACTACAAGATAATTGGCCAACTCTATAGCAAAGAGTTAGTGAGGAATGGTCCTTAGGATTAGTGTATTAAAGATGGAATATGTTCAGCTTGTCAAAAGGGCAAGCAGACTAGATCCACCTTTAATAGTATTGAGAACAAAGATGCTGTGAGGTGTTTATACCTTTTGCATATGGATCTCTTTGATCCTATGCCAGTTCACAGCCTAGGTAGGAAGGTCTACACATTTGTGGTTGTAGATGACTACTCAAGCTTTTCCTGGGTGTTCTTCCTTAGACAGAAATCTGAAACACCTAGTATCTTCTATAGTTTTGTCAAACAAATTCAGAATGAGTTAGACAGTATAGTGGTCAAGATAAGAAGTGACCATGGTACTGAATTCCAGTCTGATAGTATGACAAAACTATGTGAAGAATTTGGGATATTTCAGGAATTTTCTTCACCAAGAACACCTCAGCAAAATGGTATTGCTAAGAGGAAAAATAGAACCTTGATTGAGGCTGGTAGGACCCTATTAAGTGACATATTTCTACCAGAATATTTCTGGGCTGAGGCAGTTAATACTGCATGCCATGTAATTAATAGGGCTACCATTACTAAGAGCCACAATAAGACCCCCTATGAGATTGTGAAAGGCAGAAAACCAAACATATCCTATTTCAGGATCTTTGGTTGTAAATGCTTTATAATTAACAATAGAAAGTCTTACTTGACCAAGTTTGCTGCCAAATCCCAAGAGGGGATCTTTGTTGGGTACAACAACAATAGTAAGGCTTATAGAGTCTATAACTTGTCTACTCAAGTTTTAGAAAGTCAGTACATGTAGTATTTGATGAAGCTAGACTTATTAATAATGAGTTGTCTAGAAGTATTTGCAGCTCCACAGGTGTGACTAAGAAGATGGACAAGCTCACTATTGAAGAAGAATCTACTGCAAGTCAACAAGTGGATGATAGTGGCTGTTGTCCAAGGGGAGTACTACATGTACCTAATGCAGAAGAAGACCAAGGAGTGCAGCAAGTTGAAGAAGCTGTGGGAGTTCAACCTGAAGCCAGGCTGCCTCCAGCTAATAGACATCTAGGAGATCATCCAGCAGATCAAATCATTGGTGATCTAAGACAAGGGGTACAAACAAGGAGCAGAAATCTGAGTGCAGTACTCTACTCCAGTTTTCTATCCCAAGTAGAGCCAAAGAAGTTTGAACAAGACATCCTAGACCCTCATTGGATTAAGGCAATGCAAGAGCAGCTGAATCAGTTCAAGAGATGCAAAGTCTGGGAGCTTGTTCCTAAACCAAAAGACCACAACATAATTGGAACCAAGTGGATCTTTAGGAACAAGATGGATGAACATGGAGTGATTGTCAAGAACAAAGCAAGACTGGCTGCTAAGGGATATAGGCAGGAAGAAGGTATTGACTTTGATCAAACCTTTGCTCCAGTAGCCAGACTGGAAGCCATAAGAATGTTCCTGTCCTATGCAACCTATCAAGGATTTAAAGTATACCAAATGAATGCTAAGTCAGCCTTTCTGAATGGTAATCTGAAAGAAGAGGTTTATGTGGAACATCCATCAGGTTTTGTTGATTCAACTCAACCTAATTATGTCTATAGACTTAGGAAGGCTTTGTATGGGTTAAAACAAGCCCCTAGGGCTTGGTATGAAACCCTGTCTAGTTTCCTCATTGAGAATAAATTCACAAGGGGGAAAATAGACAAGACTCTATTCCTTAGGGAATCCAGAGGCAAGATCATACTAGTCTAAATATATGTAGATGACATCATATTTGGGTCTACTGAAAGTAGTCTTTGCAAAAAGTTTGTAAAACTTATGCAAGGACAATTTGAGATGAGCAGTATGGGGGAACTTAAGTTCTTCTTGGTTCTCCAAGTTAGATAGACTGAGAATGATTTATCCATATGCCAGTCTAAGTTCACCCTAGAACTGATAAGAAAGTATTGTATAGATTCATCCAGTACCATGAAAACTCCTATGGGGTCAAGTATGTCTCTTAGCAAAGATGATGTAGGAAAACCTGTAGATGAGACTTTGTATAGAGGGATAGTTGGCTCCCTTCTATATTTGACTGCTAGTATACCAGATATCATGTATGCTACATGTGTGTGTGCTAGGTACCAAGCATGCCCTAAAGAGTCTCATTTGACAGCAGTCAAAAGGATACTGAGATATCTTAAGGGCACTCCTTATCTAGGCCTTTGGTATCCTAGGAATGGAGACTTTGAACTGACAGGTTATTCAGATGCATATTTTGCAGGCTGCAAAGAAGATAGGAAAAGTACAACTGGTACCTGTCAATTCATAGGAGGAAGACTGATATCATGGAGTAGCAAGAAGCAAACAAGTATGACTATCTCCACAGTAGAATCAGAGTATGTGGTTGCAGGAAGTTGCTGTGCTCAACTTCTATGGATACAACATCATCTTGAGGATTATGGTATTCAAGTAAGTAGAACACCACTGTTTTGTGATTCCACTAGTGCTATATCTATTGCAAACAATCCTGTTTCCCATAGTAGAACTAAACATATTGAAATAAAATATCATTTTCTAAGGGAACATGTAGAAAAAGAAGATATATCACTAGAGTATGTAAATACAGATAATCAACTAGCTGGCATGTATACTAAGCCCCTAGAAGAAACCAAATTCAATAGATTCAAAATTGAATTAGGTATGTTAAACTTACACTAAGTTTACAGAAATAAGAACTACCTCACAAAATCGGGGATCGGTTGTCTCAGCTACCCAAGAGGCCGCAAACCAGCCCCTCCAAAAGAACTAGCCGCTGAACCGGCTACAACCTGGACCTGAGGCATTCAAGAAAAGAACACCTCAGCAAGGAAATAATCAAAAAGAGTAAGTAAAGCATTAGAATTATGAGCAAAAAGAAGGGTTTACCAACCCGGCAACAAACTGCTATATGCAAAAGAAAGAGACATGACAGTAATAAAAGAGCACTGTCTAAAGCACAGCAAAGCACACCAAGTGCGAGCAATAAAAACAACATGCCCAACGAATGAGTCTAACATTCCTAATACGTGGGTAAGTGGCAGTGGTCAAAACATGGATCTGAATACATAACCAAAATCAGATCCAAAAAGGGCTAAGGGGTCACCAGTGGCAGCTTTAGGGTCCCACACACACCAACCCAAACCGGGGCAAAAAGGCGATGGCCACAGCTCTCCACATCAAAATCCACCCCTCTAGAGGCCACTAAAACTCCACCACCTGCCACAACCTAAGAGTCGGCAAGCAAAATTAGCCGAACACCCAATACCACCCCCTAGAGAAAGGGAAAAAGTCACACTAACAACCCTAAGGAAACACACGAACCTAGGACAGAAAGGTCGAGCCCACTCGACGCAGCGTTGAGTAAGCTCCACTCACATGACGCCTAAAAATACTTAGCCGCAAGTCCTACGCTGGGTGACGGCGTGGAGTGAGCTCGGCTCACTCTACGCTGTCAGCGCTTTCCACTTAGGGTAAACGTAAGTCTTGTTAAAATCGCAGCCTAAGCTCTCTCATTGCGAGAAAGCAGAGAGTTGGAAATTTAATCCCAACCCTCCGTTCCGTCCTAACTACTCGGGACTATCGCAACCAAACCTGAACCACCTCTACCGCAGCCTCACCCTAACTCTAGCTACCCACTGAACACCAAACCTCAGACAAAAGAGAGAACCTTGGTTTAAAAGGACAATAAAACAGCCATGGACGAAATGAATGAAGGAAACATCCTACTGTTCTAATTTCTAAGGAGGAAAAAAATAATGAAAACAGAAGTATTGCATAGGAAAAGAAAAGAGAACAGAGCAAGAGTTAGAATATTTTGGCAAGGGCAAGGGAGCCACTTGCCTCTACCTCTCCGGAAACACAACAGCCACACAACCGCTTGGCTCCGGCGGCAAGATCGGCCACCTAGAAGACCAAAGCTGAAACTTGAGGGAAGAAAAGAAATCATTTATTTACAATTCCTGGAATCAAACCCTAAATCAAGAAAAAACGTACATGGAAGGGAAGTTCTAAACGAGAGCAAGCCAAATCCGCTATCACACGAGAAAAACGGGCTCTAACCCTCCCGAAATCGCCGGCCAAAACAACCACCGCCTCCTTTCAAAACCCTTCCGCTGGAAGCTCTCCAGACTTGGGAACGAAGAAAATGAGGAGGAAAAACGGTTCACGGCAACAAAAGATGATTCTCAGGAAAAAGTACGAAACACACCCAATACACGCCCGTGACACGGTCCGACACGCCCGTGTCACGAGGCGTGTACTAACTCGACGAACGTCGATCTCCACTCGACGAAACATGGGACACGCCCGCGACACGCCCGTGACACGGCCTGACACGCCCGTGTCACGGGGCGTGTACTCACGCACCTACCCACTCGACGAAAGTCGATCTCTGCTCGACGAAGCAAGGGACACGCCCTGTGACACGCCCGTGTCACAGGCCGTGTACCAACCCGAACACCGCCCGACGATCGTGGAGCGCTGATCGTCGAACACGGAGACACGCCCGTGTCCGACACGACACGCCAGTGACACGGCCGTGTTCTCACTAAAACACCGCCTGACGACCATCGAGCGCAGCTCGACGAACCAAAGGGGGACACGCCCGTGACACGCCCGTGTCACGGCCGTGTTCCTACAAAACTCCGCCGACCAACAATTCGTCGACCAGAGAAACGGGAGCTCTACCCGAGCACGACACGCCCTGGGTCACGGGCGTGACCCAGGCCGTGTCACCCAAACTTACACAGAAAAAGAAACCTGTTATCACCTAGCAAACAAGAGACAAGGCACCAGCCTACAAGCTCAGCCACAACAGACCACGGACAGCACATCAAACATTACAAACTTGCAGCTAACCAAAGATGAACGTCGAAACGACCTGAAAGCAAACGATCCCGGATCTCGACCAAAACCAAAACCAAAACAACGGTGAGGTCGAAGGCAACATCCGACGATCGCACATTCGGGAAACACCTCCCGAAGCCAAAACACAAGCATTTCCCTAAGAGGCCCAACCGAGTCACCAAACCAGACTCCGACTACCTGGGGAAACTTGCCAACTGGCTACAAACAGGCTACACAAGTAACCTACAGAGCTAGGACCGCGCTCTACAACGGCGAAGGGCCAGAAATGCGTCATCGTAACGCCAATCCAATATCAAACAAAACAAAGAAAAACCGGGGCGTTACAGCCACTCCCACTAAAAGAAAGTTTCGCCTCGAAACTTTACTCACAACACTCCTATGAAGAAGGAGAGAGAAAGAGCCAGGAAAAGGTTATATAAACATAAATAAAACAGAACATACCAGGCACAAGTTCAGGGAAACAGATGAGGGTGAGCCTCCCTCATAGCCGACTCCAACTCCCAAGTCGCGCTTTCTACATCCTGATTCCTCCATAAAATTTTAACCATCGGAATAGACTTCTTCCGCAGCGCATGAACCTGAGAATCCAGAATGCGAACAGGCACCTCCACATAAGAAAGATTCGGCTCCAACTGAGGCACATAATCCAAAACCTGCCTACCATTCATCACACATTTCCGCAGTTGACTGACGTGGAAGACATTATGCACGCCAGGGAAATTTGCGGGCAAAGCCAGCCTATAAGCTGATATCCCAATCCGCTCAACAATCGGAAACGGCCCCACGAACCTCGGGTCCAACTTCCTGATCTTGCCAAAATGCTTGACTCCGATCAACGGGGAGACCTTTAAGAACACTGAGTCCCCCACCACAAATTCCAAGTTCGATCTACGCTGGTTGGCATTTTTCTCATATCTCTCCTAGGCTAATCGAAGCTTTTCACGTATAAGCCTCACAGCGGTTTCCATCTCCTCGAGTGCTTCTGGACCCAACAAAGGTCTCTCGCCAACCTCAGCCCAAAACAAGGGAGTCCTGCAGCGCCTCCCATACAAAGCTTCGAAAGGAGCCATTTGCAAGCTTTTTGATAACTGTTGTTATACGCAAATTCCATAATCCGCAAGCGCTCATCCCACGCTCCTCTGTGGTCCAGAATATAGCATCGGATCATATCTTCCACAATCTGATTTACTCGTTCCGTCTGACCATTGGTCTGCGGATGATAAGCTGTGGAATATCTCAAATCTGTACCCAACCCTTCTTGAAGGCTCTTCCAAAAACGAGACGTAAACCTGGAGTCTCGATCTGATATGATACTCACGGGTACACCATGCAATCTAATAACCTCATCCAGATACAGCTCGGTTATCTTCCTCATCGAATAATCGATCTTAAATGGTACGAAGTGAGCACACTTCGTCAATCTGTCTACGATCACCCAAACTGAATCGTGCCCCTTAGGAGATCTCGGTAAGCCTGTAATGAAATCCATCGAGATACTCTCCCACTTCCACATCGGAATCTCCAAGGGAGTAAGCTTGCCACCAGTCCTCCCATGGTCGGCTTTCACACGCCTACAAGTGAAACACTATGAAACAAATCTGGCTATGTCCTTCTTCATCCCATACCACCAGGCAATCTGCTTTAAATCATGATACATCTTGGTGGACCCTGGATGGTAGGCAACGCTAGATCCGTGGGCTTCTCTGCACACCATATCCCGGATATGACCAACTGCGGGGATGCAAAACCTGCCACGATACTTCAAGGTACCCGCATCATCTACAGAGAAATCTGGTAGCTCACCTTTTTCAGCTCGAAGGTACAAATGCAAAAGATCGGGATCATCCTTCTGATGCAGTCACGTAAGTGCAATCCATGAAGGTTCTGCCACTACCAAGCTACTCTGCGAATCGCAGCTTCCCACAGAAATGTCCATCAAAAGGAACTCTTCTACTAGACGCTCGGCGGAGAGATTGAAAATCTTCCCTGACTTCCGACTCAGGGCATCGGCCACCACGTTCGCCTTACCCGGATGGTACTGGATTTCAACATCATAGTCGGCTACGTACTCCAACCACCGCCGCTGGCGCAGATTCAACTCTTTCTGAGTGAAGACATACTTCAAACTCTTATGATCCGTGAAAATCATGCACTGCGCGCCGTATAGCAAATGCCTCCACAATTTCAACGCATAGATCACAGCTGCAAACTCCATGTCATGCGTAGGGTAATTCCTCTCATGAGTCTTTAGCTGCCTCGACCCGTACGCAATCACCTTCCCGCCCTGCATCAATACGCAGTCCAGTCCGACGTGCGACGCGTCCACATATATATCATACTCACTATCTTCAGTAGGCAAGGATAAAATTGGAGCCGAACATAACCTCCTCTTTAGTTCCTCAAAAGCCTCCTCACACTTGCCATCCCATATGAAGGCTACATTTTTCTGCGTCAACCTGGTCAACGGCGCAGACAAGGTAGAGAATCCCTCTACAAATCTTCTATAATATCCAGCCAAGCCCAAGAAGCTTCTGATCTCTTTGGGAGTAACAGGCCCCGCCCATTGCATAACAGCAGCGATCTTTTCTGGGTCCACCGATATTCCCTCCTTATTCACCACGTGGCCGAGAAAAGAAACTTGAGGCAACCAAAATTCGCATTTTCTCAGCTTGGCGTATAGCTTATGGTCTCTCAGAGTGACCAAGACCAGTCGCAAATGCCGATCATGCTCCTCCGCATCTTTAGAATACACCAAAACATCGTCTATAAAGACAATCACAAACTTATCCAGGAAGTCCTTGAAAACTCTGTTCATCAGATCCATAAAAGCTGAGAGCGCATTAGTCAAACCAAATGACATAACCAAAAACTCGAAATGCCCATGATGAGAGCAGAACGCCGTCCGCGGAACATCTGACTCCCGAATCCTCAACTGGTGATAGACCGAACGAAGATCTATCTTGGAAAACACGGCACTACCACGCAGTTGGTCAAACAGATCGTCAATCTGAGGCAAAGGGTACCTGTTCTTAATAGTAACCTTGTTCAGTTCTCTATAGTCGATGCATAGCCTCATCGACCCATCCTTCTTTTTAACGAACAGCACTGGTGCACCCCATGGTGAAGAACTCGACCTAATGAACCTTTTTGCCAACATCTCATCCAGCTGAATTCGCAACTCTTCCAGCTCTCGCGGGGCCATCCGGTACGGCGCCTTAGCAATAGGACGCGTGCCTGGCTCCAAATCTATAGCAAACTCGACATCTCGATCAGGTGGAAGATCGGGAAGATCATCAGGAAATACATCGGAGAAGTCACACACCATAGGGATCTCTTGCAAACACAACACTCCAACAACTGACCCTACCAGAGAAACCAAACAGGCAAAATAGCCAGAACCAAGCAACTTCCGAGCACGTACCGCAGAGATGACTGGAGACTCCTGGAGAGAATCCCCAAAAACGCTCCCTGGCTGACCGTTGTCTTTGACGAAGTCCAGGCGCTTACCCTTGCAATGGATAACAGCATCGTACCTTGACAACCAGTCCATGCCCAAGATAACATCGAAGTCCTCTAGGTCAATCACCTTCAGATCTGCCTTGGCTACAAAATCCCCCAACAAAATCGGACAATCCAGGACACCCAGGTACGTAACCACAGAGTCGCTGGAGGGGAACTTAACGCAAAAAGAACCACCAACACGATCTAGGCCCAAACTGAACCGCTCCACGAAGTCTCTAGCCACAAACGAGTGGGTAGCGCCTGAATCGAAGAGAACGCGCGCCCAGCGGTCCTTTACCTTAAATCGTCCTACAAATAGCGCACGCATCTAAGGAAACAAACGCAAAAATGAAAACTACAACCAGAAAGCGATCATAACGAAATGACTGAGGAGAAGTCAAACTTGAGATAACCTGGGTCGAAGTCCGCGCTTCGTCTGCCGAAAGCACATTCAGCTTCCCCTTTCCTCTATCCAATTGCTGAGGCGGTGGTAAAGCCTGGAGGGGAACTAGCTGCAGAACAGGCTGGAGCTGTGGGCACTTTGTCTTGAGATGACCCTTCTGCCCACACTGAAAACAGACCTTATCTCTTAACCAGCAACGGGCAGCATCATGCCCCTTCCTTCCACACACGGCACACACCAAGTATCCTATGAGATCACCCTGAATTGCGTGCACCTGTTCCTTCTTCTGTGCTCCAAACCTTTTGTAACACTTCTAAAATGGGTGGCCTGACCGGCCACAAAAACTACAAACCTCTTTGTTCTTCTTTCTCGAGACAGCATCAGGTTCCTGAGGGCTCTTCCCTCCAACAGACTTCCGCTTATCCTTCCTCAACTACTGGCCTCTATTCTTGGCATTTTCAATGGCCTCAACTCTCAAGGCAGCTTCAACCACGCTGGCATAACTGACTGCTCCGTAGGCATTCGCTAACTGCTGAATGTCGCTTCTGAGTCCACAAAGGAATCGTTTAACTCGGTCTGCCTCAACACTCACCAGACCAGGGGCAAACCGACTCAACTTACTAAACTCAATCTCATACTCACTAACCGTGAGTTTCCTCTGCTTTAAATGAGAGAGTCATTCATCAGTCGGTCCCTCTCGATTGAAGGCAAAAACTTACTCAACAACATCCCTTTAAATGACTCCCAAGAGCATCCTGCCACCAAGCTTTCTTTCTCCCCCATCCACCAATTCTTTGCTAAGCCGTTGAGCTGGTAGGCAGCGAGCATCACTCTTTGATCATCCGTAATCCCCGAATAAGAGAACATCTCCTCAATAGTAATCAGCCAGTCATCCAAAATCATGAAATCTGCTTGCCCATCATAAGTAGGGGGTCTCAGTCGCTGAAACTGGGATATAAATGCCATCTCCGGGGGCACCACAACCAAAGGCACGTGAGGAGCAGGAGGGGCAGGAACAGCTACCCCCTCAGCGGGGTCCGGAACTCTCGGAGTCTGTCCCGCCACCACTGCTACAAGGGACTGAATCTGAGCCTGCAAAGCCACCACTTGCCTCGATAAGGCCTCATTACTCTACCGCAGGTTTTCCACCAGCGCCTCGCTCTGCGCTCCTGACGTCTCACCCTCGGATTGGGGGGTCGATCTCATTGCAGGACGTCTCGCCATCCTATAATCGCACAAGATCTAGACAAGACCTAGCCCAACAGCTAGAACAAAACTACCCGGTACAGACAAACACACTTAAATATGAACTTCAACTGCAAAACTTGCTCTGGGAGTTGTTTTTTTTGCCATGATGATGTTATGCTTAACCTAAGTTGGTTCACCACCATCATACTAACTCATGTGCCTAAACCATGAATGCATGTATTTTTTTATTCTTTTTGACTCAAAACCATGTGTGTACATATGTCATCTTGCAAATCTTTAGCTTGGCACGTTGTGCTTATGAAATGTTATGCTATGCATGATGTGCTATGCATTCTAAAAAGGCCTTAATGCATGCCATGGGCGGCATACACATGAAAATGTTATGCATCCCATACTACATAATATGCCCCGTATACTTCTTTATGCTCATGAGTGTAGTGTTCGTGCTTTAGCCAAGACGTGCTGATGACATATCGGTGTGTGTATGGTATGACGCTAACCCCTAATGCAGACGAGGGAAAGGTTGCCAGACCATTTGTCAAGCAACCTCCCTCTGATACCAACTGTCACAACCCGCATTTTCTCAACGATAAAATCGTATCAGTGCTAGAGAAAACGCGTGCCTTGATGCCACGTCGTGCAGGGGATAACTGCACACGCTCAGGCAAAACTCCACACCTTAAATTTTAAGGAAAATCGTTGATTAATTATGAAAGGAAACCAGTTATGTTGAATGGTCGTATCCCTCGGCACGGTGGATCAGCTAGTCCATAATTAAAATATATTTATACGCAGCAGAAAACACTTTGGTTCGATTAAGTTGACACCCTAGTGAGCATAAGTGTCCCCGAGGGACAACTCATGTTATGCACGACTCTAAGTGAATATAATAGATATAAAAGGTAGTCTTTTTACGCTAAGGAAATATAGTGTCTTTGTTTTATAAATATTCTATGCATGAACTACATATAATAATGCTTTTAGAGTTTAAAATATCTAACATGCAACCTAGCATAAATCCTTCCCAGAAGCAAGTAAACAACCACAAATAGGCAAAAAGGTAGCAGTTTAAGTTCATACCCAGCATCACAAGAAGCCACCAGTGAGCGTCAATAACCTGACACGAACCCACTGGTGAGTATGTATGTCTATACATAAAGGTAAAGAACTACCTCACAAAATCGGGGATCGGCTATCTCAGCTACCCAAGAGGCCGCAAACCAGCCCCTCCAAAAGAACTAGCCGCTGAACCGGCTACAACCTGGACCTGAGGCATTCAAGAAAAGAACATCTCAGCAAGGAAATAATCAAAAAGAGTAAGTAAAGCATTAGAATTTTGAGCAAAAAGAAGGGTTTACCAACCCGGCAACAAACTGCTATATGCAAAAGAAAGAGACATGACAGTAATAAAAGAGCACTGTCTAAAGCACAGCAAAGCACACCAAGTGCGAGCATTAAAAGCAACATGCCCAACGAATGAGTCTAACATTCCTAATACGTGGGTAAGTGGCAGTGGTCAAAACATGGATCTGAATACATAACCAAAATCAGATCCAAAAAGGGCTAAGGGGTCACCAGTGGTAGCTTTAGGGTCCCACACACACCAACCCAAACCGAGGCAAAAAGGCGGTGGCCACAGCTCTCCACATCAAAATCCACCCCTCTAGAGGCCACTAAAACTCCACCACCTGCCACAACCCAAGAGTCGGCAAGCAAAATTAGCCGAACACCCAATACCACCCCCTAGAGAAAGGGAAAAAGTCACACAAACAACCCTAAGGAAACACACGAACCTAGGACAGAAAGGTCGAGCCCACTCGACGCAGCGTTGAGTAAGCTCCACTCACATGACGCCTAAAAATACTTAGCCGCAAGTCCTACGCTGGGTGACGGCGTGGAGTGAGCTCGGCTCACTCGACGCTGTCAGCGCTTTCCACTTAGGGTAAACGTAAGTCTTGTTAAAATCGCAGCCTAAGCTCTCTCATTGCGAGAAAGCAGAGAGTTGGAAATTTAATTCCAACCCTCCGTTCCGTCCTAACTACTCGGGACTATCGCAACCAAACCTGAACCACCTCTACCGCAGCCTCACCCTAACTCTAGCTACCCACTGAACACCAAACCTCAGACAAAAGAGAGAACCTTGGTTTAAAAGGACAATAAAACAGCCCATGGACGAAATGAATGAAGGAAACATCCTACTGTTCTAATTTCTAAGGAGGAAAAAAATAATGAAAACAAAAGTATTGCATAGGAAAAGAAAAGAGAACAGAGCAAGAGTTAGAATATTTTGGCAAGGGCAAGGGAGCCACTTGCCTCTACCTCTCCGGAAACACAACAGCCACACAACCGCTTGGCTCCGGCGGCAAGATCGGCCACCTAGAAGACCAAAGCTGAAACTTTGTTAGAAAGTAGTGAAAGGAAGCGAAAAGTAGAGAACAAGCGAATAAACTTTTGAATAATTGAAATTTTATTATCCAAAAAAAGATATCTATTACAAAGGTATGCCCTCCTTTATATAGAATGGAGGAGAGATAAGAGAATACAAATAATCGATGTGGGACTATAATTTACAGGACAAGCGGACTATACAAAACAAACCGCACAAGCCGCGCGGTTAGACGTAGCAAACTGAGTTTTAACCATCGAATAAAAGGAGGTCCAAACAGAGAACAACTCGGAGCGATCTTTGAGAAGATATACCCACGTAGATTGAGAGAAATCATCAATGAAGGTGACAAAATAGGAACTGCCCCGACCGATGGTGAGGGTAGGAGCGGGACCCCATATGTCAGAGTGAACGAGGTCGAACGGATGGGAAGAGCCCCGACTTTGCGTTGGCGGGAAGGGGGAGCGGTGATGTTTGCCAAGTTGACATGCATCACAGTTTAGAGGAGGATGATGAGGAGGGAGGTGCGGCAGGAGCTGTCGTAGAATTCGGGGAGGAGCATGTCCAAGGCGAAGATGCCATTGGAGAAGATCTATAGAGGAGGAGGAGAAGGCGGATAGAGCAGAAACGTTGTCGAGGAAGTAGAGGCCACCACTCTCAGTCCCGGTAGCAATCGTCCGTTGGGAGTCCGGATCCTGAAAAGCACAAGAGGTAGGGGTGAATGTGACAGAACACCGTAGTTTCTTGCATAAAGAAGTAACCGATAATAAGTTGCACGGAAACTTGGGCACATAGAGGGTATCAGCCAAGCAGAGAGATGGAGTGACTTGAACCATGCCCGTCCCATGGACCGGGGAGGGAGATCCATCAGCAACAATGACCGGGGGCAACTGAGCCTGTGTGTCAAGAAGAGAGAAACATTGAGGGTTGCCTGTCATATGATTTGTTGCACTAGAATCGATGAGCCATCGTCCGCGAGTCACAACATGAGCACTACCAGAAGAGGTGACCACGGAGGCGGACAGGCTGGAGGAGAGGAAAGCCATGGAAGCAAGAGAGGAGCAAACCGTGACGAGAAGAACAAGCCGCGAGAAGAGAATAGATCACCAAGCCGGGCGACCAGAAAATAGGTCGGGCGGCTAGGAAGGCCGTTTCCAAGAAGCCGAGCAAAACAGAGGGAAAGAAGTCGCACGACCTGAAAAAGTCGGGCGAACAGAGGAGAACAAGTCGCACGGCCAAAGATGAGGCCGAAGCGACTAGCAAGCAGGCTAAAAAGCAGGCAAAGGTCCAGCGGGGAAGAGGTCGCGCGGACTGAGAAGGCCGAGCGAACAGGAGAGAAGAGAAGAGCGGGTGACCGCGACCAAGATGCGGGTGAAAAAGGAATAACCCGCACGGTCAGGCAGATCACAGCAGCAAACCGCGAGTATAAAGACAAGACACGCGGACAGAGACAGACCGCAACGACTAGGAAGTCGGAGAGGCAAGAAAGAACAAGGAGCGCGGCGACAACGAAACAGGTCGCTGCGACAAAGAGTAGTAGGAGAAGAGAACCAAGAAGAAGCAAGCCGCGCGAACAGGGCGGCGGACAGAAACAAGCCGCGCGGATAGAAACAAACCGCGCGGATAGAAGAGAGGGCAAGCCGCGAATCAAGTCGCAGAACGCGGAAAACAAGCCGCGAGCAACAGAGAGCGCACAGAATCAGGAGGAAATGACCGTGTCCTCTGATACCATGTTAGAAAGTAGTGAAAGGAAGCGAAAAGTAGAGAACAAGCGAATAAACTTTTGAATAATTGAAATTTTATTATCCAAAAAAGATATCTATTACAAAGGTATGCCCTCCTTTATATAGAATGGAGGAGAGATGAGAGAATACAAATAAGAGATGTGGGACTATACAAAACAAACCGCACAAGCCGCGCGGTTAGACAGCAGGGCTAACCGCACGGCTACCACCAGAGAGGAAGAGAGACAGCCAGGGTAGACCGCCAGACCGCCCGGTCTCCAAGCCGACTGAGACAAACCGCCAGACCACGCGGTCTTCAACCCGCCAAGACAAACCGCCAGACCGCCCGGTCACCAACTTCAACAAACTTGAGGGAAGAAAAGAAATCAGATATTTACAATTCCTGGAATCAAACCCTAAATCAAGAAAAAAACTTACATGGAAGGGAAGATCTAGACGAGAGCAAGCCAAATCCGCTATCACACGAGAAAAACGGGCTCTAACCCTCCCGAAATCGCCCAACCACTCCCTCCTCTCAAAACCCTTCCGCTGGAAGCTCTCCAGACTTGGGAACGAAGAAAATGAGGAGGAAAAACGGTTCACGGCAACAAAATATGATTCTCAGGAAAAAGTACGGAACACGCCCAAGACACGCACGTGACACGATCCGACACGCCCGTGTCACGAGGCGTGTACTAACTCGACGAACGTCGATCTCCACTCGACGAAACACGGGACACGCCCGCGACACGCCCGTGACACGGCTCGACACGCCCGTGTCACGGGGCGTGTACTCACGCACCTACCCACTCGACGAAAGTCGATCTCCGCTCGACGAAGCAAGGGACACGCCCTGTGACACGCTCGTGTCACAGGCCGTGTACCAACCCGAACACCGCCCGACAATCGTGGAGCGCCAATCGTCGAACATAGAGACACGCCCCAGTGTCACGCCCGTGTCCGACACGACACGCCCGTGACACGGCCGTGTTCTCACTAAAACACCGCCTGACGACCATCGAGCGCAGCTCGATGAACCGAAGGGGGACACGCCCGTGACACGACCGTGTCGCGGCCGTGTTCCTACAAAACTCCGTCGACCAACAATTCGTCGACCAGAGAAACGGGATCTCTACCCGAGCACGACACGCCCTGGGTCACGGGCGTGACCCAGGCCGTGTCACCCAAACTTACACAGAAAAAGAAACCTGCTATCACCTAACAAACAAGAGACAAGGCATCAGCCTACAAGCTCAGCCACAACAGACCACGCACAGCACAGCAAACATTACAAACTTGCAGCTAACCAAAGATGAATGTCGAAATGACCTGAAAGCAAACGATCCCGGATCTCGACCAAAACCAAAACCAAAACAACGGTGAGGTCGAAGGCAACATCCGACGATCGCACACTCGGGCAACACCTCCCGAAGCCAAAACACAAGCATTTCCCTAAGAGGCCCAACCGAGTCACCAAAACAGACTCCGGCTAGCTGGGGAAACTTGCCAACTGGCTACAACCAGGCTACACAAGGAACCTACAGAGCTAGGACCGTGCTCTATAACGGCGAAGGGCCGGAAATGCGTCATTAACGCCAATCCAATATCAAACAAAACAAAGAAAAACAGGGGCGTTACAGTGGTGGTTAAAGTTTAGATTAACATCTATTTTTTATAGGATCTTTTTAAGATCTAAGTTATAAGCCTGATTTATAAAGGCTAGGTTGTAGGAGATATAGTTCTCTGAGTGGTAGACCTTGTTGTACGCTGAGGTAGGACTGTGAGCCTGAGTTGTAGGAGATTTTGATCTCTGAGTTGTGGGCCTTGTTGAAGGCTGAGGTAGGGCAGATTGCCTGAGCTGTAGGAGTGTGGACTCACTTTGAGTTGTAGAAACATTATTTGGGTTCTGAGTTGTACGATCTGAGGATCTTATAAGAAGGAAAGAAGTTAGGCCGACTCTAGCACACTGCTAGATTGGCGAAGGGGGAAAGTGGATGTACCCATACCTTGGGGAACCACTATAAATCAGTGTGCAATCTATGAATGTGTGTGTGTATTATTATTTCTATGCTGAGATAGCTGTAGAACTATCTGTGTTTGTTAATTAACTGTATTAAAAGTTTTGCCTTAGAAGGAAATGGAATTACACCTATTCACCCCCCTCTAGGTGTTTAGGAACCAATTCTTTCAAGTGGTATCAGAGGGAGGTTGCTCAAAGATAGACTTAACAGTCTTAGTAAGATCTGTGAGGCAGAATAAATTGCAGAACTAAGTTAAAGAAGATTGGTTCAGGAGAAAACCATAAAGAACTTGGTTCAATGAAGTTGCCCATCTGTAGGAAGGAAATTTTTGGAATATGGAAGGAGAGGGTCAGATTATTTATGGAGGCATCTGATCCTATAATTTATATAATAGTTCAGGAAAGACCATATGTTCCAATGAAGGTTTCTGTTCTTGATGCAAATCAGAGGATTCCTAAGGATTTTTCAGAAATGACAAAGGATGAGATCATCTTGGCTACAATGGATAAAAGAGCACAGAATATTATAGTGAGTGCCATAGATGATTCAACATTCCAGAATCTAATTCACTGCAAAACTTCCAAGGAAATGTGGGACAAATTGGTTTTCTGCATGGAGGGTTCTGAAGAGGTTAGACAAGATAGAAAGTCTATGCTTAATCAAGAGTGTGAGAGTTTCAGACAAGTCAAGTCTGATAGTATAACTGAATGTTATAAGAAGTTCTACAGAATAGTAAATGAACTAATGTCCTATGGAAGAATCTTTAATACATATGAGCTTAATGACAAATTCCTTAGGTCTTTGACTAAGGATTGGGATACAAAGTTATGTGCCATAAGGGAAGTGGCCATACTGGCAGAGATTTCACCTCCAACACTATTTGGTAAATTGCTATCATATGAGATGCAGTTGTTGTCCAGAAAGGAGGAAGAAAAATATACAAAGGTTGACCATAGAGAAAAGTCTGTTGCCTTCAAGGTAGAAGCCACAAGGAAGAATAGGAGAATGTCTCCATCTTCTCCTAAGAAAGATGCAGAAGTGAACTCAGAAAATTCTGATAATCCCAGTTCAGACAACAGTAATTTAGATGAAGACTTTGCTGCTTTCACTAGGTAGTTTCAAAGATTCTTAAAGAATAAGCAGTGGAAATCTAAGACATCCTTATCTCAGTCCAGGGATGACTATTATCAGAAGAGGAAATCATCCAGGAAGGACAAGAGTGAGACAAAGCCTAGAAAGTCAACTATATCAAAGATTATTTGCTACTGCTGTAACAGACCTGGACATGTTGTGGCTAACTTTCCAAACAAAAGGAAGGAGTCTACTGATAAAAAGAAGTCTCAGCACAAGATCAAGAAGTCGAAATCCTTGGTAGCTAAGAAAGAGAAAAGTTGGACAGATCAATCAACTTCAGAGTCTGAATCTGAGGCTGAGGCCTATATTGGTCTGTTTATAATAGAAGAAGAGGATGAGTTCTTGAGATTGCTGGACTCTATCTATGAGCAAGAAGACCCTCAGTGCAAAGGATTGATGGCTATGTTTGAAGAAGACCAGTACCAAGATCAACCTGGCCCCAGTAAGGTAAAAAGTTCATCTATAGATTCTGATTACTTTACTGGGTCAGAATCAGATGCATCTGCATCAATAGATGTGGATGAGTCTGAATCTGAAGGAGATATTCATCATCTTATAGATGAATATGGGGATTTATTGCAGGCACTCAAGAGAAGCAAACACCTGGCCAAAAATCAGGCTAAGGAAATTGCAGCTCTTAAGTTGGCTGCATCTGATTCAGAGAAGCTGCTGGATCAGAAGATGAATGAGATTGTCAGGCTGAAAAACATTACTGTTATTCAGATAGGTACAATCACATTCAAAAATGATCAGATCAAAAGTTTGGAAGACAGACTTCAGAAAGAGAATGAGATAGTGGCTAGTTTCTCTAAGCCAAAATCTGTCCTACCCCTAATTGATGACTTTGTGTCTCAAAAGGGTAAGGCAGGATTAGGCTTTAAGAGAACTGCATGGGCTGCACAGTCCAATAAAAAAGGCAAAGCCCCAACACAAAACAAGAGATTTGCTGCTAACAATACAACTAAGATTATACCTAAAAAGAGGTATAATAAGTATGAGTGCTGGTGCTGTGGCAAGATAGGTCATTATGCCTTAGACTTTTGGCACAATATCAGTGTCAGGGAGAATAGCAATCTACCTGTTAGAAAAGATACAGATAGATTTTTCAAGTATCAGGCTAACTTGAACCAAGGACCCAAAAGTTATTTGGGTTCTAAGGTTAAGTAATCTTTGTTGCAGGTGACTCCAAGTTACCATGCCCCTATATGGTACTTGGATAGTGGATGTTCCAGGCACATGACTGGAACAACGGGATTGTTGAAGGACTACTCACCAGTATTGAATGGGCCTAAAGTGATCTTTGGTGGTTCTGAAAAAAGAGTTATCAAAAGGTTTGGTAACATCTCTAACAACTCAATCACTATCACTCAAGTGCCATATGGGAAGGGTTTGAAACATAACCTAATAAGCATTAGCCAGCTGAGTGATCTTAGATACGACATTTCATTTATCAAGAATGGGTGTCATATCAAAAGTTCAAGTGATCAAAAAGTCATATTGACTGGCTTTAGAAATAGAAATGTATATTGCCTAAATTTTGAGTGTGAGAATAAAAATTCTCCTATCTGTCTTGTGGCTGATGAGAAAGCCTCTCATTGTGCCAAATGGCACAAGAGGCTAGCTCATCTTAACTACAAGACTATTGGCCAACTCTTTAGTAAAGAGTTAGTGAGTAATGGTCCTCAAGTTAAGTGTTATAAGGATGGGATATCCTCAGCTTGTCAAAAAGGAAAGCAAAGCAGATCCTCCTTTCATAGCCTAGAAACCAAAGACTCTGTAAGGTGATTATACCTCTTGTATATGGATTTATTTGGTCCTATGCCAGATCATAGTCTAGGTAGGAAGGTCTACACTTTTGTGGTGGTAGATGACTATTCTAGATTTTCATGGGTATTTTTTCTGAGGCAGAAATCTGAAACACCAAATGTCTTCTACAATTTTGTCAAACAAATTCAGAATGAATTAGATAGTTCAGTGGTCAAAATCAAAAGTGACCATGGAACTGAATTCCAATCTGAAAGTATGACAAGGTTGTGTGAAGAATTTGGGATTCATCAGGAATTCTCCTCACCTACAACACCTCAGCAAAATGGCATTGCTGAAAGAAAGAATAGGATATTGATTGCGGCTGGAAGAACACAACTGAGTGACACTACTCTCCCAGAATATTTCTGGGCTGAGGCAGTAAACACTGCATGCCATGTGCTCAATAGGGCTTCCATCACCAAAAGCCACAAAAAGACACCCTATGAGGTTATGAAGGGCAGAAAACCAAACTTATCCTATTTTTGGATCTTTGGTTTCAAGTGTTATGTACTTAACAATGGAAAGTCTCACCTAACTAAGTTTGCTGCCAAATACCAAGTTGGGATATTTGTTGGGTACAACAAAAATAGTAAGGCTTATAGGGTCTACAATTTGGCTACTCAAGTTGTAGAAGAGTCAGTTCATGCAATTTTTGACGAATCTAGACTTATTAACAGTGAGTTGCCAAGTAGTTCTTGTAGCTCCACATGTATACAACAGAAGATGGACCAGCTTACTATCAGAGAAGATCCAACAACAAAGAAGGATAAGGAAAATGGTAGTTGCTGTCCAGGGGGAGTACAAGACACTCAAGAGGAAAATGAAGACCATGAGGTGCAGCATAATGAAGAGATTGAAGAAGGTCAAACTGTTAATAGATTACCTCCACCAGTTAGATAGTTAAAGGATCATCCAGCACACCAGATCATTGGTGATCCAAGACATGGAGTGCAAACAAGGAGCATGAACTTAAATCCAGTTCTTTACTCAAGCTTCTTATCTCAACTGGAACCCAAGAGATTTGAAGAAGCTATTCAAGACCCACTATGGATTGATGCTATGCAGGAAGAGTTAAATCAATTCAGGAGGTACAAGGTCTGGGAGTGGATCCAAAACCAAAGGGCCTCAATGTCATAGGGACAAAGTGGATTTATAGAAATAAACTTGATGAGAGTGGGATCATAGTGAAGAATAAGGCAAGACTAGTTGCCAAAGGATACAGGCAGGAAGAGGGCATTGACTTTGATCAGACTTTTTCTCCAGTGGTAAGGTTGGAAGCAATCAGGCTATTCCTTGCCTATGCAGCATATCAAGGATTCAAAGTATTCCAAATGGATGTTAAGTCAGCATTCTTAAATGGAGACTTAAAAGAGGTCTATGTAGAACAGCCCTCAGGTTTTGTTGATCCACTCAAACCTAATTATATTTATAGACTTAGGAAAGCTTTGTATGGGTTAAAATAAGCTCCAAGGGCTTGGTATGTAACCCTGTCTTCTTTCCTCATTAAGAACAAATTCTCAAGGGGGAAAATAGATAAGTCTCTATTCCTTAGGGAATCCAAAGGAAAGATTATCCTAGTCCAAATATATGTTGATGACATAATATTTGGTTCTACTGAAAATAACATTTGTAGGAAGTTTGCAAAACTTATGAAAGAAAAATTTGAAATGAGCATTATGGGAGAACTTAAGTTCTTCTTGGGACTCCAAGTAAGACAGACTGATGATGGCTTGTCCATATCCCAGTCTAAGTTCACCCAGGAGTTAATTAAGAAGTATGGTATGGAATCATCCACTATCATGAGAACTCCAATGGGGACAAGTGATGGCGCGGCCCCTCCAACACGTCCTGATGATGACCCGGTTGCTGCGGCCCCTCCAACACTTCCTGATGATGACCCGGTTGCTGCGGCGCAACAAGTTAAAGATTTGCGGCGTCATGACAACGCCACGGACGCTAACGGAAAGCTGCGATACAACCTCCGTCCGCGGCGCGCAAAGCTTGCTTAATAATTCTACTTAGTTTAATTTTAATTGCTTAAAACATTTGGCTTGTATTATTTTTATTTTCATGTTGGTGTGCTATTAAACCCTTGGTGTGTATGTAACCGCCCGGATGGATGAGATTTCATCTCCATCATGGATGGTTGGATCTCTTTTGTAACTCCTATTTAAAGGAGGCTATTATGATGAGTTACACATTGGAAAAAGAAACCTAAAGAAACCCCCCTTGAGGAATTTCGGCCACCATGGTGGAAGCCATAGCCACCTCCTCCCCTTTGGTGTGAAGCCAAGCCTTGCCTCCTCCATCCCCGTTCGGTGCGACTCCGACGTGGCTTCTCTCGGTGCGACTCCGTGGAAGAAGGAAGCAGCCCCTTCGGTGTGAAACCGGTGGAACCGTGGAGAGAGTGATTCTCCCACAAATATTGTGTGATCTTCTTCTTGGTTGGGTAATCTCTTCCCTATCTTTGTGTTTCTTGCTGTGAGAATTTTGTGGAGGTTATTCATCCATCTTTTCCGCGATTTTAAAGTGTTTTTCGCTTGCAAATCTGAATCGAACGTTGCTATTGACCCTCTTGTTTTCCGGATTGGAAGATCCGCTAGAGAACAAACTAGGCCAAGCCTTGACTTGTTCTCCCAGATTGGGCACGCTTTGGTGCTAACAAGGGAGTTAATCTCAACTTGTTCTTGATCCCTCCTTATCGTTTACCGCCGCTCCTAAATATATTTTTGCTGCGATTGACGGCTTATTGTGAAAAGAATAGATGCTTGTGTAGGTGCGGTGAGATGTGTGCTTATTGGAGAGGTAGGTCCTAAGGTCGTGGTATCGAGTCCAGCTAGGCGCGAGTTGTGTGCTTGTTGGAGAGTAGGTCCTAAGGACGTTGTATCGAGTCCCGTATTTTGAGAGCCAACCGACCCCTTTTCGTTCGCTTTTGGTCGGAGCACTCTCCTTTTTTCTATGTTCTGTGATGGGTACCCGCCGTTAGCATAAGCACGTCCATCTCACAAACATCCCTACACCAATTTGGTATCAGAGGGAGGTTGTTTCAACTTTCACGTTGCAAACATCCTCTCTGCGTTCCTTGTTAGAGATCCGATCGTTAGAACTCAAAAACATTATTTTCTGTGGTCTGCAAATAGCGGGCTGAAATCTTTATTTTTCAGCAAAATTTCAAAAAAAAAAAATTTTAACGATCTACGTGTTATTCACAACGGGAGTATATAAAAATATCTTATTTTCAATATAGCTTCCGTCCTAGGAAAATTCATCTTGCCTGGGGCCTCCCAAACCTGAATGCGCACTAGGCTAGGAACGGAGTACGCAACCCCGTCTACGTCTAGGATGGCTGCGAACGAGCATGGTGATCCCAACACCGAGGCTATAGCAGGTCTTCGTGCCGAAATGACAGAGCTTAGGAACGCCTTAGCCCAGATCCTACAAAATCAAGCAAGGCCACCCCCACCTCCCGTTAATGCTGCGCAGCCCAACCGGCACCAACCGAACTTTGATTCGGATTCTGAGGGAAACTCTCCCCGTATGCCCCCGCGAGAACCCCGCCCCGAGCGAGGCTTTGATATCACGAGGGCTATCAAGATAGATGCCCCCACCAATGATGGCATGGGAGATCCCCAGATCTTCCTCCATTGGGCTATAGACATGGAGTGCTATTTCGAATGGCACAACCTCACGGACCCCCAAAAGGTTCAAGTTGCCAGGATGAAATTAATGGGACGTGCCAAAACCTATTGGCTGAATGAAGAACGTAGGTTAGGAGCTGGGCACGGGGTCCCACTCATTGGATGGGCTGTTATGAAGAACCTGCTAGCCGATCAGTACGTTCCCGCGTACCATCGGACGCAAATGTTCGATGAGCTTGCCACCCTTCGGCAAGGCTCAATGTCTGTTGCTGAATATATGGGAGAACTTAAGGACCGTATGGTACGATGTGACCTTCGAGAGATCCCCGAAGTAACTTTATCTAGATTTCGAAAGGGACTTCACCCCGACATTCAGCGGAAACTCTTGCGTTATGGTCACACGGACTTGAATACGACTTTCAATGCCGCCTTGGACATTGAAAAGAACCTAGCATCTAAAGCTCACTCCCGTTATTCTAATGCGAAGAATAAGTCCACCGCTGGGCATCTTCTTCCACTTTTCCTGATAAAGGAAAATTTAGATCCTCCGAGTTGAAATCCGTTGTGATTACCGCGAGAAATACCAAGAACCCCGCTAGTGAGCGTATCCCCGTTGGAAAGGTTAGCAAGGCTAACACCACTTATTACTCATGCGGTGTTCAAGGCCACTATGCCTACGAATGCCCCACCAAGACGAAGGCCATAGCCTTACTAGAGTCCACTACCGACCCTGACGACTATGTCCATGAGGTCGAAGAGGAGAGCGACCTTGACGGAGTCCCTAGTGACTTGGAGGACGATCACCGCCTTATGGTGATGCGTTGCATTATGACCACTCCTCGTCCTGTAGACGACTGGAAGAGGACGAGCATCTTTTCCCTGATCTTTAAGAGTGGAGAAAAACTTTGCAAATTAGTTATTGATGGTGCTAGTTGCGTAAACGCTGTTTCTGAGAATGCCGTTAAGCATATGTCCTTGACTGTCGAGCCGCACCCGACCCCCTACCAGGTCGCTTGGATTAGTAAGGTTACTATTAAGGTTACCCAACGATGCCTAGTCCCCCTGTCTTTCAAAACCTACTCGGATGAGGTTTGGTGCGACGTCCTACCAATGGACGTTTGTCATGTGTTATTAGGCCGCCCTTGGCTATATGACCGTGATGTGACGCACTATGGTCGTGCCAACACTTATGAGTTTAAATTCAATGGCAAGATCGTCACCTTGAGACCGACTGTGCCAAAAGAGCCGGTAGTGTTGGCTAAGGATACCACCATCCCAGTTGAGAGGAAAGCCTTGAGTTTAGTTGGTAGGAAGGAATTTGTGAAGGATCCCTTTATTGGGGGAATAATGTACGCTCTTGTACTTCTGAGTGAAAAAACTGACGGTGGCGTGTTGGAAGATTTACCCCGAGAGCTACGGGTATTGTTGGATGAGTTTAGGGATGTATACCCGGAGGAGTTGCCTTCGTCGTTACCACCGCTTAGAGATATACAACACGCAATAGACCTTATCCCCGGATCGTCCTTACCCAACCAACCACACTATAGGCTTAATCCAACTGCCCACATAGAGTTACAAACCCAGATAGAGGAGTTGTTAAATAAGGGATTTATTAGGACGAGTATGAGCCCATGTGCTGTCCCTGCTCTTCTTGCCCCTAAGAAGGATGGCACCTGGCGCATGTGTGTTGATAGCCGAGCTCTCAACAAAATTATTATAAAATATAGGTTTCCAATTCCGCGACTAGATGATCTCTTGGATGTCCTATCGGGTGCCACTATCTTCTCTAAACTGGACTTACGGAGTGGTTACCACCAAATCAGGATCCGAGAGGGGGATGAGTGGAAGACGGCGTTCAAGTCTAAGGACGGGTTGTATGAATGGCTTGTGATGCCCTTTGGGCTATCCAATGCCCCCAGCACCTTCTCCCGGATGATGACGCACATCTTTAGGCCATATATGGGGAAGTTTGTTGTAGTGTATTTTGATGACATCCTAGTGTTTAGTACCTCCCCCGCCGAACACCTCTCTCACATCAAAGTAGTCCTCTCCACCTTAAGGACTGAAACCTTATATCTAAATCTAAAGAAATGCACGTTTTATGTTTCGGAGGTTGAATTCTTAGGTTATATAGTTGGCTCTGAAGGAATTCATGTTGACCCAGGAAAGGTTCAAGTGATTAGAGACTGGCCCGAGCCCACTAGCCTTCGTGAGGTGCGTAGTTTCCACGGGTTAGCTACCTTTTATCGTCGTTTCATACGTGATTTTAGTAGCATTATGGCACCCATTACGGACTGCATGAAGAAAGGAGAATTCACATGGTCCAAATCCGCCACGTTTGCATTCCATCGTATTAAGGAGCTTATGACCGAAGCACCGGTGTTACGTCTCCCTGACTTCACCAAGGTCTTCGAGCTTACTTGTGATGCATCTGGCGTAGGGATTGGAGGTGTCTTGAGTCAAGAGGGTCACCCGGTTAGTTATTTTAGTGAGAAGTTAGCGGGTGCCAAATTAAATTATTCCAATTACGATAGGGAGTTTTATGCGGTCATTAGATGTTTGCATCATTGGAGGCACTACCTCCTTCATAAGGAGTTCGTGATCCTCTCTGATCATGAAGCGTTGCGATTCATCAATGGTCAGCACAAAATCAGCCCGCGCCACGCTAAATGGGTATCCTTCTTGCAAGAATACACATTTACTCTCAAGCACCTTAAGGGGACCGACAATCGAGTTGCCGATGCACTCAGTCGCCTCACCCTCTTACTTTCCTCCATGCAAGTCCACGTGGTAGGGTTCGAGCGCATAAAGGATGAATACGCCACATGCCCTGATTTTCAGGAGCCATACTTATCTGCCCAGGATAGCTCTCCCACGACCATCACGGCCTATTCACTTAGAGACGGATACTTATTCAAACACGGAAAATTGTGTATCCCCCACTCCTCTTTGCGACTCCACATCATTTGGGAGTTACATAGTGGTGGCTTGAGTGGCCACTTTGGCAGAGACAAAACGATAACGCTCGTGGAGGAGAAATTCTTTTGGCCTAAACTAAAGGCGATGGTTGGGAAAGTTGGGAGCAGTTGCCGTACGTGCCAAGTTTCTAAAGGTACTAAGTCCAATGTAGGTTTATACACTCCGCTACCTATTCCGTCCGTCCCATGGGAAGACGTGAGCATGGACTTTGTATTAGGCCTTCCCCCCACCCTGCGACATCATGATTCTATACTCGTTGTTGTGGATAGGTTCTCCAAGATGGCGTTCTTCCTCCCCTGTAGTAAGACCAACGACGCCTCTCACATTGCGAAACTGTATTTTAAAGACGTCGTTAGTCATCGTGGCGTTCCGAAGACTATTGTCTCAGATAGGGACGTCAAGTTCACTAGCTACTTTTGGAAAACCTTGTGGGTTCTTATGGGCACAAAATTATTATTCTCCGCGGCTTATCACCCACAAACTGATGGCCAGACGGAAGTAGTCAATCGGAGCCTAGGAAATCTTCTTCGATGTCTCGTGAGCGACCATAAAGGCTCTTGGGATTTACTGCTTCCACATGCCCAACTGGCTTACAATAATTCTAAAAATCGGTCCACGGGTATGTCTCCGAATGAAATTGTCCACGGGTATAAGGCCCCTGTGCCACTTGACTTGGTCCCCTTACCTCCCACATACAAAACAAGTCAATTTGCACAATCCTTCGCCCAACATATTCACGACTTACATGCACGTATACGAGCTACCTGGACTGCTCAATATGAGTCTTATCAAGCGCACGCTAATCTACATAGGAAGGTGTCACACTTTAAGGTCGGCGATCTGGTTTTAGTACGGTTAGTTCCCGAACGAATGCCAACTGGCACCGTTAAAAAGTTAGCTCCAAAACGCGCCGGTCCTTTTCGGATTATCAAGAAGCTAGGTGAAAACGCTTTCGTTTTGGATTTGCCTGCTGAATGGGGTATCTCCCCTATTTTTAATGTCTCGGATTTGACGTTGTTTGTTGCGCCTCCACAAGAGTTGGTTTCTTTGTCGTCTTCTCCCTCCACTGAAATTTCTAATGGGTTGGGGAGTGGTAGTTTGGATGATCTCTCTCCTCCGGTCCCCGCAGGTATAACATCGGATGGTACGTTGCCTTCTTTTATTCCTACTGCTGACATGTTTCCCAGGTTTCCCAAGATGTTTCTCCATCCAGATATGATACTCGCTGCTGAGCCACTTACTACTCCTGACGGTACTACCTACCGCTTCCTCATCCGTTGGCGTGACCGCCCAACGTCGGACGACTCATGGGTACTCGCGACAGAGCTTCAACGTTTGGATGTCGAGCTTCTCCGCCGTTTTCTATCAGCCCACGCATCGGAGATGCGCGATTTTGAGTGGGGGAGGATTGATGGCGCGGCCCCTCCAACACGTCCTGATGATTCCCGGTTGCTGCGGCCCCTCCAACACTTCCTGATGATGACCCGGTTGCTGCGGCGCAACAAGTTAAAGATTTGCGGCGTCATGACAACGCCACGGACGCTAACGGAAAGCTGCGATACAACCTCCGTCCGCGGCGCGCAAAGCTTGCTTAATAATTCTACTTAGTTTAATTTTAATTGCTTAAAACATTTGGCTTGTATTATTTTTATTTTCATGTTGGTGTGCTATTAAACCCTTGGTGTGTATGTAACCGCCCGGATGGATGAGATTTCATCTCCATCATGGATGGTTGGATCTCTTTTGTAACTCCTATTTAAAGGAGGCTATTATGATGAGTTACACATTGGAAAAAGAAACCCCCCTTGAGGAATTTCGGCCACCATGGTGGAAGCCATAGCCACCTCCTCCCCTTTGGTGTGAAGCCAAGCCTTGCCTCCTCCATCCCCGTTCGGTGCGACTCCGGCGTGGCTTCTCTCGGTGCGACTCCGTGGAAGAAGGAAGCAGCCCCTTCGGTGTGAAATCGGTGGAACCGTGGAGAGAGTGATTCTCCCACAAATATTGTGTGATCTTCTTCTTGGTTGGGTAATCTCTTCCCTATCTTTGTGTTTCTTGCTGTGAGAATTTTGTGGAGGTTATTCATCCGTCTTTTCCGCGATTTTAAAGTGTTTTTCGCTTGCAAATCTGAATCGAACGTTGCTATTGACCCTCTTGTTTTCCGGATTGGAAGATCCGCTAGAGAACAAACTAGGCCAAGCCTTGACTTGTTCTCCAAGATTGGGCACGCTTTGGTGCTAACAAGGGAGTTAATCTCAACTTGTTCTTGATCCCTCCTTATCGTTTACCGCCGCTCCTAAATATATTTTTGCTGCGATTGACGGCTTATTGTGAAAAGAATAGATGCTTGTGTAGGTGCGGTGAGATGTGTGCTTGTTGGAGAGGTAGGTCCTAAGGTCGTGGTATCGAGTCCGGCTAGGCGCGAGTTGTGTGCTTGTTGGAGAGTAGGTCCTAAGGACGTTGTATCGAGTCCCGTATTTTGAGAGCCAACCGACCCCTTTTTGTTCGCTTTTGGTCGGAGCACTCTCCTTTTTTCTATGTTCTGTGATAGGTACCCGCCGTTAGCGTAAGCACGTCCATCTCACAAACATCCCTACACCAACAAGTATGTCTCTAAGCAAAGATAATGCAGGGAAAGCTGTAGATGAGTCTTTATATAGAGGGATAGTTGGCTCCCTCCTATATCTGACTGCTAGTAGACCAGATATCATGTATGCTACATATGTCTGTGCTAGGTACCAATCCTTCCCTAAACAATCTCATTATACTGCAGTCAAAAGGATTTTGAGAGATCTTAAGCGCACACCTAATCTATGCCTTTGGTATCCTAGGAATAGAGATTTTTTACTAATGGGCTATTCAGATGCAGACTTTGCAGGTTGCAAAGTAGATAGGAAAAGCACAACAAGCACCTGTCAATTTCTAGGAGGAAGACTGGTGTCATGGAGCTGTAAGAAGCAGCCTAGTGTGGCAATTTCCACAGCTGAGTTTAAGTATGTTGCTGCAGGAAGTTGTTGTGCACAGCTGTTGTGGATACAACATCAGTTAGAAGATTATGGTATTCAGGTAAGCAGAACTCCATTATTATGTGATTATACTAGTGATATTTCTATTCCTCATAATCATGTTTCTCATAGTAGAACAAAGCATATAGAAATAAGATATCATTTTCTTAGAGATCATGTAGAGAAAGAAGATATTTCTTTAGAATTTGTTAACACTGATTTACAAATTGCTGACATGTTCACAAAGCCTTTATATGAAACTAAATTCAATAATTTCAAAATTGAATTACGAATGTTGAACATAAATTAGTGTAACAAATATGGCTAAGTAAAATGGTGTTGACACAAAAAGTTGTCTGTGTCGACACATAGTAGTTGGTGTCGACATTCCAGGGAAGTAATGTCGACACATCCAGAAAATTGGTGTTGACACTTCAGAGAAGTAGTGTCGACACATCCGGAAGTGGTGTCGACACTTAGAATCAATACACAGATTTCGTCGAGCGCAGAATCGACATATATCGTCGAGCGCAGATTCGTCGACCTCAGATCGTCGACTTTCCGGCTCTTCGTCGAACTCGACCAAGAAATATAGAATTGTGTCGACATATAGAAGTCAACACTTCTGTCGAGACATTAGAAGTCTATTTCGACACATTTCAACTGTGTCGACACATTAAGAGAATTTTGACGCGACTTTTGACCTTCATTATTTAGAAGGGTATAAATAGGTCAACAGCAAACACTGTCGACACACTCTCCATATTTTCGAGACCAAAACCCTGTGTTGACAACTTCTCTCTTCTCAATTCGAGCTTTCACTCAAACCCAATGGAGCCAAAGCTTGAATATAACGTCAACGAAGGCTATGAGCTGGTTCGCAATGCCTTTGATAATGCGGAACTTGAGATTAAAGCAGTAGTAACCGTAATTGCAGAAAATGGTTTGGAATTTCTGGTACCTGAACCTACAAAGATATGGAAGAAAGAAATACTGAAATTCTTTGGCACAGCTACATTAGATTCCACTGGACTAAGATCAAATCTACTGTTCAAGGAGCTAAAGTTAAACTTACCTTGAGGAGCTTGAGGAAAACTCTTCATCTGCCCAGAACTTAAGAAGAAGTAGAAGTTCCCTCTACCAAGACTAGGGAAGCACTTCAGTGGTGTGGATTGGATCCCACAATGAAGATTGGATCTGCAATGAACAGAAAAGGGATGAATCTACAAGGAAAACTCCTTTCAGAAGTGGTTAGAAAAGTTATTCTTTGCATGCCAGGGGGACATGATAGGGTTTCAGCCTATATATTCAGCCTGATGACCAGGATTATCTTCAGACTGAACACAGATTGGTCTGCAGTAATCTTTGAAAAGATTAAGGAAAGTATTAAGAAGCCAAATCTGGGAAGAATCATAAGTCTATACTTGGTTGGAACAATTCCAGATGTAATGGAACAGACTGCAGGTTCTAATATCAACCACATGAGAAGAATGGACATAAGCATAATCTCCAGATGGGACAGAGTCCTAACAAAGGACATGTCTGATGAAGAGAGGCCAGAGATTCCTAAAAAATCTCCTGCACAAGAAATTGCAGATGGTGCTCAGGTGCAGGGGGAGCCTCATCTTGAGGAACAGCCAACACACTTGGGAAGTGAAATGGCTACTCAAACTATACCTGAGGTAATCCAAGTAATTAATAAATCAATTTTTATTAATAAGGATGAAACACTAACTGTGTCTTTGGTTAATGTTGACCAGACCACGACACTCAACAATCAAGCACATGATGTTATCATGGAGGATACATCTGCAGCTGCTGATTCTCCTGAGTTGGTAGTGCCTCAAGTCCCAACTCAACAAGAATTTACCCTAGATGAGTTGTTCACTGAAATGGAGCAAGCTAACATTGAGGAGGAGTATGTCAGGACTAAGGGAGAAGAGCAAGGGACTCAGGGGGAGCAACCTAGCACTGAACAGGAATTGCCTCCTAGTCCTAAGTAAAGAGTTGATATTGCCAGTACCTCAGCTTCTAAAGATGAAGCAGAAATTCAAGCCAAAAAGAGAAAGCTCATGGCTTTCAAAAGGAGAAGCCAAAACTATAAAAGGGCTTTGTAAACTGCTCCTCAACCTGCCCCAGCAACTGATTATAGTTCTTTGTTGATATCCTTGCAAGTGAAGTTAGATGAACAAAGGATAGCCATGGAGAAATACATGGATGAGACCCATAAAGAACTGCAATTCTCCTTGGCACAAGATATCAAATCCATAAGATTTGAAGTAAATCAGAACAAAAAGGAAATGGCAGATTTCTTCCACAAAGGTGGCAATGCTGTAGTCTATCTTGCAAAACAACAAGTAGGCATAAAGACTCAAGTTGATGATATAGCTGTTAAGCAAGGCTATGTGCTTGAACATCAACTGAGGATGAATGACAATCTGACTGAATCACATAATGTGATTGTCACAGAATTAAAGAATACTGCTGCTGCCCAGACTGAAGCAAGTGTTAAAGCCAAGTCATATTTTGATAAACACTTCAGGAAGAACTAGCTGCTATCCAAATAGCTATTAAGAATTCTCAAAAGATCATTTCTGATCAGCTACTGAAAATAAAGTCATTTTATAAAGATGGTGTTAATTATCTAGATGAACAAGTGAGATTTCAGAAAGATGACCTTAGAGATCACATTGAAAGAGAAGTCATAAAGGGGGAGAGAGTATTCGTCAAAGCAGGCTCAGATCATACTAAATGGATATCTAATAGCATTAGAGCCACTCTTGGATATCCAGCCCTCTGTGATGATGATAATGTAGCTGAGTCAGTGTGCAACCTGCTTATTTAGAAGGTGATCAACCTGAAGTTGCTCAGGTTATTTACCCTCTAGCAGATTTTGAGATGATTCAGTAAGAAGTACAATCAATGTACAGCCCTCCAAAGGGTACTAAACATGTTATCCTTGAGAAGGTAGAAATGTCAGAGACAGCTGTGAATAAGGAGCAAGAAGCTCAACTGTCAAAGAAGAGATTCAGAGAACACGCTGAGTTGAAGCCTGATTTTGAGCAGTGGACTCCTACTTCAAGGAATATCATATTGACTGCCTGGAAGGCTGTAAAGGACAAGACCCATGATAGGGGTAAATGGTACACAGAGCAAGAATTGCAAAAACATGAAGCTAGACAGGAAGCTATTCTATAATATAGAAGAAAGGCAAAAGATGGGAAGCTACCTCCTAATGCTTTGGAGCCTAGCAAGTATTTCTCAAAGCCTTTTCACTATTTTGAAAGGCAAAGAATAAGGGTTGAAGAACAAAAGAAGAAAGATCTAAAGGGCAAGAAGCCAGCTGAAGATACTGATGCTCCAGTACAAGCCAAGATCCAATCAGGCAAAGGAATAATCATCAAGGAGGCTGAGCAGCCTTAGGATAGATTTTCTAGATTTTACAACACTGTAATCTTTAGTGCTAAAAACTATGTAAACTATTGTAAAGAAACTTTTGAAAGTTTAAACAAAACTATGATTAATGCTCATTATGTTTGCATCATTTCTGTGATGACTTTTTATACATGTTTTGTTTATAAGTTACCATATCATATAATGTTTTTATACGTCATAATGTGTGTTTATTATAAATGGTGTATATCATTGACTATGGGTTATGACTTCTCCAAATAGGGGGAGATTGTTGGGTACATTGGAAAATGTGTACCAGATTTGAAGAAGCCTCACCTTACTCAATGATATGTATCAAGGTGTATTTGATGTTATTTTGAGTTTATATATGCAGGTTAAGAAAATGTAAGAATGCAAGAAAAAGTTTCTAAGTCCATGAGTCCTCACCAGAAGAAGTTGTGTCGACACTTATAAAGTCTTCTGTCGACACTGGAGAAAAGCTGTATCGACACGTCGACACTTGAAAAGGCTGTGTCGACACCAGAAGAAACTTTGTCGACACATAGAGGCAGTGTCGACACACATGAATGCTTAGTCGACATCAACTGTGTCGACACACAGAGGAATTGTCGACACATAGAAGACTTTGTCAACATCAACTTTATCGACACACAGGACTTGTGTCGACACATAGCAGAGTTTCAACAAAGTTGATTTCTTGTGTAGAGAAGAAGTGACTGTGTCGACACAACAAAACTAGTGTCGACACATTCTACAGAAGCTGTGTCGAGAAGCAGTGTCAACACCAAGAGAGCTGTGTCGACACAACCAAGGCTTGTGTCGACACTTAGTCTACTTGTGTCGACACATGATGAAGTTCAGTCTCGACACTTTGTTGACAGAGACAGAGTTTCAAGAAGTGACTGGAAGACTTGACATCTGCCATAACCAGTCGGTCTACTGCAACTATTAGAGCTGTCAGAAGTTCGTTAGAAATCGGATCAGATGGTTACCATGGAGAAAGTCTATATAAGGACATTCTCTATCAACAGAAAATGACAATAATTATGATAGAAGTATTACACACATAAGAAAAATGAAAAAGCAGACAAAGATTTTCAACAGAAGATCTAAGACGACATTCTGAAGAGGTGATCTTCTCAGATTTTGTCAAGAGAATTCAAAGATGAATTCAGAAGAATCTTCAGAAGAGGTTGGAGGGAGAGAGAGCTCCATCTATTCAAGTGAAGAAAGGGACTTACATCAACAAGTCTCTAGTGCAGAGTTTGAACCAGTCTGTCAAGAAGGATTCAGATTGATTTCTGAATTTCAAGAAAGAAGCTGATTGAAGATCAAGTTCAAAGGAGATCAACCCTACTGTGTTCAGATTCAAAAAGCTTTGAAAAAAGCTAAGTTAGGTCGATCTCTATCATCAGATTCTGTTAAGAACTGATCAAGAATCCTTTCTCTCTCAACCAGGGTGGTGGTTAAAGTTTATATTAACATCTATTTTCTATATGATCTTTTTAAGATCTGAGTTGTAAGCCTGATTTATAAAGGCTGAGTTATAGGAGATATAGTTCTCTGAGTGGTAGGCATTGTTGTAGGCTGAGGTAGGGATGTGAGCCTGATTTGTAGGAGATTTTGATCTCTGAGTTGTAGGCTTTGTTGAAGGCTGAGATAGGGCAGATTGCCTGAGCTGTAGGAGTGTGGACTCACTCTGAGTTATAGGAACATTGTTTGGGTTCTGAGCTGTAAGATCTGAGGATCTAAGAAGAAGGAAAGAAGTTAGGCCGACTCTGGCACACTGCTAGATAGGCGAAGGGGGAAAGTGGATGTAACTAGACCTTGGGGAACCACTATAAATCAGTGTGCAATGTGTGAATTTGTGTGTGTATTATTATTTCTGTGCTGAGATAGCTGTAGAACTATCTGTGTTTGTTAATTAACTGTATTAAAAGTTCTGCCTTAGAAGAAAAAGGAATTACACCAATTCACCCCCCCCCCTCTAGGTGTTTAGGAACCAATTCTTTCATGGGTCCATCCTGTAACGCCCCGAAACTCAAAGGAGCAAAGGGGGACGTTTTGGGCCAGTTTGGGTTCTGGCAGCAGGCACACGGCCTGGGACACGGGCGTGTCCCAGGGCGTGTCAAGCGTGTGTCGACACTTAGCCGCGAAGTCGTCGTGTTTTACTCGACGATTCGTCGAGAGTGGGCATACGGCCTGCGATACGGGCGTGTCGCAGGGCGTGTCGACCCGTGTCGACACTTAGCCGTGAAGTCGTCGAGTTATACTCGACAATTCGTCGAGAATGGGCACACGGCCTGCGACACGGGCGTGTCGCAGGGCGTGTCGACCCGTATCGACGATCGTCCCGGGGAGTCGTCGAGATTCACTCGACGATCGTCGAGACAAGGAACACGGCCTAGGACACGGGCGTGTCCAAGGCCGTGTCATCAAGTCGTCGATCTTCCCTCGACGAAATGTCCCGTGTACATGGCCTGGGGTCCAGGCGTGTCAATGTGACACGGGCAAGGACACGGGCGTGTCCTAGAACCCGTGCAGTGCTCGGGTTGAAAATGGGGGAAAAATCATGGTGTACACGGCCGGCTACACGGCCGTGTCAGGTGGAACACGGGCGTGTCAGCTCGAACACAGGCGTGTTCGATACCCGTGTGAGGTTCCAGGTAATTCGATTTTGACGGCGAATGCGGCACACGGCCCTGGACACGGGCGTGTGCCAGGCTGTGTTCGGTCCAGATTGGGCATTTCAGCCCCGAATCAAAGCCGTTCGTTTTCTTAGGTTGAGATCCAACGGCTGGGGGTTGTTCCTGAGAGGATATACCCGTGAGTTGACTTAGAAATCCATCACTTTCCTTCACTTTTCATCTCTCTAAGTCCTTAGAGAAAGAGGAGAGCCAAGAGTGGAAGAGGAGCTAGATCCACCATTGGAGGAGCTTCGGAGCTCCGAATCGCAAGCCGACTCCGGATCCACGGAGGCAACGCAAGTGCGGTGATTTCCATCCGATTACTTTTCAATGGCGCCAAAGAGGAACTCAAGGGTAACGATCCTCATCTTGAGCACGAATAGCTCTCTTTCCTAGCATAGGAAGCCCGCTCTCGCGAGTTTGCGGAGAGTTGGAGGCGTTCCTTCGGGTAGATATGTAAAGTCCCCGTTGTTTAGAGTTCGTATGCGAGAACGGACATAGGCATGATGTGTGAAGCCTACCCGGACATTTTAGTCTGGATCGGTGATGTTGCATTGCATAAGGCCGGAGAAGACTCCGTGCTATTGGTTGTTTTCGGGTTTTCTACGCGGTAGATTGCAGCAGGGAGCCTTGGGGACTAACCCAAAGGTGCACCCGGAAAACTGGGCAGATACGAGATCTTGCCAACTTGGTGGCCTGAGAGCCAACTTGAACATAACCGAGTTATGTGACTTGCGATAGAATGGGACTCGGCGAAAGTTTGACCCGCGCAAATGGCTTAAATTGTCGTTGCGATGTGAGCACGGGTTAGATGGAACCGTACCCGCTCTATGTCATTCGGGTTAGAGAGACCTAAGTTTACGTGGCACTCGCCGTTGGCATAGATGTGAGTCTTCGACGGTCAATGGCTTAAACTGACGTGACCCATGCCAAGAAGACAAATTGCTCATAGGTTTGGCCGTCTAAGTGGCGGTGGTGAGTCCGGAATGTTAATGGATTTAATTGACGTGACATCGACCGGTTCACCGAGAATGTGCCCTGAGTGCACGGGGCGTGTGGCCGTGTGAGCCAACGTCTGTGTTGAAATGGCTATGGATATATACATTGCACGCTTATGCTAATGAAATGCAGGGAAGGAGCATCGACGCCCCGAGTTGGGGGCGGGATCGTTATAATTTGGTCAGCATTGCTGACCGTTGCCTTGTTTTGCCACCGTGCGGTGGTTTATTGCTTGCAGGTGCAGCTGGACCAAGCGGTCAATAGCGGGCTAAAGCCCTTTTTGCGAAGCTGGCCCTCGAAGGCCCAAGTAGAAGTGTTTACTGCTTTATTCATGTATGACCGGCCTGCGTGCCGTGGTTTGTAAAACATGTAATTTTCAAGTGAAACACTTTGTAAGGCCTTAAGGCCGGTTTTGGGTATTTTTGTATAACATTCCTTTTGTTATTAGTGGACATTCATGCTCCTATGTTGGGTTCTTGTTTACAACTCTTATAAACTGCTTCCGCTAGAATGCTCTGTGTAGGACGTTGAGATTGGTTGGATGGTTTCCATACGTAACCACCCTGTCTGTCTGTGGTATATGGCGTCGGGCCCCGGCCGGACCTACTGCTATATACTATGCGACGGATAGGGGGTGTTACACATCCTTTGTACTGAGACTTGGGCTGTACATAAGTAGGCCTACCAAAGTGACCGTAGGAGGAATCAAGATCAAACTCGTTGGCCAAAGCTATGGCCCTTATAGTCATGGTCACAACATCACGAAAGCTCCAAAAGTAAAACCTGTTGTGGAAAAACCTCTTAAGGTGAATAAGTCATGTGAGTGCCATCACCACTAAGCTTATACCTCCATACCTGCTGCCCCTGGTAGACCACAGTCTCAAAAGGTCAAGCAGGAGAACTTTAGGCCAAGATACAACAGGTTTGATTGTTGGTGTTGCGGCAAAGTTGATCACTTTGCTGTAGAATGCTGGTTTAACCCCAGGAATTATGTAACTCATCAAGTTAATAATGTGAGAAAGACCACTCACAATGTTAACACACGTAGGGGGATTGTGCTAACTAGAGACCAAGGACCCAAACGTGTTTGGGTTCCTAAGGCAAACTAATTTGTGAATGTAGGTATGTACAAAGGCCGCCAAAAATCCTATCTGGTATCTGAACAGTGGATGCTCTCGGCATATGACCGGGACTAGAAGCCTACTCCAGAATTATTCTCCAGTCATGAACGGGACAAAGGTCATCTTTGGAGGTTCTGACAGAGGAATTACTAAAGGCTACAGTATGATTACTAATGATAGTGCATCCTTCTCAGATGTGGCTCATGTTGAAGGATTGAAACACAATCTTATAAGCATAAGTCAGCTCTGTGATAAAGGATACATGCTAGAATTTCATGCAGACAAGTGCTTGATAAAATCGGTAGATAATTTGGAAACGATTCTATCGGGCACTCGTAGTAGGAATATATTTTGTTTAAATTTTATTTACATAAACTCTTCTATGCTAGTGTGTTTTTTGGCAAAATATAGTGCATCTCTTGGTGACCAATGGCACAAGACATTAGCACATATAATTTTCAAAACTATTAATAAATTATTCTCTTAATTTAGTACGTGATGCCCCAAATGTCAAGTGCGTTAAAGATAGACCTTGTATGCATGTGTAAAAGGAAAGCAAACAAGGGCTACTTTTAAAAGCATCATTGGCAAAGACTCTAATAGGTGTTTACACCTACTTCATATGGACTTGTTTGGTCCACTACAAGCAAAGGTTTGGGAGGTAACAATTATACATTGGTTATTTTGATGATTACTCTCGCTTTGTGTGGGTGTTCTTTCTAAAACACAAGTCAGATTCTTTTGATATCTTTACTAATTCTATGAGGCAGGTCCAGAATGAATACAGCTGCTCTGCTGTAAACATCAGAAGTGACAATGGAACAAAGTTCAATTCTAGGGCCATAATAGAATTCTATAAAAGCCAAGGAATCTTTCGTGAGTTTTCCTCTCCTCGTAGTAGTCAACATAATGGAGTAGCATAGATAAGGAATAGAACACTCATAGAGGCCTGCAGAACCATGTTGACTGTTGAGTGATGCCTCACTACCGAAATATTTTTGGGCTGAAGCTGTCAACACTGCGTGCTATGTTCAAAATCGAGTACTCATAAACAAAAATCATAATAAGACACCTTACAAACTACTAAAGGCAGGAAACTGACTATTTCATATTTTAGAATCTTTGGTAGTAAATGCTTCGTCCTTAACAATGGTAAGTATCACACCACTAAATTTAGTGAAAAGAGCTTTGAAGGTATTTTCGTAGGCTATAGTAGCCACAGTAAGGAATATAGGATTTTAAATAAGAAAACCCTGGTTGTAGAAGAATCTATTCACGTTGTATTTGATGAGACGAGCTTACTACAAGGCAGCTCTTTTAGTGTGTTTATTGAAGATGCATGTTCAAGGATAAAGGAATTAAATTTGGATGAGCCGACGAAAGAAAATTATCAAAAGTTCATCAAGATCACCACTCCAACCCCAATTGGAGAGGTTGATGATCATGATGAAGATATCATTCAAGTTGATGAAGTCACTCCAGTGGTTGAAGAAGCTCCAGATTCAAGGAGTCTAGAGCTTAGACACTTGAAGGATCACCCAATGGATCAAATTATAGAAGATCCCCGCGATGATGTCTGAACTCATAGAGGTACAGCTAATGAAAATTTATAGTTGAGTTTTCTGTCACAGGTTGAACCGAAGAAGTTTGAGGAAGCGAACTCAAACGCATCTTGGATAATGGCAATGGAAGAAGAATTGAATCAATTCAAGCTTTGCCAAGTCTAGAAGCGAACGTTGTAATAATAAATTCCAAGACTACGATTCAAACACAAGAACGTTATCAGAACAAAGTGGGTCTACATGAACAAGATGGACGAGGATGGGAAATTATAAAGAAGAATGCCAGACTCGTCGCCAAGGATACATATAGGAAGAAGTAATCGATTTCGATCAGACGTATGCACTAGTGGCAAGGCTGCAGGGAATCAAGTTGTCCCTAGCATATGCAACACTTAAAGGCTTGACTGTCTATCAGATGGACGTGAAGTCGGCCTTCCTTAAAGTTGACATAATGGAAGAGGTGTATGTGGAACAACCTCCAGGTTTCGTTGATTCTAACTATCTTAAACATGTTTAGCTTTTATTTAAAGCTTTATATAGTTTGAAACAAGATCCTCGAGCTTGGTATGAGACGTTGTCTAACTTTCTTCTTGAGAATAAGTTCACAAGAGGAAAGATAGATAAGGCCTTATTTCTTAGGGAAATGAAAGACAAGATTTTGCTAGTGCAAATCTATGTCGATGACATCATATTTGGATTTACTGATGACAACCTTTCCAAAAGGTTTTCCAAACTTATGAAAGGGAAGTTTGAAATGAGCAGTATGGGAGAGCTGAACTATTTCTTAGGACTTCAGGTGTAACAATCGGAAGATGGAATTTTCATCTCTCAGACAAAATTTACCAAGATGTTAAATAAGAAATTCGGAATGGAGAACGCAACCTCTATGAGGACTCCAATGGGTTCAACAATGTCTCTAGACAAGGATGAGAAATGGAAACCTTTTGATGAAACCAAGTGCAGAAGCATAATTGGATCCTTTCTCTATCTTACTGCTAGTAGACCGGACATAATGTTTTCAACATGTGTGTGTGCTATATTTCAAGTGAGCTCTAAGGAATCTCACTACACTGCTGCAAAGCAGATTTTAACATATCTTAAAATTACACCAAATCTTGGATTATGGTACCCAAGAAGTAATGTTAGCGAACTAATTAGTTTTTCAGATGCAGGTTTTGCAGAAAAAAAAGATGATAGAAAGAGCACTTCCGGGACTTGCCAATTCCTTGAAGGAGGCTCATTTCATGGAGCAGCAAGAAGCAAAATTGTGTCGCAATCTCAACGACCGAGTCAAAATACATTTTTGCCAGCAGTTGTTGTGCACAATTAATATGGATAAATAATCAACTTGAAGATTACAACTTGAAGGTCAGAGATAATCCTCTATTCTGCTACTCCTCCAATGCAATTGCAATAGCCAACAACTCAGTCTCTCACAGCTGGATAAAGCACATAGAGCTGCAGTACCACTTCATCTTGGAGCATGTGTGAAAATGTTTTAAGTTGTCTTACCTAAATGACCTAGTGGGGGGTGAATAGGTGAGTTGTCCATTTTTTGCGGAAATTTTTTTTGCGATTTATGCACATAATAACAACAAGGCAATCAATAGAATTCATGTAAAGTCTGATCCTTGCCTTCCAAAGTGCAAACTTGGAAAGATTGCACACTGGAGGTCTGGTGCTAACATAATCTTTGTTTTGGGCCATGATTTGTGCAAACAAAATCTAATAATACACTACAAAAGAAAAACAGATCTAATTTGGGATCTTTGGGTTCAGGTGTTAGCCTGTACAACCAATCAGGTATGGTATGTTTAACCAACCTCCCTCTGATACCAATTGAAAGTGCAACTAGATCTGATATACTCTAGAGGGGGGGGGGTGAATAGAGTATATGGTGCTTTAAAAACTTTTACAAACTTTCACAACTATTGTTGTAATATGTGTGAGCAGGGAAGCAATAAAAAATCTAATCACAGCACTAAGCTAAGCAAACTCTAAGCACAGGAAAATCAAGGCCAGAAACAAAAATGAAAGTAAGCAAAACCAGAGGACACAAGGAAATATAGTGGTTCCCCAAACTTGGGTACATCCACTCTTCTACCACCCTAGGTAGGAATCCACTGCAGGTTGAGTTGATCAGGTGTCCTGGGCACCAATGAGCTTTTGATAAGGTGCTCAAAAAGCAAAGCAGATTTTTTGATCAGGTGTCATGCCATCAATGAGCTTTTGACAAGGTGCTCAAAAACAAGGTTCAAACTTTTGAAGGGAGTTTGAAAAACCCTTTACAGAGTGGGGGTGAGAGAGTGATGGAAGTCTTCTCTTTCTCAAACAACTGAGAAGACTATGTGGATTGATGTCAAAGCTCCCCCTGAATCCTTGAGATCTTCAGGAAGAAAAGCTTTGCTGAGGGTGATAGGCCTTCAAAGATTGAACTCCAGCAAAAGATGATTTCAGCAATAGCTGAAATGTTGAATGTCTGGAGTCTTGAAATTGTGTTGGCCTTGAACACTTAGAAAACTACAGAGATCTGAAGATTTTGAGAAAGCTTGATCTCCTTGGATGAGTGTTCTTCAGAATTCTTTGTGATAGAAGATTTTGAATGTGTCTCTGTAATCAGTATTCTCTCTCTGTATTGTGTGTTCTCTGTTGAGAGATTCAAAAATCCTTAATCTTATTCTCTGGTATAGAGTAGAATAACATTCTCTGTCAAGTATAGCCGTTGGCCTGCATTAACTGCATCCTTAATTGCATAATCTCTTCTAGAGGAAAGTCCATAGATACATTCCTTGAAAAATCCCTTGAAACTTGGTCCAGAATTAAATGAAAACGGGTAGAAAATCTCTGAATTAATTGCAGAATAACTCCTAACTGATTTTGAATTTGAATTCTGGAAGTTATCTGAAATCGTCGAACTGAGCTCTGCTATCGTCGAGCTGAGCTCAGCGACCTGGAAACACATAGCAGCAAAATATCGTCGATCTGAGCTCAAAGATCGTTGAACTGAGCTCAGAGATAAAGATCCAAAGTAGAGTCAAAATCGTCGACCTGAGCTCACCGATCGTCGAATGGAGTTCGATGATATTATGAAGTGGAGCTCAGCGATCGTCGAATGAAGTTCGACGATCTGTCGAAGTTGAGCTAGACGATCGTCGATCGGAGTTCGACGAATCGTCGTGCTGAGCTCGACGATCATACTTAGTCTCCAGACAGAGAATCCTGGTCTTCAGGGCAGCTTCCAAACCTAGACTTCTAACCCTTAGACTCAATTCTAATTGACCTATTAAGCTATACAGAAGGTCAAGCAAAGGTTCCTAGAGACATAGTGATCCTGACCCAAATTAGTAATAGTGTGTTCCAACACAGTCTGCAGTTCTGGAAAATTTTTTTGGGTTTCTGGCAGGATGCACACGGCCTGCGACACGGGCGTGTCGCAGGGCGTGTCGAGGCCGTGTCGACACTTGGCCCAAGTGTCGACACTTTTGCTCGACAAAGTGTCGAGAGTGGGGCACACAGCCTGCGACACGGGCGTGTCGCAGGGCGTGTCGAGGCCGTGTCGACACTCGGCCCTAGTGTCGACACATTCGCTCGACAAGGTGTCGAGACTGGGGCACACGGCCTGTGACACGGGCGTGTCACGGGGCGTGTCCCGCTTGGTCGACGATCTTCGCTCGACGTTTTTCCGCGGTGTCGACACAAAGCCTGTCTACGGGTGTCGAGAATTGGCACACGGCTTGGGACACGGGCGTGTCCCAGGCCGTGTCAGCTCTCGGGTTGGTTTTGGGGCCGTGTTGTTGGAGGCACACGGCCGGCCACACGGCCGTGTCACTGGGGACACGGGCGTGTCGGGTTGAACACGGGCGTGTCGGATGCCCGTGTGTGATTCCAGGCACGTCGATTTGAGACGGCGAATGAGGCACACGGCCCTGGACACGGGCGTGTGCCAGGCCGTGTTCGGCCCAGATCTTCTATTTTCCATGCGAATCTCGGTCATTCTTTTTCTGGTTTTGGGATCTAACGGTTCAGGCCATCTCTTGGGAAGTTAAGTCCGAATTTAGGGTTGGAAACCCTCATTGTTTTCCAAGTCTTCTCTTTCTAAGTTCTTGAGAAAAGCTAGAGCAAGGAGGAAGAAGAAGAAGGTCTTGGGCTGTAGGAAGGGTTTCGGAGCTCCAAATCGCGAACCGAGTCCGGATCCGTGAAGCTTAGATCGTTGCGAAGATTTCCATCCGGCTATTTTGCCATGGCAAGGAAGAGGAGTCAGAAGGTAACGACATCTCTCCTCTCGGTCCTTAGGATGCATATACGAGCATCATTTATTTTCTTTCTCTCTAATTTTTGGGCACCAAACTCTCAAATGAGAGGGGTTTTGGTTTGCCAAGGTTCAAGAGAAACCTCTGGGTTGATTGAGTCCGTCCCCGGCATATTTTTGCATTAAAGATCCGCTTCGCTAGTGGATTAGGCATGGTGGGTGAAGCCGTGGTCGCGACCGTTAGTCCGACTCGGTGATGTTGCATACGAACTTAGGGATTCGTAGAGATTTCCGTTGCGGCAATATGTCGTTTGTGTTGTGGTGATGATTGTGCCGTTTGCTTGAAAAGGTACGTGTAGTCGAACCCGGACAAGGTTAGCTCCTCGTGGCGGTAGATGGTTTCCTTGAGGGACAAGGTTAGCTCCATATGAGTTGGAGATGGTTTCCTTGGTGGACAAGGTTAGCTCCACACGAGTTGGAGATGGTTTCCTTGGTGCGCGGGAACGCTGCAGTGCAAAGAGGGATTACGATGTATTTAGTCTTGGTTTGTGTTGTGCCAAGGCGTGGCTATGTCTCCGTGGTCGGCTGGCTATCCCGTGACATGTGCGTCATGTGTGGAGAGTGTCCCGGCGAGACTAGTCCCCTTCTGTGAGACTGAAGAGAATGCCAAGCTTGGGGCAAACCCGGGCAAAGAGTCCATGAGCGGGTGGGGTCCAGCAAGACTTCTTAGAATCGGTCGGTCTGTGTTTGTTGGAATCCTGGCATGAGACGTCAGAGCTTGCATGCAAGCCCGGGGCTAAGCCCACGAGCGGGTGGGGCCTTGGCAAGAATTTCCTTGTGGCGGCCTGTGCGCCGTTTGAGGGAGAGGTGTCTCCGTTAGTGTTTGCGGCTTTATGCCAATGGGGAAATGTGAGTACCCAATTGATGTGATGTTGTGCTAGATGCATACGCAGTATGGTACCTTGGGTGAAGCCCGGGTGTTGCATTCATGTTGCATAGTAGGCCCTTTTCTTTATATGCTCAACCAATAGAGAACATGTTTGATGATTGAGACATCCAAGCCTGTTTTAGTGTTCTTCTGTTTATAGCTATTTTTATTGCAAATGAAGTGCTGACTTGCAGGTTGGAGGTTTCCCCGAGATCCGTTAGGGGAGGCCGGGAGGAGATGTGTTGTTACACAGTTTGAGGTCAGCCTTTGCTGACCCACGTTACTAATAATTTTTACAGGGCAAGGATCGCATGCAGGAGCTAGCACGCCGGCCCAAAAGGCCTAAGCCCATGAAGTGTTTTTCCCTCTTTTGTAGCACTACATTGATGATGATGTTCGTTTGAGACTCTTTTGTCCGGCTTGCATGCCGAGGTAGACTAGGAGTGCTGAGCACATTCATGATTGATGTTTTATGTCTCTTTTGGACACTTGATGTTAGGCCTTTTTGCTTTACTCTTTAGTGGTGGATAACTTCTAGTCTTGTTTGTTTCCGCTGTGTTGTGCAAGTGTTTTGAGTTTGGGTAGTTATATCAACTTATAATACTAAAGCTGTGGCGTTCGTATGCTGTGGGGCCCCGACCGGACCCATATTATACGTCCACTACAGGGGAGGTGTTACAATTTGGTATCAGAGCCAGGTTTGATTCAGGGTTAGTGCGTAGAGAAGTTATCCACATAAGAGTAACGCGGGACCGTGAGTGTCCTTATGTTTTAGTCTTGAGATTGGAGACTAATCCATTATTTCTTGTTTTCCTGAAGAGTGCAAGCAACGAGGCGGGCACTTCAAGAGCAAGGGATGATCTCTCGACGAGCAGTGCTACTGCTCTAGGCCTTTTGGGCACGGGTGTAAACCCGGCCGACTTCTGTCGTATGCTTGCAGAAGCGATGGTGGCAGCCCAAGCGGCGGCTGCAGCCCAGGTAGCAACCCCTGCTACACCGGACACGACGACGACCGTGCCAGGCGGAGAAGCCAGGCGAGTGGAGCCTTTGGCAGAAAGGGTGGTGGTAGGACATGGAGACCGACACATGAAGTATTTCCTGAGTTTCCATCCCTCGTCCTTCAAGGGTGTTAGAACACCAACTGATGCGGAGGATTGGTGGGTTCGTATTCAAGAACTGTTAAGGGAGGCAGAGACGCCAGAGGAAAAGAAGGCTGAGTATGCGGCGTTCATGTTGGAAGGAGACGCCAAATTATGGTGGGCGAGTCATAGGCCGCCTGTTCCCGGGACGCACCCCGTCAGTGGAAGAGTTTGGGGACGCTTTTCTTAAGAGGTGTATCCCAATTTCAACACGGTTGGCCCTGCAGAGGCAGTTTCTGCATCTAATGCAGCGAGACAAGACAGTGGATGAGTACGTGCAAGAGTTCACCTGTTTGGGTCGTTATGCGGGAACGACAATGACGGATGATGTAGAGAGGGATAACCTCCTCTACCAAGGGTTGAGGGAAAATCTGAGACAACCCCTCATCTCCATGAAGAGGGCGAGATTTAATGAGCTAGTTGAAGCTGCCAGGAGTTTGGAGAATGATCTGGAGCGAACCCAGCGTCGAAAGGGTTTTACTCCCAAGCACGGGGAAGGGAAGCCCTCCCAATCTCATGTAAAGTCTGATGGGAGCAGGTGGAGGAGGAAGCCTCACACTTCCAGGTCGGGTGAGAGGAGCACGTGGACGCTTGGGGGTTCTCACTCTAGGGGACCGCCGACGTGTTACAACTGCGGGAAGGTTGGGCACATAGCCCGTGCTTGTCAGCAAGGGGGAGCGGGGCAAGAGTCAAAGCAGGAGCAGTCTGTGCGCTCGGGCCCCAGTGCTGCAGAGAAAGGAAAGATGGCGGAGTCGAGCTCTTCTCGGTTCCAACCGGTGCAACCAAGGGCTTACAACCTTGGATAGCAAGAAGCGATCCGCCAAACCGACGTGGTGACAGGTATGAAGAAAATTTAAGTTTGCATTTGTGCTTCATACTTTTAGACCCTTTTTCCGTGTGTTGTCTTGTTGTAGGCTTCGTGTTAGTTTCTGGATACCCCGCTAGGGTATTGTTCGATACGGGAGCATCACACTCCTTTCTTGCGGAGAGCTTCGTCCGAAGGGTAGGAGTCGAGTCTTTCTCGGCGGACGCGGAACTGAAAGTGCGCATGCCCAATGGGTCATCTATGACCACCGGGGTTAGAGGGCGCATCTGTTGGGAGCTAGACGGAGTTGACTTCATTTTGGAAGCGGCAGTGTTGCCGTTAGTAGAGTTCGATGTCATTTTGGGCATGGACTGGCTTGCAGAGCAGCGCGCCAGCATTGATTGTTTGTCCAAGGTAGTGACCCTAAAGAGTAAGGGGCAATCGGAAGTCAAATTTGTGGGCCTTTGTGGAGTAGCCCATTCCCTAATTACGGCCATGCAAATGATGCGGGCGGTTAACCAGGGAGGTGTGGCACTGGTAGCGTTGTTGGAGGTTCGTCTCTCCCAGCTATCTTTTGAGGAAGTGCCTGTGGTGGCAGAGTTCAGGGATGTGTTTCCGGATGAACTTCCTGGAGCTCCTCCTCGGCGGGAGATCGACTTTTCGATCGAGTTAGTGCCGGAGGCTAGACCGGTGTCGCGTCCTCCTTTTAGGATGGCACCAAAGGAGTTGGCGGAACTTAAGGTACAGTTACAGGAACTGTTGGAGCAAGGGTATATTAGGCCCAGTTCCTCACCGTGGAGCGCACCGGTGTTGTTTGTAAAGAAGAAAGACGGTAGCATGCGCCTGTGCATAGACTACCGAGAGCTGAATAAATTGACCGTCAAGAATAAGTATCCGATCCCTCGGATAGATGATTTGTTCGACCAATTGGTGGGGTCAGTGGTATATTCGAAGTTGGACTTGAAGTTAGGCTACTATCAGCTGCGAATTCGAGATGAGCACATACCCAAAACTGCCTTTGGCACAAGGTATGGACACTTTGAGTTTACGGTGATGCCGTTCGGGTTGACGAACACACCATCGGTGTTCATGGATCTGATGAATCGAGTATTTTGGGACTACTTGGATTCGTTTGTGGTTGTCTTCATTGATGACATCTTGGTGTACTCCAAGTCTGAAGTGAAGCATGAGACCCACTTGAGAGTGGTCCTGCAAGTGTTGAGGGAGAACCAATTGTTTGCAAAGTTCTCAAAGTGCGAGTTCTGGTTAGCCAAGGTGGCGTTTTTGGGCCACGTGATTAGTGGTGATGGGGTGGCAGTGGATCCAGCGAAAGTGGAGGCCATCAGAGATTGGCCGGCGTTGAGGACCGTGGCGGAAGTCCGAAGTTTTCTTGGACTAGCCGGGTATTTTAGGAGATTCGTGGAGAGTTTCTCGAAGATAGCTCTACCACTCACCTCACTCACTCGCAAAGACCATAAGTTTGTGTGTACCCAAGAGTACAGTCAAGCATTTGAGGCTCTGAAGGAGCGGCTTATGATGGCTCCAATCCTGAGTTTACCGCAAGGGACCGATGGATTTTAGATTTTCAGTGACGCATCGGGATGCGGTTTGGGTTGCGTGTTGGTGCAACATGGCAAGGTGATAGCTTTTGGGTCTAGACAGCTGAAACCTCATGAGAGGAATTACCCCATCCATGACATGGAGTTGGCGGCGGTAATCTTCGCGTTGAAAATATGGCGACACTATGTGTATGGCGCAAGGGTGGAGATCTTCACGGACCATAAAAGCCTGAAGTATCTCTTGGATCAGAAGGACTTGAACATGCGGCAACGCAGATGGGTTGAGTTTCTTGGAGACTACGAAGTGGCAATTCAGTATACGCCGGGTAAAGCCAATGTGGTGGCGGACGCGTTGAGTAGAAAGTACTCGGCGCAAGGAAATTGGATCGAAGCTCATGATGAGCGGTTGGTACGGGAATGGGAGTCCCTTGGATTGGAATGTGTTGCGAGAGGCGAGTCTAGCGTGGCTCGGTTGAACTGGATTGAAGTGCAAAACGACTTGTCCGATCGTATTCGGGAAGCGACTCGATTGGATGTGGAGTTTCAACCTTTTATGTTGGAGGCTCAAAAGGGCGAGAGCAGCGCCTGGGAGATGATTGGGGGAATCTTGAGAAAGGATGGAAGGGTTTGTGTACCGCAGTTTGGCAATCTCCGTGAGGAGTTGATGTTTGAGGCTCATTTCTCAAAGTACTCCATTCACCCGGGCAGTACAAAGATGTACTTGGATATGAAGAAATCATTTTGGTGGCCGGGGTTGAAGCGAGATGTAGCTTTGTATGTGAGTCGTTGCCAAACATGTGCCTTGGTGAAGGCCGAATGTCAGAAACCGGGCGGGTTCCTGAAGCCCCTTCCAATTCCTGAGTGGAAATTTGAGGACATCTCCATGGACTTTGTGCATGGTTTGCCTAGATCGCAACATGGTAATGATGCTATTTGGGTGATCGTGGATCGCCTAACAAAGGTGGCTCACTTCATCCCAAATCGGAAAGAGGACAGCGTGGATAAGCTGGTGGAGTTGTATGTTCGCAACATTGTGCGACTGCACGGAGTTCCTAAGAGCATAGTCAGTGATCGAGATGGACGGTTTACGTCTAAGGACTGGAGATTGGTTCAGAAGAGCTTGGGTACGAAGCTAAAGTTCAGTACGGCGTTCCATCCTCAAACTGATGGGCAAACAGAGAGAACGAACCGTACTATGGAAGATATGTTGAGAATGTGCGTTCTTGATTTCGGCAAGAGGTGGGAGGATCACCTATTCATGGTAGAATTTGCATACAACAATAGTTTTCAAGCAAGCATAAAAATGGCGCCATACGAAGCTTTGTATGGGAGGCGGTGTCGAACGCCAATGTCTTGGGCAGAGGCGGGAGACACTAAACTGTTGGGAAAGGATGCGGTGGTTGACGCTTGTGAGTTGGTACGGACCATCCAAGAGCGTATGAAGGTGGCGCAAGACAGGCAAGCAAAATATTTCAATGCTCGTCACCGGAAGGTGGAATTTGCAGTTGGTGATTGGGTTTATCTGAAGGTCAAGCCGTTCAAAGGCGTCTCACGGATTCGCCGACTCAAGAAGCTGAGTCCAAGGTTTTTGGGGCCTTTTGAAATTGTTGAGCGGGTAGGAGAAGCAGCTTATCGGTTGGCGCTGTCCGCATATTTGAGTGGATTACATGACGTCTTCCACGTCTCCGTTTTGAGGAAAGCCTTGGTGGAGGCTAGCGTAGTGATTGAGCCGGCATCGGTGCCGATTGAGGAAGACTTGAGGACGCGAGTCCTTCCAATTGCTATAGAGGATTCGGAGACTCGGCAGTTGCGGAATAAAGAAGTCAAACTCGTAAAAGTTCGATGGAACAACTGTGGTCGTGAGGAGTTCTCTTGGGAACGAGAACAGGCCATGTTAGAAGATTATCCAAAACTCTTCATGTCAGGTACAATTTAAGTTTTGTGCCCTTTTGTTTTAAAATTTCGGGACGAAATTCTGTTAAGTGGGGGAGAGTTGTAATACCCCAGTTTTGCAAGAGGTTCAGTCTGGAGTTCTGGAAAATTTTTTTGGGTTTCCGGAAGGAGGCACACGGCCTGCGACACGGGCGTGTCGCAGGGCGTGTCGAGGCCGTGTCGACACTCAGCCCAAGTGTCGACACTTTTGCACGACAAAGTGTCGAGAGTGGGGCACACGGCCTGCGACACGGGCGTGTCGCAGGGCGTGTCGAGGCCGTGTCGACACTCGGCCCAAGTGTCGACACTTTCGCTCGACAAGGTGTCGAGACTGGGGCACGCGGCCTGTGACATGGGCGTGCCACAGGGCGTGTCCCGCTTGGTCGACGATCTTCGCTCGACGTTTTTCCGCGGTGTCGACACAAAGCCTGTCTACGGGTGTCGAGACTTGGCACACGACTTGGGACACGGGCATGTCCCAGGCCGTGTCAGCTCTCGGGTTGGTTTCGGGGCCGTATTGTTGGAGGCACACGGCCGGCCACACGGCCGTGTCACTGGGGACACGGGCGTGTCGGGTTGAACACGGGCGTGTCGGATGCCCGTGTGCGATTCCAGGCGCGTCGATTTGAGACGGCGAATGAGGCACGCGGCCCTGGGCACGGGCGTGTGCCAGGCCGTGTTTGGCCCAGATCTTCTATTTTCCAGGCGAATCTCGGCCATTCTTTTTCTGGTTTTGGGATCTAACGGTTCAGGCCATCTCTTGGGAAGTTAAGTCCGAATTTAGGGTTGGAAACCCTCATTGTTTTCCAAGTCTTCTCTTTCTAAGTTCTTGAGAAAAGCTAGATCAAGGAGGAAGAAGAAGAAGGTCTTGGGCTGTAGGAAGGGTTTCGGAGCTCCAAATCGCGAACCGAGTCCGGATCCGTGAAGCTTAGATCGTTGCGAAGATTTCCATTCGGCTATTTTGCCATGGCAAGGAAGAGGAGTCGGAAGGTAACGACATCTCTCCTCTCGGTCCTTAGGATGCATATACGAGCATCATTTATTTTCTTTCTCTCTAATTTTTGGGCACCAAACTCTCAAATGAGAGGGATTTTGGTTTGCCAAGGTTCAAGAGGAACCTCCGGGTTGATTGAGTCCGTCCCCGGCATATTTTTGCATTAGAGATCCGCTTCGCAAGTGGATTAGGCATGGTGGGTGAAGCCGTGGTCGCGACCGTTAGTCCGACTCGGTGATGTTGCATACGAACTTAGGGATTCGTAGAGATTTCCGTTGCGGCAAGATGCTGTTTGTGTTGTGGTGATGATTGTCCCGTTTGCTTGAAAAGGTACGTGTAGTCGAACCCGGACAAGGTTAGCTCCTCGTGGCGGTAGATGGTTTCCTTGAGGGACAAGGTTAGCTCCGTATGAGTTGGAGATGGTTTCCTTGGTGGACAAGGTTAGCTCCGCACGAGTTGGAGATGGTTTCTTTGGTGAGCGGGAACGCTACAGTGCAAAGAGGGATTACGATGTATTTAGTCTTGGTTTGTGTTGTGCCAAGGCGTGGCTATGTCTCTGTGGTCGGCTGGCTATCCCGTGACATGTGCGTCATGTGTGGAGAGTGTCCCGGCGAGACTAGTCCTCTTCTGTGAGACTGACGAGAATGCCAAGCTTGGGGCAAGCCCGGGCAAAGAGGCCATGAGCGGGTGGGGTCCAGCAAGGCTTCTTAGAATCGGTCGGTCTGTGTTTGTTGGAATCCTGGCATGAGACGTCAGAGTTTGCAGGCAAGCCCGGGGCTAAGCCCACGAGCGGGTGGGGCCTTGGCAAGAATTTCCTTGTGGCGGCCTGTGCGCCGTTTGAGGGAGAGGTGTCTCCCTTAGTGTTTGCGGCTTTATGCCAATAGGGAAATGTGAGTACCCAATTGATGTGATGTTGTGCTAGATTCATACACAGTAGGGTACCTTGGGTGAAGCCCGAGTGTTGCATTCATGTTGCATAGTAGGCCCTTTTCTTTATATGCTCAACCAATAGAGAACATGTTTGATGATTGAGACATCCAAGCCTGTTATAGTGTTCTTCTGTTTATAGCTATTTTTATTGCATATGAAGTGCTGACTTGCAGGTTGGAGGGTTCCCCGGGGTCCGTTAGGGGCGGCCGGGAGGAGATGTGTTGTTACACAGTTGAGGTCAGTCTTTGCTGACCCACGTTACTAATAATTTTTACAGGGCAAGGATCGCATGCAGGAGCTAGCACGCTGGCCAAAAAGGCCTAAGCCCATGAAGTGTTTTTCCCTCTTTTGTAGCACTATATTGATGATGATGTTCGTTTGAGACTCTTTTGTCCGGCTTGCATGCCGAGGTAGACTAGGAGTGCTGAGCACATTCATGATTGATGTTTTATGTCTCTTTTGGACACTTGATGTTAGGCCTTAAGGCCTTTTTGCTTTACTCTTTAGTGGTGGATAACTTCTAGTCCTGTTTGTTTCCGTTGTGTTGTGCAAGTGTTTTGAGTTTGGGTAGTTATATCAACTTATAATACTAAAGCTGTGGCGTTTGTATGCTGTGGGGCCCCGGCCGGACCCATATTATACGTCCACTACAGGGGAGGTGTTACAGGGCGTGTTCCCGGGTCCAGGTTGAGGCGGTGGCAAGCCACATCCGCGTCAACCCCCGGCATCTCCGCGGCATTCCAGGCGAAGATGTCCACGTTCTTCTGGATGCACTCCAACATCCTGCCTTGGTCCTCCGGGGTCAGCCCTCCGCTGATGCGAACCTTCTCCACCCTTCCTCCTCGGGTGAGCACCTCCAGCTCCACCACCTCCTCTGCTGCCTCCAGCCTGGATTGCTCTGCCCATCCTTCGGCATCCCCTTCCTCCGAAACGGGGACCTCTACCTCCAGCTCTCCTCCAACGGCCCTCACTGCGGCCACCTCCTCCAGATCTCCTCCTGCCACCTCCTCTGCGTAGCTCTTCTCTCCCAGCTCCTCCCTTCCTGCTTCCTAGTCGACCTCCTCCATCCTCCGTCCCATCTCCTCGGCTCCCTCCTGCCAAGAGATGGTGTTCACCGCAATGACGTAACATTCTCGCGCCACCTTTGGGTCCCCCCTAACCATGACCTGCACCCCCTCAGCGTTGAACTTCAAACACTGGTGGTAAGACGAGGGCATGCAGTGGAAGGCGCTGATGAGAGGCCTCCCGAAGATGGCGCTGTAGCTGCTGGGGGCGTCCACGATGACGAACTTGCAGTTTCGGGACTGCCCCCCCCCCCCAAGGTGACATGGAGGCCAACTCCTCCCTCTACTTCCCTCCTTTCTCCTGAAAATCCGAACAAGGGGCCATCTGAGGCCAGCACCCTCTTTGCCTCCACCTTCATCGCGTCGAACGCCTTTTTGAAGACGACGTTGACGGAGCTCCCGTTGTCCACGAGGATCCGAGAGACGGTGAAGTTCTCGATGGCCGCCTTGATGACCAGCGCATCACAGAACGGATCCTCGTGGTCTGGCAGATCACTCCTAGAGAAGGTGATCCTCTCCTCCGGTGGCGGGGTTTGGGATGTAGAGGCGACGCTCCGCCGGTACATGGTGTGGAGGCTTGCCTTGCGGGAAGCCTCGATCCCTGCTCCCCCGTGGATCATCCTGATTCCCCCTCGGGTCCCCACATCCCCCCGGTCTTCACACCGATCCTCCTCCGCCCGAGGCAGGACCTCCTCAATCCTCACCTCCTATCGCGCCTCCTACTGCTGCTGCTGCCGCTCCCTGTTCCTTCTCATCTCGAGGAACTCCGGACAGGTGGCCGTGGCGTGCCCCTCTTCCTGGTGGAAGTCGCAATAGGGCAGCTCCACCCTGACCTATATTCTTCTCCTTCTCCATGCTCCCCTCCTTACTCCCAGGGCTATGGCCATGGCCTCCTATTGATCGGGGAGTCGGGGCCTCTGGCCCTGCCTCCAGCCCGGGGGGTGGAATTGGTCTTGCCTCCCCTGAAAGTGACCCCTTCCGAAGTTCCCCCTCTGCGGCCCATGCCCCTGCCACTCTGGCCTCCAACCTAACTGACGATCGGGCTCCTAACGCCCCCACCCCGGCTGCTGCAGCCCTTGGAGCGGCCTCTGCTCCCTCTGCCTCGGTTCCCCTCTTCTCTCCTCCCGTGCCTTTCCTCCTCTCGACTCTCTCTCTTCCTCTGTGGCCCACCTGGCCAGTTTCCTTGTAAATTCTGGGTTCGACGCCTCCCCGTCGACCTCTCTCGCCGCCCTCTCCATCAGCTCCTCGTAGGAGAGGGGGGGGGGGGAACCCTCTTCAGCTCCATCCGGAAGAAACCCTGCTGCAGGCCCAGGGTAAAGGCCATCATCAGACTATGACCCAGCATCTCCTGGACTTGAGTAACTTCCTCCTGAAATCGGTCCACATAGCTTCCCAACGTCTCGTTTACCCCCTGCTTTATGTGGAACAAAGACTCGGACTCCTTCTTTCTCTTCTTCGAAGTGGTGAATCTAAGCATGAATCCTCGGCGCAGGTCCTCGAAGCAGTAGATGGAGCTGGCCGGTAGCTGGTGGAACCACTCTCTCGCCTTTTCCCGGAGGGTGATGGTGAAGAGCCGGCACTTGAATCCGTCCGAGATCTGACGGATGGAGACCACGTCCTCGAACCATTGGACATGCTGGACCGGGTCTCCCTTCCCAGTGTAGTAGGACATCTCGGGCTCCCTGAACCCATCTGCAACGGGAGCTGAAGAGACCAGCTCGCTGAAAGGACTCCCTCCCCCCACTGGGCGAGCTGGCGAGTCTCGCGAGCCCAGCTCGCCGAAGTGACCTCGGCCTGCCGAGCCGGGGAAGTGCTCGCGTCCGGGGAGCTCGCACCCTCGGCCTTTCTCGGCCACTTCCTTCCCAGCTCGCCTGCCGGGAGCGTCCTCGCCCAATGAGGGGGCGGCCGCGATCTGGTTTGCCGGAGTCGAGCACTCGGCCCGCGTGCCGAGTGCGAACTTGACCAGATTCAGCACCTCGTTTCTGAAGTCTTCAAACATTCCCACCGTTGCGAGAGGCGGGGGGGGGGGGGGGGGGGCGGCGAGCTCGGCCTGTCGGATCCTTGTCCCGTCATCGAGCTCGCAGAAACTTTTCTGCGCTGACCACTGTCCACGCTCACCGCACCAAAATGTTGTAAACCGGAACCCAGCTTCCTGTGGAGCTCGCCCTTGGGGAAAGGGGGTGGTCTCGCGCCTACTTCGCTCCTGCAAGAAAAACGACGAAAGCAAGGAGAAACAGACCCAAGGGCTCGGCAGGGAGGTCCCACTACAAACACGGAAGATCTCAGAGCGCTTCCCCTCCTTAGCCTGAAGCCGAGCTAAGGCACCCTCAGAAAGCACTTAAAAGATTTTTGGGGAGAAGAGCGCAGGGAGAACCTGCTTTATGGGGTACCCTTTGGGTCCTATTTATATCTTTTGAAATCCGGACTGCCAATAACAAAAATAACTGACCTGAAATTACCAGGAAACCCTTGGCTGGGCTTGCCAACAGCCAAACTCCACAGTTTTTAAGGGCTATGGGCAGGCCAGCAGGGGTAAAGTAGTAAAAAGTACCTCTGACCCCCAGGCGAGCTGGGACCCCTGGCCACCTCGGCATGCTCTGCTCGCCCGCTGCTGCTGAGCTCCACTGTGAGGGCGCGAGTTGCAGCCCGCTCGGTGAATGCCGAGCTCGGGGTCGCCGATCGTCGATCTCTGGCCGACGGACGCCGAGCTCGGGCTCGCCCCTGCTGATGCCGAGCTCGCCTGCTGCTACCGAGCTCCCCTTTGTCCTTGCTCGCCGGACACGGGGTTTTACATTCGGGTTCAAGGCTCGCGATTTTCTCCTGTAGCAAATCGAAACCCGCGACGGAAGAGTTCCGTTCCGCGATCGTTCCGCCGATCCCGAATCCCGCCGCCGACGGAAGGGTTCCGCCACCGCCATGTTCGCTCCGTTGACCTCCTATTCTCCGGCGACTGTCGCCGGTGCTGCTCTTCCTGGAGCGGACCTAGCAGTCCGTGGAATAGCAAGGTGCGGTCATCGTTCTTCCCGATCTTCCGTGCGACGGAAAGCTCGGCGTTCTCCCGTTCGTGTGGATTTTTGCAGAGACGTGGATATTATTCCACGTAGAACTCGCCACTAGCAAGAAGATAAAGTTTGGAGCATCTCCGTTGAGTTGTGACTCAACGCCACCGAGGTAATTTTTGCCTAGTGTTTGATAACTTCTTGATTCAACGTTCATAGCCTGATCCACATCTCTTTGGGTTTTTCTTGATGTTTTTCTTTTCCGCTGCGTGCACAAGCGTTGTGCCATCCTTATAGAGAAACCCAACATAATCTCTCTATTGGAGTGTACTTAATTTCAAGTACAGGGCTTTGTTAAGGCAAGAGAAGACAAGGAGCAAGGATGGGTCAAGGAGCAGCTCTTGGATGGAAAGATGAAAAATCATTTAAGTAAGATTCGACGAGAATCACCAAGTGATTCTCGCCGATTCGGCGAGAATCACTAGTGATTCTCGCCGAATCGACGAGAATCACTGGCTGATTCTCGCCGGCTAAATCAGAGTGCAATCAAGTCAGATTCGACGAGAATCACTTTGTGATTCTCGACGGATCGACGAGAATCACTTTGTGAATCTCGACGGATCGTCGAGAATCATTTGTGATTCTCGCCGAATCGTCGAGAATCACCCTTGATTCTCGACGATTCGACGAGAATCACAGGTGATTCTCGCCGATTTTGACTTGGCAGTTTTTCTGGAAACAGCTGGACCGGATTCTGCCGCTGGCACTATTTTGAACCAGATTTCGGGTTTCTTCTTGTGGGACCCACAACGGTCTTTAAGGTGTTTACTTGTGTATATATACGGGTATTTTTGAACAGTAAAAAGACACAAAAAGAAGCCGAGCGACGATCTTGACCTAAAATCGCGAAACTGCTCCGCCGCCGCCGTCGTCGCTCGCGCTAGTTGGTCGCCGCTCTTGATCGAGATTTCTTCGTGATCTTCCGGCGACTGAAGCTTAGCCAAGCTTAGAGTCTCACGCGTCCATCCAGAGATCCCTTGTCTCTCGATTTGTTGATCGGGATAAACTTCCCCGTCCGAATCGATCGAGACGATCGATCCTAGAGTGACCGTTGGTAGACCTAGCTAGCTTCGCTACGAAGTTTGGATCTCCAAAGTACAGCAGCCGCACATCGTCGTCGCCGCCGATCCCGTGAACCTAGCCGCCACCCATCTTGTCGCCGCCGGTTCCGGGGAGATCCTCTCCAAGAGAGATCTAGGGTTGTGGACTCTTTGTGGACTTCAAGAACACGTCGTCAACAAAGAGGGACACCGTAGTCTCCAAACGTAGTTTGTATTTATTGTACATTCTATTTTATTTTTGTTGTAAAGGAACATTGGTTCCTAGTTGTAAGGGTTGGGTGCAACCCGGTTTGTGGGAGTGTTGACTCCTACGTGTGGAATGGTTCCTTCCGATAGTGCAAGGATTCGATTTCAATCCTGTTGGAGAAGTGACCGAGTCGTCCCTGGTTGGGAGATAGGTCGAAGGGGGAAAGTGGATGTACCCAAATCGGGGAACCACTATAAATAGCTTGTGTACTCTGTTGTGCTGTGTTGTTTTATTTTCGTGTGCAGGTACAATTTCAATTCCGCAAAAACGCTGCACGTCACCTATCCCCCCCCCCCATAGGTGAAGATAGTTGACACTAGGTGGACATTCAAGTGGTATCAGAGGCAGGTTACTCATCAAAAAGGTTAACACCTTGAGTTGAATCCTGCCGCTAGTGTCAAGAAGAAGGCAAACATCTACTATGGACGGGCTCAAGTTCACTGGCAAGATCCCCGCGTGCACCAGGCTCAACTTTCCTATCTAGAAGGAAAGAATCAGATTCTACATGGAGGCAGTTGATCCTAGACTCTTCATGATCGTGGAGGAGGGACCTTATGTCCCCACTAAGGTCTCCACCATTGATCCTACCAAGAAAGTGCCGAAGAAACTTTCTGAAATGGACAAGGACGAGATGGTGCTAGTGAGACTTGACAAGAAGGCGCAGAACATTCTGGTCAGCACAGTTGATGACTCAATGATGCAGAACTTCTGCAACTGCAGGACAGCACAGGAGATCCGGCACTGCCTGATCATCCTAATGGAGGGGACTGATGAAGTGAGGGATGATCGGAGATCCCTCCTGAACCAGAAATATGAGGCCTTCAGAAAAGGGCCTAAGGAAGAGATCGGAGTCACCTACGAGAACTTCCTCAAGATTGTCAACGCCCTCATAGGATACAGAAGAGTGTTCACTAATGGTGAACTCAATGATAAATTCCTTAGGTCCCTTACTAAGGAATGGGACACAAAGATCTGCGCCATCCGAGAGTATGGCAGACTAGCTGAAACAGACCCGCAAATTCTGTTTGGGAAGCTAATGTCCTATGAGCTTCAACTGAACACCAGGAAAGCAGAAGAAGAAGCAGAGAAGGCTGCAGCCAAAGAAAAGACTGTGGCTCTAAAAGCCAGTCACTCCAGAAAAGGCAAGGGTGCGGTTTCATACCGTGCCAGGAATAAGGATGAGGAGGAGGACTCCGAGCCATGCTCCTCCAGCTCAGAGCTGTCGGAGGAGGATTTCTCCCTCATCACCCGAGAGCTCAAGAAGTTCCTCAAGATGAGGAATCAAAGAAAGAAAGACGGCTCCTCCTCCAAGCATCAAAAGAAAAATTATTCTTCTGACAGGTATGCTTCTAAACCAAACAAACATTGCTCTTCTGACATTATTTACTTTGGATGCAATAAGCCAGGACACGTCGTGGCCAACTGCTATCAAGGCAAGAGAGAAAAAGGGAAAGGAGAGGAGCACAAATCCTCTAGAGATAATAAGAAAGAGAGGAGCTACATCGTCAAAAGGCCAAAGACACTGAGTGAGTCTGATTCTTCAGACTCCAGTGATGATGAGGAAGCCTACTTCGGGCTGGTGGGTCGCTCCGACTCAGAAGGAGAATGTCCCCCATTTACTGGGAAGGTAAAAGCTCGCACCCCTCTCTCCGACTCTGACTCTGATCCTGAGTCTCAGGATGATGAACCTGAGGATAGCCTTTCGGCCCGTGAAGCTGAGCTCCTCGAGAAGTATGAGCTTCTGCTCAACACTTTCGAGGAGTGTCGTAAGAGATTGAAGGCTGAGAAAAAGGAAGTAAAATTCCTTAAGGGTGAGTGTGTTTCCCTAAGGGAAGAGGTCACAAGTTTGATCTCTCTCCGATAGGAGCACCTTGACCTGACCTCAAAGCACTCAGAGTCTCTTAAGCTCCTTGATCTTAAGCAGGAGGAAGTCGACAAGTTGGAAGAACGACTTGCGGCAGAAAGGAAGATCGTCAAGAGCTTCTCTATGCCAAAAACAGTTCTTCCAGTTGTTGATACCTTCTCTGCTCAGGCCAAAGGAGCTGGCTTGGGGCATGTAGGGGTATCTGGTTCCTCATCCAGGAGAAACAGGAACCAGAGGAAGAATAAGGCCGCCAAGAAGGCCTCTGCCGCTGAAAAGGGAAAGGCTCCGCTCAGTCCTGTTGCGTTCAGAAAGCCTGGCTTTCCTTGCAACCAACATGACTTTGAATCAACATTTGGTCATCATTTCCGGCCCTCGGTTGCAAAGCCAAAGAGCCGATATGACGGTTGGACCTTTCCCCGGAACTTCGATGAGAGTGCCTTCAAGGCACCTTATGAGGAAATCCACATGGGAAATTATGGTCAATTCTCTAGCGGCCATAATGGAAAGCAGGCACCAAAAGCCAAGCCTGTTATACAAAAGGTGAAGAAGTATTGTGACTGCAATCACTGTGAGGCCCCCACCTCCAGATCCAAAGCCCCAGCTGTACCCACCGTTCCCAGGGTAAGGCATGAGCCTAGGAAGCGGTACAACAGATTTGACTGTTGGTGCTGTGGCAAAGTCGATCACTTTGCCGTGGATTGTTGGTTTAATCCAAGGTATCAAGAGACTCCCTATGTTAGCAATGCGAGGCCGACCACTCGTAGGGTTAACCAACTGAGGGGGAGTATGCTAACCAGGAATATAGGACCCAAGTTCGATTGGATTCCTAAGGGAAATTAATTTTGTTTTGTAGGAATGTCCAAAGGCCACCAAAACGCCAATCTGTTACTTGGACAGTGGATGCTCTCGGCAAATGACTGGGACAAGAAGCCTGCTGCGTGATTACACTCCAGTCGAGAATGGACCCAAAGTCATCTTTGGAGGGTCAGATCGAGGAGTCACCAGAGGTTATGGTATGATTTCCAACGGTATAATCTCTATCACCGACGTGGCTTATGTTGAAGGGTTAAACCATAACCTAATCAGTGTAAGTCAGTTATGTGACAAAGGTTATGACGTTAAGTTCTGCAAGGATAAATGTCTAATAATTTCACGTATCTCTTCTGAGACGGTATTATCAGGCATTAGGAGCAGAAATATCTTCTGCTTAGATTTTCTCAGCTTAGATTCATCTACCCCCGTATGCCTTGTGGCAGCTGGCAGTGCATCTCTTTGTGATCAATGGCACAAGAGATTGACACATATTAATTTCAAGACAATTAGTATGTTGTTTTCTAAGAACTTAGTAAGGGATGCTCCCAGTATCAAATGCATCAAAGATAGCCCCTGTCCTGCATGCCAGATGGGCAAACAGACTCGGGCTACCTTTAAGTGCATTGTAGACAAAGACTCTTCCCGGTGTCTTTATCTTATACATATGGACTTGTTTGGTCCAATGCAAGTTCATAGCTTGGGAGGCAAGTCCTATACGCTAGTGATAGTTAATGATCATTCTCGGTTTACATGGGTGTTCTTCTTAAAACGAAAGTCAGATACGTTTAACATCTTCACTAGCTTTGTCAAGCAGGTTCAGATCGAATTTAACTGCTCAGTGGTCAAAATCAGAAGTGACCATGGAACAGAATTCGAATCTGGTGCTATGACAGAGTTTTGTGAAGAACAAAGTATCTTTCATGAGTTTTCCACCCCGCGCACTCCTCAGCAAAATGGAGTTGCGGAGAGGAGAAATAGAACTCTCATTGAAGCCTGCACGACAATGTTGAAAGACGCTTCTCTCCCAGAATACTTCTGGGCAGAGGCCGTCAATACAGCTTGTCATGTACAAAACCGAGCATTGATCAACAAGCATCATCGTAAGACGCCTTACGAGCTACTGAAAGGCAAGAAACCAACCATGTCCTACTTGAGGATCTTTGGTTGCAGATGCTATGTACTGAATAATGGGAAGTACCCGCGTACTAAATTTGGTGAAAAATGCTTCGAAGGCATATTCATGGGCTATAGTTCCCACAGTCGGGCATATAGGGTCTTCAATAAGAAAACCCTAGTGGTAGAAGAATCAATAAATGTTGTATTTGATGAAGAAAGTTTGCTTAACAGCAATTCTTCCAGTGGTATTCTTGAAGATGCAGGTGCACGACTTGAACAACTGAGTCTGGATGAGACCGCTAAAGATGACACTCCTAAGTACGTAAAAGTTTCCACCTCCACGTCATCTGGAAATGTTGAAGATCAAAATGGAACAAATCTCCTAGAAGAAGGAGAAGCCCAAGAAGTAGTCGAAGCTCCAGATGCCAGACTTCTAGAGCTCCGGCACGTGAGGGATCATCCTAGAGATCAGATCATCGGAGATCCTCGTGTCGGTGTCAGAACTCGAAGAGGTACTATTAACGAAGTATTGCATCTTAGCTTCTTGTCACAGGTTGAGCCAAAGAAGTTCGACGAGGCGAACAAAGACACGGCATGGATTTTGGCCATGCAAGATGAACTACATCAATTCGAACGATGCAACGTTTGGACGCTGTCTCCCAGACCACACAAGCAGAATGTGATTGGCACCAAGTGGATCTTCAGAAACAAACTGGATGAACATGGTGTCATCATAAAGAACAAGGCCAGACTGGTGGCTCAAGGTTACAGACAGGAGGAGGGGATTGACTTCGACCAGACCTTTGCACCGGTAGCAAGGCTCGAGGCAATCAGATTGTTCCTGGCGTATGCTTCGCACAAAGGATTCACAGTCTATCAAATGGATGTGAAATCAGCATTCTTGAAGGGAGACCTGAAAGAGGAAGTATACGTCGCTCAACCCCCAGGTTTTGTCAATCCTACTTATCCCAATCATGTTTATTTTCTTAATAAAGCTTTATATGGTTTAAAACAAGCTCCACGAGCTTGGTATGAGACTTTATCTAGTTTTTTTCTTGAGAACAAGTTCTCTAGAGGTAAAATAGATAAGACATTGTTTCTCGGGGAAGTCAAAGGCAAGATTTTGCTGGTGCAAATCTATGTCGATGACATTATATTCGGCTCAACAAACAACAATCTTTGCAAAAAGTTTTCTAAACTTATGCAAGGAAAGTTTGAAATGAGCAGTATGGGAGAGCTCAAGTATTTCTTGGGACTTCAAGTGAACCAGTCTGAGGATGGAATCTTCATCTCTCAGATGAAGTTCACAAATGAACTACTTAAGAAATTCGGCATGGAGAATGCAACCTCTATGAGGACTCCAATGGGATCCACTATGTCTCTGGATAAGGATGAGAAGGGTAAACCATTCGATGAAACCAAATACAGAAGCATCATTGGATCCCTGCTCTACCTTACTGCCAGTAGACTGGATATTATGTTCTCCACATGTGTGTGTGCCCGGTATCAGGTGAACACTAAGGAATCTCACTATGTCGCTGCAAAGCGAATTCTAAGATACCTTAAAGGTACTCCCAATCTTGGCTTGTGGTACCCGAGAAACAATGATGTCGAGCTAATAGGCTTTTCAGATGCTGATTTTGCAGGAAGTAGGGATGACAGGAAAAGCACTTCTGGGACGTGTCAATTCCTCGGAAGAAGGCTTATCTCTTGGAACAGCAAGAAGCAGAATTGTGTAGCTACCTCCACAGCAGAGTCTGAGTACATCTCGGCTGGCAGTTGTTGCGCACAACTCCTATGGATCAGAAACCAGTTAGCCGACTACGACCTTCAGTTCAAGGAAGTGCCGATGTACTGCGACTCCTCCAGTGCTATTGCGATTGCCAACAATCCGGTATCGCACAGCAGAACGAAGCATATTGAAGTGCGCTACCACTTCATTTGAGAGCACGTGGAGAACAAGGACATCTCTCTCTATTATGTCCCCACGGACAAGCAGATTGCAGATATATTCACAAAGCCCTTAGACGAAGCCAAGTTCAGTCTCTTCAAAACTGAATTGGGAATGCTAAACTATGAGGAATGAAGACTATAGAATCTCCAGGCTCGTGCAAGAACTGAGGGGGAGCAAGGGACTCAAGTGTGAGCACAGATGCAAGAACTGAGGGGGAGCAAGGGGTCAAATACTACAGACCCAGATTTGCAGAAGCCGAAAAGGGGGAGATTACCCTCTCGGCTAAGGCTAAGGTGGCTCCAAAGTTTGCCCGCACGAAATTGGTATCGGTAATGAATATCTCTCTCAACTTATTTCAAGGTTATGATTTTCATTCCCATACGCTCTATTCACCTTAGCTTGTAGGGTTTAGGCTTCTTCAAATAGGAGGAGATTGTTGGGTATTGTATCCACAACGTACCTGATTTGAAGAAGCCCCTGAACAAGATAAGGTAAATAGGCAATATTTTTGACAAAATATTTCAAGTTGTGCTTGCAGTTATTCCACGCTAAGTGCACACCAATGTCAGGGTGCAGTAGGTCAATATACACGGGTCTACACGACGTAATCCCTCGTTGAGTAGATCAGTGTGTTGGCCTACGTGTACTCTCTCTATTGGAGTGTACTTAATTTCAAGTACAGGGCTGTGTTAAGGCAAGAGCAGACAAGGAGCAAGGATGGGTCAAGGAGCAGCTCTTGGATGGAAAGATGAAAAATCATCTAAGTAAGATTAGACGAGAATCACCAAGTGATTCTCGCCGATTCGGCGAGAATCACTAGTGATTCTCGCCGAATCGACGAGAATCACAGGCTGATTCTCGCCAGCTAAATCAGAGTGCAATCAAGTCAGATTCGACGAGAATCACTTTGTGATTCTCGACGGATCGACGAGAATCACTTTGTGATTCTCGACGGATCGACGAGAATCACTTTGTTATTCTCGACGGATCGTCAAGAATCACTTTGTGATTCTCGCCGAATCGTCGAGAATCACCCTTGATTCTCGACGATTCGACGAGAATCACAGGTGATTCTCGCCGATTTTGACTTGGCAGTTTTTCTGGAAACAGCTGGACTGGATTTTGCCGCTGGCACTATTTTGAACCGGATTTCGGGTTTCTTCTTGTGGGACCCACAACGGTCTTTAAGGTGTTTACTTGTGTATATATATATGGGTATTTTTGAACAGTAAAAAGACACAGAAAGAAGCCGAGCGACGATCTTGACCTAAAATCGCGAAACTGCTCCGCCGCCGCCGTCGCCGCTCGCGCTAGTTGGTCGCCGCTCTTGATCGAGATTTCTTCGTGATCTTCCGGCGACTGAAGCTTAGCTAAGCTTAGAGTCTCACGCGTCCATCCAGAGATCCCTTGTCTCTCGATTTGTTGATCGGGAAAAACTTCCCCGTCCGAATCGATCGAGACGATCGATCCTAGAGTGACCGTTGGTAGACCTAGCTAGCTTCGCTACGAAGTTTGGATCTCCAAAGTATAGCAGCCGCACATCATCGTCTCCGCCGATCCCGTGAACCTAGACGCCGCCCATCTTGTCGCCGCCGGTTCCGGGGAGATCCTCTCCAAGAGAGATCTAGGGTTGTGGACTCTTTGTGGACTTCAAGAACACGTCGTCAACAAAGAGGGACACCGTAGTCTCCAAATGTAGTTTTTATTTCTTGTACATTCTATTTTATTTTTGTTGTAAAGGAACATTGGTTCCTAGTTGTAAGGGTTGGGTGCAACCCGGTTTGTGGGAGTGTTGACTCCTACGTGTGGAATGGTTCCTTCCGATAGTGCAAGGATTGGATTTCAATCCTGTTGGAGAAGTGACCGAGTCGTCCCTGGTTGGGAGATAGGTCGAAGGGGGAAAGTGGATGTACCCAAATCGGGGAACCACTATAAATAGCTTGTGTACTTTATTGTGCTGTGTTGTTTTATTTTCGTGTGCAGGTACAATTTAAATTCCGCAAAAACGCTGCACGTCACCTAATCCCCCCCCCCATAGGTGAAGATAGTTGACACTAGGTGGACTTTCAGTCGACACTTGGAGGCTATGTCGACACTCAGCAAAGTTCAATAAATTCTAAGTACAGGTGTCCACATAATGAAGAATGTGTCGACACACAGCAGAAGACTCAACACATGAAGAAAGTGTCGACAATAGGAGGCTGTGTCGACACTCAGCAAAGTTCAACAAAATTCTAAGTACATGTTTCGACACAAAGAAGATGTGTCGACACTCAGCAAAAGTATCAACACAGAAGGCGTGTGTCGATACCAAAAAGATGTGTCGACACTTGACAAGTTCAACACAAGAAGATGTGTCGACACAAAGGAGTTGTGTCGACACTTACAATAATTCAACTAAGTACTAAAGAACAAGGAGTTGTGTCGATACACCATATCTGTGTCGACACATGTTGAAGAAGCAGTGTAGAGAAGAAATTTCTACAACACAATGAGTTGTGTCGAAACCATGAAGGCTAGTGTCGACACTTAGTCTACTTGTGTCGACACTTAGTCTATAAGTGTCGACACTTAAAGACAGACTGTCTCGACACTTTTAGACAGTTACAGATATTTCAAGAAGTGACTGGATGACTTGACAGCTGCCAATCCAGCCGGTCTACTGCAACTGCCAGAGATGTCAGAAAACTGTTAGGAACCGGATCAGCCGGTCACCATGAAGAAGGCCTATATAAAGGCTTATTCTGTCAACAGAAGAAGATGATTAACATCAATCAAAGTTGTTGGAGATCTAGCAATTCATTGAAGAATCAATTCAAGTGAAGATCTAAGTAGTTGGAGAGAGAGAGAACTCCTTCCAAGAAGACAGCTGTTGAACCAGGCTGTGAAGAAGGTTTCAGATTGAGATCTGAAACTTAAGTTGCAGTGATTGAAGATTAGCTGCATAGAGAATCAACCCTACTGTGTTCTACATTCAAGAAGCTTTGAAGGAAGCCAAGGGAGGTTGATCTCAGCAGAGTTCTTTCAAGAACTCATCAAGAAACCTGTCAACTCTTCTCTCTTATTCTGAGTTGAGGTTATATACATTGTAATTTTAATTTCTTATAGGATCCTTAGGGATCTGAGTTGTAATCCTGAAATTATAAAGGCTGAGTGGTAGGGCCTGTGTGCCTGAGTGTAGGAGATTCATTTCTCTGAGTGTAGGCCTTGTGGCTGAGTGTAGGTCTTTGTGAAGACTGAGTGGTAGGGCTGTTGAGCCTGAGTTGTAGGAGTGGGATCACTCTGAGCTGTAGGAACCTGGTTGGGGTTCTGAGTGTAAGATCTGAGGATCTGAGGAATAGTGGAGGAGTATGGCCGAATCTAGTACACTACTAGATAGGCGAATGGGGAAAGTGGATGTACCCAAACCTTGGGGAACCACTATAAAACTGTGTGTACTCTTTGTGTGTATGATTCTGTGATTGTTGTTTTATGTTCTGTGAAATCTGTGATTAAATCTGCCTAAAAGTTTAAAAAGATTAATATCACCTATTCACCCCCCCTCTAGGTGATTAGGTACAATTTCTTTCAAGTGGTATCAGAGGGAGGTTTCTCAAAAAGGACATAACTGTCTGAGTACAAGATCCTGTTGGCAGATTCAGTATAATCAAGTGCAGAATCAAGAAAATCAAGAAAATGGGTTCCACAGAGAATCACAAAGAACTTGGATCCATGAAGTTGCCAATTTGTAGAAAGGAGATCTTTGGCATCTGGAAAGAAAGGGTTAGTGTATTTATGGAAGTCTCTGACCCTAGAATCTATATTACACTTAAAGAAGGGCCATATGTGCCAATGAAGGTATCTGTGTTGGATGCAAATCAGAGAACTCCAAAAGACTTTTCTGAAATGACCAAGGATGAGATTATTCTGGCCAACATGGACAAAAGGGCCCAGAATATTATAGTAAGTGCAATAGATGATGATATATTTCAGAACTTGATACACTGTAAAACATCAAAGGAGATGTGGGATACTCTGATAGTGTACATGGAGGGTTCAGAAGAAGTTAGACAGGACAGAAAGTCTTTGTTAAACCAAGAATATGAAAGCTTCAGACAAGGAAGGTCTGATAGCATAACTGAGTGCTACAAGAAATTCTATAGGATAGTTAATGAGCTAATGTCCTATGGAAGAGAATTCAGCAATTATGAGCTGAATGATAAGTTCTTGAGATCCCTAACTAAAGACTGGGATACTAAGATTTGTGTCATAAGGGAAATGACCAAGTTAGCAGATATTCTTCCTCCAACATTGTTTGGAAAGCTGTTGTCCTATGAAATGCAGCTAATGGTTAGGAAAGAGGAAGAGAAGACTACAAGAACTGAGCATAAAGAAAGAGCTGTGGCATTCAAGACAGAAGCAACCAAGAAATATAAAAGTAAGTCTCCATCTCCTCCTCCAAAAGTTACTGAGACTGAGTCAGATGAATCAGAAAGTAAGAATTCTGAAAGCAGTGAGAGTGATGAGGACTTTGCAGCTTTCACAAGACATTTTCAAAAGTTCCTAAAGAATAAACAGTGGAGGTCTATGCCATCTACTTCACAGAAGTCTTCAAAGACTGACAGGAGAAAGCCTAAGTCAAGTAGAACTACATCTTCAAATATAGTTTGTTATTGTTGTAACAAACAAGGACATGTTGTTGCTGACTGTCCAGAGAAGAGGAAAGAGTCTACTGATAAGAAGAAGACTCAAATCAAGGGCAAGAAGGAACGGTCCATTGTTGCAAAGAAGGACAGAAGTCTGTCAGATATGTCTTCTTCAGAAATTGATTTAGAAGCTGAAGCTTACATTAGACTGTTTGTTGAAGAAGAGGAAGAGGAGTTCATCCAGTTAATGAATTCTATATATGAGCAAGAGGACAATCAGTGTCAGGGACTGATGGCATTATCTGAAGGTGACAAAATCCAGGACCAGCCTGGATCTAGTCAGGTACTAAATTATTCTGCTGATTCAATTTCTAGTACTGAGTCAGATTCAGATACATAATCATCAAGTGATGAGAGTGCATCTGAATATGAAGGAGATATTCATCAAATAATTGATGAATATAGAGTAGTGTTGCAAGTTTTGAAGAAAAGCAAATCCTTGGCCAAAAGTCAGGCTAATGAAATTGCCAGCCTTAAAGTTGCTGCAACAGATTTTGATAAGTTGATTGATCAAAAACTAAATGAAATAGCCAGGCTTAAGAACATAACTGTTATTCAGATGGGTACTATAACATTTAAAAATGATCAAATCAGAAATCTGGAGATTAGTCTTCAGAAAAAGAGAGACTGGTGGCGACGACGGCCCCCAAGTTGACGACGGCCCCCAAGTTGTTGATGACGACACGCTAACGGAAGACCCTCCTTCGTCTCCAACAAAGGACTCGCGTCGCCAAGGTGTTCGTATGGAGCGGCGCTACAATTTCCGCCCTCGGCGCAAGACAAATATATAGTTAAATTTATCTTTAAATTTATCTTATTTTCAGTATGCTATTTTATTTGGGATATTGTATTGAGGGCTGCATGTAGCCATTTTGTGTGTTGTTTTTAGTTTTATTTTGGGGTACATATAGCCAAGACTTATTTTTAAGCCTATATATAGGCATGCATGCTTTGTTTAACTTAAGTTGACTGAGAGAAAAAAAAACCCTAAGTCTTTCCTTTCTAAGCCTTCTCTCCCTCTCTCTACATCTCCTAGCCGCCACCCCCACTACCCCTCTCTCTCTCTCTAAAATTTCGGCCAGCATTTTCTTCCCCCTCTTCCACAAGCCGCCACCCTCCTCTCCCACTCTCCCTCTAGAAATTTCGGCCAGCCCACTCATCTCCCTCATCCAAGCCACCACCACCTCACACCCTCATCAACCCGACCTACACCCTCCTTAGCCGGCCGGCCACCTACCTCCTCCACCGAGCGACCCTTCAAAGGTAGTCGGAATCATCTATTCTGACTTGGGTAACGATCCTCTCCACTCACGTTTGATTCCCTCTTGATATTCTAGTGGTCGGAAAGATTTTTGTGTTGGGTTTGAATCGTTAAATTCTTCGTGGTTTTCCTTTTGGATTTGCATCAACCTTAATCGCGATATTTTTGAAAGGGTTTGGCGAACCACGTATTTTTGTTGGGGGAGATCTACCATTTTTCGATCGCATTTTGGGTAGGCCTCCTTTGGTACAACTTTCGCTCGGTCGGACCCAACATTGGTCCTTTTAGCTTGGGAGAACGTCGACCTATAGCCGTTCGTTTGACCTTCCCGCTGAGTGGCAACTGTGCGTTGGTGAACTGTGGTTAAACGTTTGCGAGTGCGCTGCGGTTGAATCTAGTGCGTGAGAGATTGTGGATTGAGTGTGGCGTTCGTTTCATTCCCGTAACCCATTTAGTGTCCGTGGTAGAAGCCTACATCAATTTTTGGTATCAAAGCGAGGTTCTTGTCAATTTTTTAATTGGCACCCTCCCCTCTTTTAGCATGTTAACCTGCACTTGTGTTTGCGCGTTAGTTATCACAAAAAATCTCAAAAAAAATTATCTTTGGTCTGCCAATAGCGGCGTAGTTTTCTTATTTTTCAGCCAAAAATATCAAAATAAATTTTTTAATAATCCTCTTTTTATTTCCTGCAAGAAAATCAAAAAAAATTTATTTTCCTATAGTCATTAAGCGGGATTAATTCCTTCTTTGGTCTGTCTGAATCTGTTGTCTTCCATTTGCATGCATACTAGGCTCGGTACGGAATATCCTCCATCGTCGTCTAACATGGATGATGCCCGGGGTGAGGGTCATCCTGTCACGGAGATTGAGGAGCTCCGTCAGGATTTCACGGAGCAGTTGACGGCCATTAGGGAAGCACTTCACGGATTGGGGTTACCACACGGGGCACCCCGTAATCAACCCGCTCACCTACGGGTGGGAGAGCATCACAACCCTTACCCCCACCCTCCTAATGAGAACGCCCCACGAGCACCGTACGAGTTTGACCTTACTCGGGCCGTCCGAGTCAAGCCACCATCCTACGATGGTTTAGGAGATCCCCAAGTCTTCCAGGACTGGATCATGGAGATCGAATGTTATTTTGAGTGGTATACCTTGAACGACGCGGATAAGGTGCGAGTAGCGAGAATGAAGTTGCTAGGGCGCGCTAAAATATTTTGGCTGAATGAGGAGCGGCGTATGAGGGTCGAGAATGGAGCGTTGCCCATAGGCTGGGATGCAATGAAGGCTAGGCTAACGGAACAGTACGTCCCTACTTACCATCGAACACAAATGTTCGATGATTTAGCCACCCTTAAGCAAGGGACTAGGTCAGTGTCTGAGTATATGAGTTTGCTGAAGGACATGATGGTTAGGTGTGACGTGAAAGAGATTCCCGAGGTCACCCTCTCCAGGTTCCGTAAGGGACTAAACCCCGACATCCAAGGAAAGCTTCTGCGTTATGGTCACACCAATTTGCACACCACTTTCAACGCTGCCTTAGATATTGAGCAGCACAACGCGCTTAAGGGCAAGTCTCGCTCGTTCCAAAATGGGAAGTCCATTTTAGGGCCGCCTCCCACCGCCACCTATAAGGCTAAAGGAAAGTATCAGTCCCCCGACTCGACCTCCATAGTCGTAACGGCTAGGAATGATAGAAACCCCTCTGGTTAGAGAGTCCCGGTGGGTCGGGTGAACAGAACGAATGTCACCTATTATGCTTGCGGGGTCCAAGGGAACTATGCTAGTGATAGTCCTACTACACCCAGACCATTAGCCCTGTTAGATTCCGCCGGTGGGGCCGACGACATTACTTACGAGATGGGCGAAGAGAGCGAGTCGGACGGAGTGCCTAGTGATATGGAGGATGACCCCCGTATGATGGTTATGAGGTGTATCCTGGCGACCCCTCGAGCGTTAGACGATTGGAATAGGACGAACATTTTCACGTTGAATTTTAAGAGTGGTGAAAAATGGTGTAGGTTGATCATCGATAGCGGTAGTTGCATGAACGTAATTTCTGAAGCCGCGGTGAGACGAATGTCTCTTATTGCCGAGCCACACCCTCACCCTTATAAAGTGGCATGGGTAGACAAGTCGTCCCTCCCTGTGACGAAGCGATGCTTGGTACCCCTTACCATCAAAGCTTATTCTGAGCAGATTTGGTGTGACGTCATCGCTATGGATGCGTGCCACGTCTTGTTGGGTTGCCCTTGGTTGTATGATCATGACGTCACCGACTTTGGTCGGGCCAACACTTACGAGTTTAAATTTAATGGCAAAAACCATACTCTTAAAACCCGCCCCGCCAAATGATCCTTCGGCCCCCTCAAAGGATACGGTCGTCCCGGTCGAGAAGAAGACGTTGAGCCTGATAGGAAGGAAAGAATTGAAGCGTACTACCTTTGTAGATGGGGTCCTCTATGCCTTAGTGTGCCTACAAGTTAAGGAAGACGCAGCCCCTTTTGAGAACTTGCCGTCGGCGTTGAGAAAACTCCTAGACGAGTTTGTGGACGTGTACCCGGAAGAGCTACCGGCTGAATTACCCCCGTTGCGGGAAGTCCAACATGCCATTGATTTCATTCCGAGCTCTTCATTGCCCAACCTCCCACATTATCGGTTAAACCCCTCCGCGCACTTAGAGTTGCAAACCCAGATCTCGGATTTATTAAAAAAGGGTGTTATCCGCCACAGCAAGAGCCCGTGTGCCGTGCCCGCCTTACTTGCCCCCAAGAAGGACGGCTCTTGGAGGATGTGTGTGGATAGTAGAGCCATTAATAAAATCTCTATTAAATATCGCTTTCCCATCCCTCGCTTGGATGATTTATTGGACATGTTAGCCGGTGCCACGATTTTTTCGAAATTAGATCTTAGGAGTTGCTACGATCAGATCTGAATTAGGGAAGGTGACAAGTGGAAAACCGCCTTTAAGTCTAAGGAAGGGCTCTACGAGTGGTTAGTTATGCCGTTTGGACTTTCCAATGCGCCGAGCACGTTTTCGAGGATGATGACCCACGTCTTCCAACCCTATATGGGAAAATTCATCGTGGTATATTTTGACAATATTTTGGTATTTATCACCTCCACGATTGATCATGAGTCACATTTAAGAACCATCCTTACCACGCTGAGATCGGAAAAATTATTCGTGAACATTAAGAAGTGTACCTTCCATGTGACATCGGTTGAGTTCCTCGGTTATATTGTGAGTTCGAAGGGGATCCACGTAGACCCCAAGAAAGTGCAAGCCATTAGAGATTGGCCGGAGCCCGCCAACATTCGGGATGTTAGGAGTTTTCACGGGCTCGCTACATTTTATCGGCGATTTATTAAGGATTTTAGTAGCATTATGGCCCCTATTACCGAGTGCATGAAAAAAGGTGAATTTACATGGACGAACTCAGCCGCTGCGGCGTTCCAATTAATTAAATTGCGCATGTCCGAAGCCCCCCTTTTGCGACTACCGGATTTTACCAAGGTTTTCGAGTTGTCATGTGATGCGTCTGGAGTGGGAATTGGTGGAGTGTTGAGTCAGGAAGGCCACCCTGTGGGGTATTTCAGTGAGAAACTAGCAGGTCCAAAATTAAATTATTCCAATTATGATCGGGAGTTTTACGCGGTCATTCGATGCCTCCAACATTGGCGGCATTATTTACTTCCTAAGGAGTTTGTCATCTTATCCGATCATGAAGCGCTAAGGTTTCTTAACTCTCAAACTAAGGTTAGTCCTAGACATGCCAAATGGGTCTCCTATCTATAGGAGTACACTTTCATTATCAAACACCTCAAGGGGACTCTCAACCACGTAGCCGACGCCCTTAGTCGTGTTTCGTTATTGCTCTCCACGCTAGAAGTAAAGGTGATTAGCTTCGATAGGATTAAGGATGAGTACGTCCACTGCCCAGATTTTAAGGATATCTATTTCGCCACCCAAGATAACTCGCCGACAACCATTACTTCTTTTTACATTCGGGACGGCTACTTATTTTGTAAGACCCCCCCCCCTCCCCGGATCCCAAAACACGGCACGAAGGGGGAGTCTTATGCCCGGAACAGCCGCCTTGCGGTAGCATTAGCACACAGGCTAACCTGTACCACAAGACGCCTATCCCGCCGGCCACAACAATATCAATAAATCATGCCAACCCAACCAAATATATAAGCAAGAGAAGTCAAAATCCACACTAAGTATATAAAGTCCAAATACATCAATAAAGAGAAGCTAAAACATGCTTCTACAATATATCAGAGTACAGCTAATCTTTGCCCAAACGGGCTACATCAGAGTAAGCAAAACACTAACATCAGTAACAGACGGTATCGACGGCACCGTCACGTCAGGCCCTGTCGTCCTGGCCTGGCTGTCCTGCGGCGTAGTCTGCGGCTGCTCTACCTGCGGCGTGACCTCCTAAAAAGGAAGACGTAGCAACCGTTAGTCGAAACGACTAAGTGGTTTCACATCCGCTCCCCCGGCGACTCCTCGGCACCGGGCGGAGAAAAGGAACAAGAGTATAGTATATGTAACAAGTAAGCAAGTAAAGGAAGTGCAAACAGGTGGCAGTAGTGTAAGAGAAACAGTATCATAATCAGCATTTATATAAGAGCTACAACTAGACTAGCAAGTATAAGAGCTACAACTAGACTAGCAAGTATAAGAGCTACAACAGGAAAGTAACTTAACTTATAAGAATGCCCATACAAACTTATAAGTTAAGGATCGGGTTACATAAAAGTAACTCATCGTATAAGAGTGCCCATACAAACTTATACGATGAGGATCTTGTTGTGCAATGATATGAAATGCTATGAATGCTATGCAATGACTCACCCATGCACACCCATGCAATTGCTATGTCGACACAGACTATAGTTCCCACTTTTCGAGCAGGTAGCTAACCTCTCAGGCATCAGCCGCCGTGGCCAGGCGGTGACAGTAGAACGAGCACTTCTACTACTAGGCGGGTATTACACTACTTCACCTAGGCCTCCGTACGCCTCAACGCTAAGAACACAACAGCGGAGCCCATGCGTACTATGGCCCAGCGGGGTCTTGGGTAGATGTGCACCAAGAACACAGCCCGAACTGGCCTTGTGTGACCCGGAAGGGGCCTCGGAAGAAAGCACGAGGACACAGCCCAACCGTCCACATGGTCGGAGGGGCCTCGGGACGTGAACACCGAGGACACAGCCCAAACCGACCAAGTCTAACTGCCAACTCCCGTCGGTGTGACGACTGGCGAGTCCGTAGACCTGCCACACTATCCTTAACCCAGGATTACGACACCGCGTGTCGACTCAAACCTCATGCAAATACCATATCAACATATCATGGAAGGGGCCTCGGAAGTAAACACGAGGACACAGCCCAACCATCCATCCACACCTATCTCAACACAACAAAACAAGTGACGGTCAACACCGCACTTTCATTCTTCCACAATACTACCCGTAGGGAGACGACGCTCTAAGTATTGGACTAATAAATTTCATTTCACCAAATCAACATATCATGGCCATAGTTTAATCTTCTATATGTCATTCCATATGAACTCTACATAAGACTTATATGATGCGCATATGTTATAATCTATCAACATCTTATCAATTCGATTCGATTAAACATAAAGGAAACCATCCAAATATCAAGACAACTTGCAATAATAAATCAGTTGTATGCATTCTAAATAGTAAACACCATCATTCAAAGTTCTTCGGTGATTAGCATCAATTATTTAATCTTGACAGAATTCCACCAACTCTTGTTGCACTTAATATAAAACCAGAATTCTAAGTGTATCACTAATCTGGACAGCAACTTCGACCGGAGATTCCCGAGGCTACAGGAATCCGGTGAAGTCGTGTAACCCCTCGTTTGAAAGGTATTTTCATGATCTACAACTTTCATATTCAGGTCACAACCCAGATCTGACAGTAACTTACTCGAAATCGGCTTCAAAGTTCACTGCGCACAGAACACAATTTCTGTGTACAGGAGTTGCCGGACAGCAAACTCGATTTGGTTTTCCCGGGGCCACAGACATCAGCTGAAGTGATGCAACCACTCGTTGGAAAGGTATTTCCAAGGGCTACAACTTTCGTGTTTAGTCGAAAGCCCAGATCTGCCATTATCCTACATAAAAATGGCATAGAAGATCGCTGCGCGCAGAATACAGATTCTGCGCGCATCTTAAAGGGAAATGAACGGCATCGGTTCGTCTTCCTCCTCAAGGCGATCGTCCCTAAATTTTCCAGAGTATTCTCCTCCCTTATTCAACCTCAAAGGCCATAAACTCCTCACGAGACCATCCACCCATCATCATATTGAAGAAAAGGGGAAGGGTTGAAGAGATCTAAAATCTAGGATTCAAATCCTAGCATGGCCAAACCTAGAAAACTTCTCCTCACCATCAAGTTCTCTTGAACCGATGTCTCTCCTAATTATCTAAGATCTAGCACCAAGGGAGAGGGTAGGAAACTCACGTTGACTCCAGCGGTACCACCATTTCCGGCCATGGATCGCGTAGTTCTCCTTGGCGGCATCTTCTCTTTCGCGGCGATGGCGGATCTCCTCCGGTAGAACTTGCTCCAGCGGTTTTCCTCTCACCAGGAACTCTCACAGGAAATAGGGGAAGGAAATGAGGGTGAAAAAACGGCTAGGGTTTCTCTGCCCCTTATAAGCAAAATGTGACACGGGTAGGGACACGGCCGTGTCCGTACCCGTGTCCTGCTTCCGCGAAACGGCCGTGGCGGTTTCCATGTCGGTTCACTGTTTGACACGGGTAGGGACACGGCCGTGTCCCAACCCGTGTTCACATGACACGGCCGTGTGCCTGGCCGTGTCATTGGCCGTGTGCATCTTCAGTTACATCTCGCCACTTCTCGTCGAGCCCAACTCGGCGCACACGGGTAGGGACACTCCCGTGTCACTACCCGTGTCACTTAGTGTCGACCCCGCTCGACGATCTCGACACGGCTCGTCGAGATCATCTCGACGCACACGGGTAGGGACAAGGCCGTGTCACTACCCGTGTCACTTGATCTCGACGACTCTCGACGATTCTCGACGATCCCGACACGGCTCGTCGAGATCATCTCGACGCACACGGGTAGGGACACGGCCGTGTCTCTACCCGTGTCACTTCTCTCTGCACTGATTTCTCCCCTTCTCCACAAGTGCAGCCCAATTCCCTGCACTTCTCAGGACTCGAGTCAACCCTCCTGACTCAAAACACACACACTAGGGGCCTAGAGCGATTCGGGACGTTACAAATCCTATAAACAAAATAAAAGATTTCGTCCCCGAAATCAGGCTTAGGCTGTGTGGAGAAAAACCTAACAGAAAGTTTATCATATGTTTTTAAATAAGATTACCTTGGGTAAACAACTCCGGGTAGCGTTGCTGCATCAAATCCATTGGCTCCCAGGTGTACTCCTCCTTCCCATGATTCATCCATAGCACCTTCACTAAGGGGACACTTTTGCGGCGTAATGTTCTTGTCTCGCTGTCAACGATTCGTACCGGCTCTAGTCGCACAGACCTATCTGACGCCACCGCACCATCAGTAGTGGGAATATACTGGTCGGGCCGCAACAATGCTTTTCGAAGCGACGACACATGGAACACGTCGTGGAGATTTTCTAGTTCTGGTGGTAACTCCAACCGATAGGCCAACGGGCCGATCCTTTCTAGTATAGTATAAGGCCCAACATACCTTGGGCTGAGCTTTTTCACTCCACGCACCCGCGACACTCCATGCATCGGCCGAATCTTAAGGAACACTTTTTCGCCCACCTGGAACTCCACCATCCGATGCTTTTTATTATAATATTTCGCCTGTCGACTTTGAGCCTCCAACATGCGATCCCGTATCAATCTGACCGCAGCATCAGTATCATCTATGTATTCGTTTCCCAATGCCTTCGGATCTTCATCTTGCACCCAAGACAAGGGAGTCCTGCACCTTCTTCCGTAAAGGGCTTCATGGGGCGCCATACCGATGCTTGCTTGATGACTATTGTTGTAGGAGAATTCCACCAGGGGCAAGAGTCTTTCCCATGGCTCTCCTCTGTCCAACACACATAGCCTCAACAAATCCTCCAGCGTTCTGATTGTCCGCTCTGACTGTCCGTCAGTCTGAGGATGAAAAGCGGTACTAAAGGTTAGGCGTGAGCCCAAATACGCCTGCACCGCCTTCCACTCATTTGATGTAAACCGACCATCCCTATCCGAAACAATCGTCTTGGGCACGCCATGATACCGTACAAATTGCTCCACAAAAAGGCGTACCAAAACATCCACGTGTGCTTCCTTCTTCATTGGAATGAACCGGGCCACCTTTGTCAGTCGGTCCACAATAACCCACACCGAATCATTCCCGGAGCGGGAACGAGGTAGCCCATGAACAAAATCCATGGAGATATCCTCGAACTTCCATTCGGGGATGGGCAGCGACTGCAACAAACCACCGGGACTCCTGCATTCAGCCTTCACTCTTTGACAAGCTTCGCAATGTGTAACATAGTAGCGAACATCCTTCTTCATTCCCGGCCAACATATGGTCTTCCGCAGTCCGGCATACATCTTAGCAATACCCGGATGCACTGAATATTGAGAGGAATGCGCCTCTCTCAATATATCTTCCCGAATTTTGCCGCCCTTGGGAATATAAAGTCGGCCACGAAAATAAACGAGACCGTCTTTTAGTGTGTACTCATCGGTGGTCCTATCTTCAATTGCCTTGATTGCCGGGGCCAAGGACGCATCCATTCCTTGCTCCACCCGTATCCGGTCTCGGATATCACAAACTATGCTCATGTTGGCCAAATACTCCGCATATTCCGCCGAAGGATCCTTGAATACTAGAGTAATTTCCATCTTCTCGATCATCCGAGCCAACTCCATACTCATCAGCCGAGACTCTGGGCTAGAGCCTGGCACTTTTCTACTCAAGGCATCGGCTACCGAGTTCGCTTTCCCGGGGTGGTAGTTCATGGTGAACTCATAGTCGCATAGAAATTCCAACCACCGCCGTTGTCTCAGGTTCAACTCCTTCTGAGTGTGAACATACTTCAAGTTTTTGTGATCGGAAAAGATCTCGCAGTGGACGCCATATAAATAATGCCTCCAGACCTTCAAAGCGAACACCACTGCTCCTAACTCCAAATCATGAACCGGGTAATTGATTTCATGTTTCTTTAACTGCCTTGAAGCATAAGCGATCACATGCCCGTGCTGCATCAGCACCGCTCCCATCCCTTGATATGATGCGTCTGTGTAAACCTGAAATCCTTCCTTCCCAGACGGAAGTGCAAGGATGGGGGCGGAGGTAAGCCTATCCTTCAACTCTTGAAATGCTGCTTCACATTTAGGTGTCCACTCAAATGGCACACCCTTCTTCGTCAAGGAGGTAAGAGGAAGGGCAATCTTGGAGAATCCTTTCACGAACTTGCGGTAGTAGCCAGCAAGTCCAAGAAAGCTTCGTACATCGGCCGCCGACTTCAAGGGCGACCACTCCTTCACGGCCCGCACCTTAGCTGGGTCCACAGCTAATCCTGCCCCACTGATCACATGCCCCAAGAAGGCAACCTCCTTAAGCCAGAATTCACACTTGCTAAACTTGGCATACAAGGCGTGCTCCTTTAATTTCTTCAAAACTAAGGTCAGGTGCTCGACATGCTCCACCTCCGTCTTTGAGTAGACCAAGATGTCGTCGATGAAAACAATGACGAAGATGTCCAGATATGGTTCAAACACCTTGTTCATCAGGCTCATGAAGGCCGAAGGTGCATTTGTGAGCCCAAACGGCATCACTGTGAACTCATACAAACCATATCTCGAACTGAAGGCTGTTTTCTGAATATCCCCCTCTTGTATCCTCAACTGATAGTATCCAGAGCGCAAGTCTAGTTTAGAGAACCAGTGTGCTCCCACTAATTGATCGAACAACTCGTCGATCCGAGGTAGCGGATAAGTGTTCCGCACCGTTAATCGATTGAGTTCCCGATAATCTATGCACAATCGCAGGGTTCCATCCTTCTTCTTCACGAACAGCACCGGGGCACCCCATGGTGATGAACTGGGGCGAACGAACCCTGAATCTACTAGTTCTTGCAATTGAACTCTAAACTCCGCGAGTTCTTTCGGGGCCATTCTGTACGGGGCCTTAGATACAGGCTTGGCACCTGGTACTAAATTAATCTGAAAATCGACCTCTCTATGCGGTGGTAATCCTGGTAGCTTCTCAGGAAATACCTCGGGAAAATCCCGCACAACCCGTACATCCTTTAATTCCAACGCTTCCTCCTTCAACTCGAACCAGATCATGAAGACCTCGTCCCCCTTCATATGAGCTTTTACAACCTGGACGGAAGATAACATCATGCGAGGAGCGAAGTCAATACCTTGGAAGATGACGTCAGAGTCTCCATGTCTCAAATAGATCCGCTTCTCCGCGCAGTCGATCCTTGCAAAGTGCCAATCGAGCCATGCCATGCCCAAAATGATGTCAAACTCCGGCATTCTCAGAACCGTGGCCGGTGTATCAAAGGCCTTCCGATCAATAAATAACTCAAACTCGCACTTGGCGGTCGCGATCATCTCCGAGCCATCCGGAAGGCGTACACGTCGGGCTATTCCCGTGAAGTACTGAACATCCCCCATGTCTTTTATGAAATCCTCGGACACAAAAGAGTGTGAGGCACCGGTATCGAACAGCGCATAGGCCGTCTTCCCGCCAATACTCACGGTGCCTAAGTGCCAACGACCAAAACTTATTGCTAGTGTCTAATAAGTTCTAAGCAACTCATGTTAAACCATGCAAGTATGTAAACTAATTAAATCATACCTGCAATCACATCTTGTGGGTTCCTTTCCTGCGCCATGTCAAGCGCGTACACCTGATCCCGGACCGGTCCGGGGTTTCCTCTTGGCGGTCCTCATCCTCGACCACGCATATATCCTCGTCCTCGTGGAGCTGGTGGAGGGAGAGCAGGAGGGAGAGCAAGAGGGGCGTTCCCATATAGCTGCGGGCAGAAACGCCGGATGTGGCCTGGCTGGTTGCATTCGAAGCACACCAGACCACGACGCCCTTCAGGTTGTTGAAATCGCTGAGGCTGTGGGGGTGGAGGCAACGCAGGCGGCTGCGGAACTGGATGCTCCACCCTATAGTTTCGGTGGACACGCCCTCCACCTCTTTGATAACCTCTTCCTCCTCTGAAGTCCCGTCTCCTTCTATTACTTTGGCCGGCTTCCATCACGTCCTCCGCAGGCCTCTTACTACATCCCAGGTGGTCCGCCTCCAATCTTTTCGCCATATCAATGATCTCCGCCAAGCTACCATCCGCTATAAACAAAAGGGACTGCCTTAGGGGATCTCGCAGCCCTTTATAGAAGCGCTTGGCATAACCTCTGTCATCCAACTCATAAGAATCCGCAAACCTTGCGAGATGCTGGAATTCCCGCTGGTATTCTGTAACCGACTTTGATCCCTGCTTTAGTAGAAGGAACCTCTGCTCAAGCTCATCTCGGGCCGATGTAGGGATAAAGTGCTCCAAGAAAACACCCGAGAATTCACTCCAACTTATCTCTGTGTAGATCCGGCCTTGGAAGGTAGAGCCCATGAGGGACTTCCACCACCTCTTCGCATGTAAGTCCAAGACAGACACTGCCAATGTTACTGCCATGTTGGCCGGGCAACGGATTCCAGCCAACAACTCTTGTATCGTGTCTAGCCATTCCTCTGTACGTACGGCTGACTCCGTCCCAAGGTAGACGGGAGGGGAGAGAGCCCGAAAGGTGCTCAGCCAGTTGGAGCTCGGGGCCTGTTGTTGCACCGGAGCCTGCTGTGCCTTAAAAGCATCAAGAATGGCGGTGAGTGTTTGCCCCAACTCAGACTGTTGGAACTGAGTGGGTATGGGAGGGGTAGGAGTACCCCTCATCGGCTCAACATGCAGCGGAACCTACACGTACACGACAAATTTGTGGTCAGGTTGGCTAAACTTAAGGTCAAAGTTGGACAAACTTAATGTGAATTACATATGGGCACACCACTGCTTCCGCTAAGTCAGTTTGTCCCCAAACTGACTAACCAAACGGGGGTGGCACCATTGTTGAATGACTTCGTAGTTGAGGATCGTGGCAAACTGATACCATTTGTAAGACCCCCCCCCCCTCCCCGGATCCCAAAACACGGCACGAAGGGGGAGTCTTATGCCCGGAACAGCCGCCTTGCGGTAGCATTAGCACACAGGCTAACCTGTACCACAAGACGCCTATCCCGCCGGCCACAACAATATCAATAAATCATGCCAACCCAACCAAATATATAAGCAAGAGAAGTCAAAATCCACACTAAGTATATAAAGTCCAAATACATCAATAAAGAGAAGCTAAAACATGCTTCTACAATATATCAGAGTACAGCTAATCTTTGCCCAAACGGGCTACATCAGAGTAAGCAAAACACTAACATCAGTAACAGACGGTATCGACGGCACCGTCACGTCAGGCCCTGTCGTCCTGGCCTGGCTGTCCTGCGGCGTAGTCTGCGGCTGCTCTACCTGCGGCGTGACCTCCTAAAAAGGAAGACGTAGCAACCGTTAGTCGAAACGACTAAGTGGTTTCACATCCGCTCCCCCGGCGACTCCTCGGCACCGGGCGGAGAAAAGGAACAAGAGTATAGTATATGTAATAAGTAAGCAAGTAAAGGAAGTGCAAACAGGTGGCAGTAGTGTAAGAGAAACAGTATCATAATCAGCATTTATATAAGAGCTACAACTAGACTAGCAAGTATAAGAGCTACAACTAGACTAGCAAGTATAAGAGCTACAACAGGAAAGTAACTTAACTTATAAGAATGCCCATACAAACTTATAAGTTAAGGATCGGGTTACATAAAAGTAACTCATCGTATAAGAGTGCCCATACAAACTTATACGATGAGGATCTTGTTGTGCAATGATATGAAATGCTATGAATGCTATGCAATGACTCACCCATGCACACCCATGCAATTGCTATGTCGACACAGACTATAGTTCCCACTTTTCGAGCAGGTAGCTAACCTCTCAGGCATTAGCCGCCGTGGCCAGGCGGTGACAGTAGAACGGGCAATTCTACTACTAGGCGGGTATCACACTACTTCACCTAGGCCTCCGTATGCCTCAACGCTAAGAACACAACAGCGGAGCCCATGCGTACTATGGCCCAGCGGGGTCTTGGGTAGATGTGCACCAAGAACACAGCCTGAACTGGCCTTGTGTGACCCGGAAGGGGCCTCGGAAGAAAGCACGAGGACACATCCCAACCGTCCACATGGTCGGAGGGGCCTCGGGACGTGAACACCGAGGACACAGCCCAAACCGACCAAGTCTAACTGCCAACTCCCGTCGGTGTGACGACTGGCGAGTCCGTAGACCTGCCACACTATCCTTAACCCAGGATTACGACACCGCGTGTCGACTCACACCTCATGCAAATACCATATCAACATATCATGGAAGGGGCCTCGGAAGTAAACACGAGGACACAGCCCAACCATCCATCCACACCTATCTCAACACAACAAAACAAGTGACGGTCAACACCGCACTTTCATTCTTCCACAATACTACCCGTAGGGAGACGACGCTCTAAGTATTGGACTAATAAATTTCATTTCACCAAATCAACATATCATGGCCATAGTTTAATCTTCTATATGTCATTCCATATGAACTCTACATAAGACTTATATGATGCGCATATGTTATAATCTATCAACATCTTATCAATTCGATTCGATTAAACATAAAGGAAACCATCCAAATATCAAGACAACTTGCAATAATAAATCAGTTGTATGCATTCTAAATAGTAAACACCATCATTCAAAGTTGTTCGGTGATTAGCATCAATTATTTAATCTTGACAGAATTCCACCAACTCTTGTTGCACTTAATATAAAACCAGAATTCTAAGTGTATCACTAATCTGGACAGCAACTTCGACCGGAGATTTCCGAGGCTACAGGAATCCGGTGAAGTCGTGTAACCCCTCGTTGGAAAGGTATTTTCATGATCTACAACTTTCATATTCAGGTCACAACCCAGATCTGACAGTAACTTACTCGAAATCGGCTTCAAAGTTCACTGCGCACAGAACACAATTTCTGTGTACAGGAGTTGCCGGACAGCAAACTCGATTTGGTTTTCCTGGGGCCACAGACATCACCTGAAGTCGTGCAACCACTCGTTGGAAAGGTATTTCCAAGGGCTACAACTTTCATGTTTAGTCGAAAGCCCAGATCTGCCATTATCCTACATAAAAATGGCATAGAAGATCGCTGCGCGCAGAATACAGATTCTGCGCGCATCTTAAAGGGAAATGAACGGCATCGGTTCGTCTTCCTCCTCAAGGCGATCGTCCCTAAATTTTCCAGAGTATTCTCCTCCCTTATTCAACCTCAAAGGCCATAAACTCCTCACGAGACCATCCACCCATCATCATATTGAAGAAAAGGGGAAGGGTTGAAGAGATCTAAAATCTAGGATTCAAATCCTAGCATGGCCAAACCTAGAAAACTTCTCCTCACCATCAAGTTCTCTTGAACCGATGTCTCTCCTAATTATCTAAGATCTAGCACCAAGGGAGAGGGTAGGAAACTCACGTTGACTCCAGCGGTACCACCATTTCCGGCCATGGATCGCGTAGTTCTCCTTGGCGGCATCTTCTCTTTCGCGGCGATGGCGGATCTCCTCCGGTAGAACTTGCTCCAGCGGTTTTCCTCTCACCAGGAACTCTCACAGGAAATAGGGGAAGGAAATGAGGGTGAAAAAACGGCTAGGGTTTCTCTGCCCCTTATAAGCAAAATGTGACACGGGTAGGGACACGGCCGTGTCCGTACCCGTGTCCTGCTTCCGCGAAACGGCCGTGGCGGTTTCCATGTCGGTTCACTGTTTGACACGGGTAGGGACACGGCCGTGTCCCAACCCGTGTTCACATGACACGGCCGTGTGCCTGGCCGTGTCATTGGCCGTGTGCATCTTCAGTTACATCTCGCCACTTCTCGTCGAGCCCAACTCGGCGCACACGGGTAGGGACACGCCCGTGTCACTACCCGTGTCACTTAGTGTCGACCCCGCTCGACGATCTCGACACGGCTCGTCGAGATCATCTCGACGCACACGGGTAGGGACACGGCCGTGTCACTACCCGTGTCACTTGATCTCGACGACTCTCGACGATTCTCGACGATCCCGACACGGCTCGTCGAGATCATCTCGACGCACACGGGTAGGGACACGGCCGTGTCTCTACCCGTGTCACTTCTCTCTGCACTGATTTCTCCCCTTCTCCACAAGTGCAGCCCAATTCCCTGCACTTCTCAGGACTCGAGTCAACCCTCCTGACTCAAAACACACACACTAGGGGCCTAGAGCGATTCGGGACGTTACATATTTAACCATTCGAAGCTTTGCATCCCCCGTTCCTCCCTACGCCACTTCTTAGTGTGGGAATTGCATGGTGGAGGGTTAGGGGGACACTTTGGCCGTGACAAGACGATCACGTTAGTTGAAGACAAGTTTTATTGGCCCGGTCTTAAGGCCATGGTTAGTAAGATCGTGGGTAGTTGCCGGGCGTGCCAACTGGCTAAGGGGAACAAAACTAATGCGAGGCTTTATACCCCTCTTCCGATTCCGTCTATTCCTTGGGAAGACGTTAGCATGGACTTCATTCTCGGCCTCCCAATCACATTTCGACGTCACGACTCTATCTTAGTTGTTGTAGATCGTTTCTCTAAAATGGCTTATTTTATCGCGTGCAATTAAACCAACGACGTGTCACACGTCGCACAATTATATTTTAAAGAGGTGGTAGGCCATCGAGGAGTTCCGAAGTCTATAGTTACTGATAGGGATGTGAAATTTACTAGTTATTTTTGGAAGACCCTGTGGAGGATTATGGGCACCAAACTTCTATTCTCTTCCGCGTACCATCCGCAGACGGATGGGCAAACAGAAGTTGTGAACAGAAGTTTAGGTAGTTTGCTTCGATGCCTTGTGGGAGACCACAAGGGTACATGGGACCTTATCCTCCCTCATGCTCAGTAGGCATATAATAATTCCAAAAATAGGTCCACGGGTTTGTCCCCGAATGAGATCGTGCATGGTTATAAAGCTCTCGTGCCCCTTGACTTGCTTCCGTTACCGCCATCATTTAAGTCAAGTCAATTTGCACAGGACTTTGCCTCTCACATCCATGATCTTCACAAACGCATAAATGAAACGCTTACCACTCAATACGCGTCTTATCAAGTTCATGCCAACGCACATAAGAGAGTGTCTCCCTTGAAAGTGGGCGATTTAGTCATGGTACGTCTCATCCCTGAACGGTTGCCTACGGGCACCTTAAAAAAGTTAGCGGATCGGCGAGCTGGACCTTTTCGGATTTTAAAACGGTTGGGATACAATGCTTTTCTTTTGGAATTGCCCACTGATTGGGGTATTTCCCCTGTTTTTAATGTTTCGGATTTAACGCCATATATTGCTCCGCCAATAGAACTATCTTCCTATCCGTTTAGTTCCACTACAGATTCTCATGGGCATGGGGTTGAGGGGGGTAAGGGCTCGCTCTCTCCGTCGATCTCCAACGGAGGTACGCTACATGTTGATGATATAGATTTTCCCCCTTTGCTACCTAATGCTTTTCCCAGGTTTGCCAGGACCGCATTTTTGCCCGACAGGATTCTCCAGGATGACGTGTTTCCCACTGCTGATGGCGATGTGCGCCGCTACTTGATCCGCTGGCGTGATCGCCCTGCCTCTAATGAGTCTTGGCTCCCAGAAGCGGAAGTGGCTCTCTTGTATGGTGTTCTTCTCCGACGGTATCTTCAAGATAACTCATCGGTGATGAGTCCTTTCAAGCGGGGGAGGATTGGTGGCGACGACGGCCCCCAAGTTGACGACGGCCCCCAAGTTGACGACGACCCCCAAGTTGTTGATGACGGCACTCTAACGGAAGACCCTCCTTCGTCTCCAACAAAGGACTCGCGTCGCCAAGGTGTTCGTATGGAGCGGCGCTACAGTTTCCGCCCTCGGCGCAAGACAAATATATAGTTAAATTTATCTTTAAATTTATCTTATTTTCAGTATGCTATTTTATTTGGGATATTGTATTGAGGGCTGCATGTAGCCATTTTGTGTGTTGTTTTTATTTTTATTTTGGGGTACATATAGCCAAGACTTATTTTTAAGCCTATATATAGGCATGTATGCTTTGTTTAACTTAAGTTGAATGAGAAAAAAAAAACCCTAAGTCTTTCCTTTCTAAGCCTTCTCTCCCTCTCTCTCTACATCTCCTAGCCGCCACCCCCACTACCCCTCTCTCTCTCTCTAAAATTTCGGCCAGCATTTTCTTCCCCCTCTTCCACAAGCCGCCACCCTCCTCTCCCACTCTCCCTCTAGAAATTTCGGCCAGCCCACTCATCTCCCTCATCCAAGCCACCACCACCTCACACCCTCATCAACCTGACCTCCACCCTCCTTAGCCGGCCGGCCACCTACCTCCTCCACCGAGCAGCCCCTTTGAAGAGAACTCGGCAGCCCCCCTCCACGTGAAGCTTGATCGGAAAGGCCTCCTTCTACAGCGAAAATCTAAACTTTGGTGTGAAGCGGCCAAGGCGGACGATCTATCTCTCCATCCGGCGCGACTCCGGTGGATCCGTGGAAGAGCGGCCCTTCAAAGGTAGTCGAAATCATCTATTCCGACTTGGGTAACGATCCTCTCCACTCACGTGTGATTCCCTCTTGATATTCTAGTGGTCGGAAAGATTTTTGCGTTGGGTTTGAATCGTTAGATTCTTCGTGGTTTTCCTTTTGGATTTGCATCAACCTTAATCGGGATATTTCCGAAAGGGTTTGGCGAACCCCGTATTTTTGTTGGGGGAGATCTACCATTTTTCGATCGCATTTTGTGTAGGCCTCCTTTGGTACATCTTTCGCTCGGTCGGACCCAACATTGGTCCTTTTAGCTTGGGAGAACGTCGGCCTATAGCCGTTCGTTTGACCTTCCCGCGGAGTGGTTACCGTACGTTGGTGAACTGTGGTAAAACGTTTGCGAGTGCGCTGCGGTTGAATCTAGTGCGTGAGAGATTGTGGATTGAGTGTGGCGTTCGTTTCATTCCCGTAACCCATTTAGTGTCCATGGTAGAAGCCTACATTAGAGACATAGTTGCAAGGTTTTCTAAACCAAAGTCTGTTCTACCCTTGATAGATGAATTTGTACATCAAAAGGGTAAAACTGGATTACGGTTTACAAAACCTTTTAGGACTGTTCAGTCCAAGTCTAAGGGCAAAGCCCCAGTACTCAACAAGCCTGCTGTAGATAAAACAGCTAGGGTTGTACCTAAGCAAAGGTACAACAGATTTGAGTGCTGGTGTTGTGGCAAGGTAGGCCACTTTGCCATTGACTGCTGGCACAATTCTAGTGCCAAAGTGAGTAGCAAACTGCCTGTTGGAAGATCTGCAGGTAGCTTTGATAAGAGGCAAACTAACCAGCACTAAGGACCCAAGAATTGTTTGGGTTCTAAGGTTAACTAATCTGTTTTGCAGGTGAGTCCAAGTGACCATGCCCCAATATGGTACTTGGACAGTGGATGTTCCAGGCACATGACTGGAACTAGGGGATTGCTAAAGGACTACACACCAATCAAGGATGGTCCTAAAGTCACATTTGGTGGTTCTGAAAAAAGAATCATCAACGGTTTTGGTAACATTTCTAGCAACCTTATAACAATTACTCAAGTGACTTATGTTAAAGGTTTGAAACATAACCTTATTAGTATAAGTCAGCTGAGTGATTTAGGATATGACATCTCATTTGTCAAAGATGGTTGTCATATTAGGAGATCAAATGATCAAGAGATCATTCTGACTAGTTATAAAAAGAGAAATATCTATTGCCAAGACATTATGTGTGAGAACAATGTTTCTCCAGTGTGTCTTGTAGCTGATGAGAAAGTCTCTCATTGTGTCAAATGGCACAAGAGGCTAGCCCATCTTAACTACAAGACAATTGGCCAACTCTATAGCAAAGAGTTAGTGAGGAATGGTCCTCAGGTTAAGTGTATTAAAGATGGGATATGTTCAGCTTGTCAAAAGGGCAAGCAGACTAGATCCACCTTTAATAGCATTGAGAACAAAGATGTTGTGAGGTGGTTATACATCTTGCATATGGATCTCTTTGGTCCTATGCCAGTTCACAGCCTAGGTAGGAAGGTCTACACATTTGTGGTTGTAGATGACTACTCAAGGTTTTCCTGGGTGTTCTTCCTTAGACAGAAATCTGAAACACCAAGTATCTTCTATAGTTTTGTCAAACAAATTCAGAATGAGTTAGACAGTACAGTGGTCAAAGTAAGAAGTGACCATGGTACTGAATTCCAGTCTGATAGTATGACAAAGCTATGTGAAGAGTTTGTGATATTTCAGGAATTTTCTTCACCAAGAACACCTCAGCAAAATGGCATTGCTGAGAGGAAAAATAAAACCTTTATTGAGGCTGGTAGAACCTTATTAAGTGACACATCTCTCCCAGAATATTTCTGGGCTGAGGCAGTTAATACTGCATGCCATTTAATTAATCGGGCTACTATCACCAAAAGTCACAATAAGACCCCCTATGAGATTGTGAAAGACAGAAAACCAAACCTATCCTATTTCAGGATCTTTGGTTGTAAATGCTATATACTTAACAATGGTAAGTCTTACTTGACCAAGTTTGCTACGAAATCCCAAGAGGGGATCTTTGTTGGGTATAACAACAACAGTATGTCTTATAGGGTCTACAACTTGACTACACAAGTTGTAGAAGAGTCAGTACATGTAGTATTTGATGAAACTAGACTCATTAACAATGAATTGTCTAGAAGTATTTGCAGCTCCACAGGTGTGACTAAGAAGATGGACAAGCTTACTATTGAAGAAGGATCTACTACAAGTCAGCATGTGGATGATAGTGGCTGTTGTCCAGGGGGAGTACTAGGTGCACCTGATGTAGAAGAAGACCAAGAAGTGCAACAAGTTGAAGAAGCTGAAGGAGTTCAACCTGAAGACAGGCTGCCTCCAGCTAATAGACATCTAAGAGATCATCCATCAAATCAAATTATTGGTGATCTAACTCAAGGGGTACAAACAAGGAGCAGAAATCTAAGTTCAGTACTCTACTCCGGTTTTCTATCCCAAGTAGAGCCAAAGAAATTTGAAGAAGCCATCCTAGACCCTCATTGGATTGAGGCAATGCAAGAGGAGCTGAATCAGTTCAAGAGATGCAAAGTCTGGGAGCTTGTTCCTAAACCAAAAGACCACAACATAATTGGGACTAAGTGGATCTTCAGGAACAAGATGGATGAACATGGAGTGATTATCAAGAACAAAGCAAGACTGGTTGCAAAAGGTTATAGGCAGGAAGAAGGTATTGACTTTGATCAGACCTTTGCTCCAGTAGCCAGACTCGAGGCAATAAGAATGTTCCTAGCCTATGTAACCTATCAGGGGTTTAAAGTATACCAAATGGATGTTAAGTCAGCCTTTTTGAATGGCAATCTGAAGGAAGAAGTCTATGTGGAACAACCATCAGGTTTTGTTGATTCAACGAAACCTAATTTTGTTTATAGACTTAGGAAGGCTTTGTATGGGTTAAAACAAGCCCCTAGGGCTTGGTATGAAATCCTGTCTAGTTTCCTCATTGAGAATAAATTCACAAGGGCGAAAAAAGACAAGACTCTATTCCTTAGGTAATCCAGAGGCAAGATCATTGTAGTCCAAATATATGTAGATGACATTATATTTGGGTCTACTGAAAATAGTCTGTGCAAAAAGTTTGCAAAACTAATGCAAGAACAATTTGAAATGAGCAGTATGGTAGAACTTAAGTTCTTCTTGGGTCTCCAAGTTAGACAGACTGAGAATGGTTTATCCATATGCCAGTCTAAATTTACCCTAGAATTGATTCGGAAGTATGGTATGGAATCTTCCAGTACCATGAGAACTCCTATGAGGTCAATTATGTCTCTTAGCAAAGATGATGCAGGGAAACCTGTAGATGAGACTTTGTACAGAGGGATAGTTGACTCCCTTTTGTATTTGACTGCTAGTAGACCAGATATCATGTATGCTACATATGTCTGTGCTAGGTACCAAGCATGCCCAAAAGAATCTCATTTGACAGCAGTCAAAAGAAATCTGAGATATCTAAAGGGCACTCCTTATCTAGGCCTTTGGTACCCTAGGAATGGAGACTTTGAACTGACAGGTTATTCAGATGCAGATTTTGCAGGCTGCAAGGAAGATAGGAAAAGTACAACTGATACCTGTTAATTCCTAGGTGGAAGACTGATATCATGGAGTAGCAAGAAACAAACAAGTGTGGCTATCTCCACAGTAGAATCAGAGTATTTGGCTGCAGGAAGTTGCTGTGCTCAACTTCTATGGATACAACATCAGCTTGAAGATTATGGTATTCAGGTAAGTAGAACACCTCTATTTTGTGATTCTACTAGTGCTATTTCTATTGCAAACAATCTTGTTTCCCATAGTAGGACTAAGCACATAGAAATAAAATACCATTTTCTAAGAGAACATGTAGAAAAAGGAGATATTTCCCTAGAGTATGTTAATATAGAAAATCAACTAGCTGACATGTATACTAAGCCCTTAGAAGAAACCAAATTCAATAGATTTAAAATTGAATTAGTTATGATCAACTTAGATTAGTTTACAAAAATTGACTAAGTAAAAAGGTGTCGACACACAGAGTTGTCTGTGTCGACACATAGAAGTAGTGTCGACACTCCAGAGAAAAGGTGTCGACATATCTAGGAAGTCTGTGTTGACACTTCAGAAAGTTAGTGTCGACACATGTAGGGTAGGTGTCGACACATCCAAGGTGGTGTCGACACTTAAGATTTACACAGAATTAGTCAAGTAAAGTCTCGACTAAGTGTCGAGCTAAGTGGTGTCGACACATGAACAAGTGTCGACACATATATTCTGTCGACTATACTTGTGTCGACACATAGTTGTCGAGACATTATAAGTCTGTGTCGACACTTTTCAACAGTGTCGACACAATTTGAGTATTTTGACGCGCCCTTTCATCTTTGATTCTAGAAAGGTATAAATAGGTTTTTACCATTGTCTGTCGACACGCTCACCTAAGTTTCGAGACTAAACTTGTGTGTCGACATCTCTCTTCTCTAGATTCAAATTTCTTCAAACCCTAATGGTGCCCAAGCTAGAAGAGAACGTGAATGAAGGATACGAACTCGTGCGGCATGCTTTTGATGATGCAGAACCAGAGATTCAAAGGCGAGATAACCCTAACAGAAGAGACATGGTTGGAATTTCTTGTTTCTGAACCGACCAAGATATGGAAGAAAGAAGTCCTGGAATTTCTAAATGGAGCAATAATAGATGAATCTGGACTCAAGATAAAGTCTAGAGTTCATGGGGCAAAGGTGAAAGTTTCTTCCAAAAGTCTGAGAAAGGTACTACAACTACCTAAAACTAAGGAAGAAGAAGATGTTTCAGCTTCTAAGACTAGGGAAGCTTTGACATGGTGTGGTTTGGACTCAAATCTGAAAATAGGATCTGTTTTCAATAGGAAAGGAATGAACGGCCAAGGCAAATTTCTATCAGAAATTGTTGGGAAAGTTATCTTGAGCAAGCCTGGAGGGCATGATAGAATATCTGCTTATATGTTCAGTCTAATGACAAGAATTATCTTCAAACTACAAACTGATTGGTCTACAGTAGTGTTTGAGAAAATAAAAGAGAGTATGAAGAAGCCCAATTTGGGTAGAATACTAAGTCTTTACCTGGCTGGTAGTATACCAGCAGTCATGAGTCAAGCTGTAGGATCCAAAATTAACCACATGAGGAGAATGAATTTGAGGATCTTCTCTAGATGGGATAGAGTCTTGACTAAGGAAATGTCAACTCCTGAGAAGGTAACACCCCAAAAGAAGAAGAAGAAGTCAGCCCTTGTGGCTCAAGAATTATCAAGCAGCTCTGAAGAGCATGTAGTGTTCACTCCTGATGAGGAAGACACTAGAAATGCTGGACAATCTCCAGCAAGACAAGAAGATGTAGAGAGGCAGGGGGAGCTACCACAAGCAAGCCCAATTCATCAGGATTCAATCCAGGGGGAGCCTCTACTGGTAGAAGAACCTACTCCACTAGCAAGTGAACAAGCTACCCAGACCATACTTGAGGTAATAACTGAAATCAACCAATTAGATTTCTCTATTGAAAATGAAGATATGACTGACAGATTGTCTGATGTTAATCAGCAACCTCAGATTCCTAGTAAACCCCAAGATGTTGTCATGGAGGACTCATCTGTTGTTGATCAAGTTGTTGATGAGATAAGAGTTTCTCCACCCCATCCTCAACAAGAGTTTACATTGGAAGAGTTGTTCCCAGACCTTCTCCAAACTGACTTTGAGAAAGAAAGTGCTGCAGCTGAGGGGGAGAAGGACCATGTTGAAGGGGAGCCTGTAGATATTGTTGAGGAAACTGCAAGGCAGGAGACTGAGGTGCCCAAAGCTGCTGAAGGGCTACAAAGGACTGAGGAGTTACCTCCAAGCCCTAAGGACAGGGTTGATATTGCAAGCACATCTGCTTCTGAAGATGAAGAGGCTGCAAGAGCCAAAAAGAGAAAATTTCAAGTTTTCAAGAGGAGGAGCCAGACATATAAGAAAGCTTTACAAACAATAGCACCACAGCCTGCACCACAGCCAGCCCCATCTACAGATTGTAGTTCTCTGATGGTTGCTTTACAAATAAAGATGGATGAGCAAAGGCAAGCAATAGAAAAATATATAGATGAGGGGCATAAGTCACTACAATTTGATCTGGCCCAAGAAATTAAGTCCATCAGATTTGAAATGAATCTGAATAAGAAAGAAATGACTGACTACTTTCATAAGGGAGGAAATGCAGTGGTCTATCTAGCTACTCATCAAGAAAATATCAAGAAACAAATTGAAGACCTGGCAGTAAAGCAAGGCTATGCCCTGGAAAACTAGATTAGAATGAATGACAATTTGACTGAATCACATAATGTGATAGTCACAGAGATGCAGAATCTGGCTGCTGCTCAAACTACAACAAGGACTACTGCCCAAGAAGAGTTTGATAAGAAGTTCCAAGAGCACATCACTGCTGTTAAAACTGCTATAGAAGACTCTCAAAAAGCTATAACTGACAAGCTCCAAAATTTGAAACCTTTCTATAAAGATGGAGTAAATTATCTGAATGCACAGATAAGATTTCAGAAAGATGATCTGAGGGATCACATTGAAAGAGAGGTCATAAAGGGGGAGAGGGTGTTAGTCAAAGCAGGCTCTGATCATGCAAAATGGATTTCCAATTCCATTAGAGCCACCCTTGGATATCCTCCATTGTGTGATGATGACAATGTTGCAGAGTCTGGAATTAATCCTACATATCTTGGAGGGGAGCAAGATGAAGTGGCTCAGGTAATATATCCTCCACCAGACTTTGATATGGTACATCAAGACATACAATCAATGTATAGCCCTCCTGAGGGAATTCAGAAGGTCATCATAGAAAAAGTAGTTCAGCCATTGCTAGAGGCTATACTGAAAGAACAAGAGGCATTACAGAAAGAACAAGAAACCCAATTATCAAAGAAGAGATTCAGGGAGCAAGCTGAATTGAGGCCTGACTTTGAACAATGGAGCCCCACTTCAAGGAATATTATCTTAACTGCATGGAAGGCTGCCAAGGACAATATTCAAGATAGAAACAAGTGGTATTCTAAACTGGAGTGGAGAAAGCATGAGTTCAGGCAAGAGGCAATTGTGCAATATAGAAGAAAGGCTAAGATGGGAAAGCTACCTCCTACTGCCCAAGAGCCTAGCAAGTACTTTCCTAAGTCTTATCATTACTTTGAAAGGCAAAAGATCAAAGCTGAAGAACAGAAAAAGAAGGATCTTAAAGGAAAGTAGTCTGCTGCTGCTGAAGACACTAAAGCCCCAGTCCAAGCAAAGATACAATCAGGGAAGGGCATTGTGATCAAGGAGCCTGAGCAGCAATAGGATAGAATTTTTCTTTAGTTTACAGTTGTAATCACTTGTATTAAAACTTTTTGTAAACTTTTGGATAATGATAATGTTGAAGTTCTTAGAACTATGTGATGTGTGATAAATCTATTAAATTATTGTTCTGAGATATTTCTGTATACAGGTTTTGTTTAATACATGTTTATGTACTTACCCTGTTATATAATCCTGTTTTACATCATACTATGATTTTGTTATGTATGGTGTATATCATTGACTAAGGGTTATGACTTCTCCAAATAGGGGGAGATTGTTGGGTACATTGGAATGAATGTACCTGATTTGAAGAAGTCTCACCCTACTCAATGATATACATCAAAATGTATTTGATGTGTTTTGAATTTAGTTGTGCAGATTAAGTATTTACAGGAAAAGTTGAAAAGTTTCTAAGTCCATGTGTCGACACCCAGAAGAAAAGTGTCGACAGTTAAGAAGACTTGTGTCGACCACCAGAGAAGCAGTGTTGACACTTGGAGTAATTGTGTCGACACCAGGAATGCAGAGTCAACACCAGAAGGAAAGTGTCGACACATATAGGCTGTGTCGACACTCAATGAAGAAATGTCCAGAGAAGCAGTGTTGACACTTAGAAGCAGTGTCGACACCCAGAGGAACTTTTTCGACATCACAAAGTGTCGACCCTTGGAGGCTGTGTCGACACTCAGCAAAGTTCAACAAATTCTAAGTACAAGTGTCGACACACAGCAGAAGACTCAACACATGAAGAAAGTGTCGACACTAGGAGGCTGTGTCGACACTCAGCAAAGTTCAACAAAATTCTAAGTACATGTGTCGACACAAAGAAGATGTGTCGACACTCAGCAAAAGTATCAACACAGAAGGCATGTGTCGACACCAAGAATATGTGTCGACACTTGACAAGTTCAACACAAGAAGATGTGTCGACACAAAGGAGTTATGTCGACACCTACAAGAATTCAACTAAGTACTAAAGAACAAGGAGTTGTGTCGACACACCATATCAGTGTCTACATATGTTGAAGAAGCAGTGTCGAGAAGAAATTTCTACAACACAAGGAGTTGTGTCGACACCATGAAGGCTAGTGTCGACACTTAGTCTACTTGTGTCGACACTTAGTTTATAAGTGTCGATACTTAAAGACAGACTGTCTCGACACTTTCAGACAGTTACAGATATTTCAAGAAGTGACTGGATGACTTGACAGCTGCCAATCCAGCCAGTCTACTGCAACTGTCAGAGATGTCAGAAAACTGTTAGGAACCGGATCAGCCGGTCACCATGAAGAAGGCCTATATAAAGGCTTATTCTGTCAACAGAAGAAGATGATTAACATCAATCAAAGTTGTTGGAGATCTAGCAATTCATTGAAAAATCAATTCAAGTGAAGATCTAAGTAGTTGGAGAGAGAGAGAGAGAGAGATCCTTCCAAGAAGACAGCTGTTGAACCAGGCTGTGAAGAAGGTTTCAGATTGAGATCTGAAACTTAAGTTGCAGTGATTGAAGATCAGCTGCATAGAGAATCAACCCTACTGTGTTCTACATTCAAGAAGCTTTGAATGAAGCCAAGGGAGGTTGATCTCAGCAGAGTTCTTTCAAGAACTCATCAAGAAACCTATCAACTCTTCTCTCTTATTCTGAGTTGAGTTATATACATTGTACTTTTTAATTTCTTGTAGGATCCTTAGGGATCTGAGTTGTAAGCCTGAAATTATAAAGGCTGAGTGGTAGGGCCTGTGTTCCTGAGTGTAGGAGATTCATTTCTCTGAGTGTAGGCCTTGTGGCTGAGTGTAGGCCTTGTGGCTGAGTGTAGGTCTTTGTGAAGACTGAGTGGTAGGGATGTTGAGCCTGAGTTGTAGGAGTGGGATCACTCTGAGCTGTAGGAACCTAGTTGGGGTTCTGAGTGTAAGATCTGAGGATCTGAGGAATACTGGACGAGTTTGGCCGAATCTAGTACACTACTAGATAGGCGAAGGGGGAAAGTGGATGTACCCAAACCTTGGGGAACCACTATAAAACTGTGTTTACTCTGTGTGTGTATGATTCTGTGGTTGCTGTTTTATGTTCTGTGAAATCTGTGATTAAATCTGCTAAAAGTTTAAAAAGATTAAGGTCACCTATTCACCCCCCCCCCCTCTAGGTGATTAGGTACAATTTCTTTCAGTGATGATTAATGTCCCTTTCACTGGTTTCAATGAGAGGGTTGATGATCTCTTAGGTATAGTATATAGTGATGTATGCGGACCTATGAGTTCGGTGGTTAGAGGTGGGTACTTCTACTTTATTTTATTTACTGATGATTTTAGTAGATACGGATACGTGTATCTTATGAAGTGTAAATCTTAAAATTTGAAAAGTTCAAAGAGTTTAAGAACGAAGTAGAGAACAAGCTGGGTAAGAGGGTTAAAGCATTCTAATCTGATTGAGCGGATACCTAAGTCATGAGTTTTGTGATCATCTAAAAGATTGGTATTATATCACAACTCACTCCACCCAGAACGTAGCAGCATAATGGAGTGTCTGAGCGGAGGAATAGTACTCTGTTAGACATTGCACAGTAGATGATAAGTCATGCAAATCTGTCTATTTCCTTTTGATGTTTTGCTCCAAAAACTGCTGCTTTTAGACTAAATCCTGCTCCAAAGAAAATAGTTCTAAAGACACCATATGAGATATTGACTGGGAAGCATCCTAGTATATCTTTCATTTATATTTGGGGGTGTGAGGCATACGTGCAACGTCAAATACATGACATGCTGGAACACAAGTCAGATAATTATTATCTTATGGTGGTATCCTAAGAAAACTAAAGGGTACTATTTCTACCTACCGTTTGATGGCAAAGTTTGTCGCGAGAACTGATGTATTTCTTAAGAAAGTGTTCTTAAGTAGAAAGACTAGCAGGGTAGAACTTGAAGAAGTTCAGGAACCACAAACCGTGAATGAACCGGAATTGGAACCTCAGTAAATATTACAAGTTATTGTAGCTGGAGAGCCTGCTCAAGAAACAAAAGTTCCACGTAAATCTTGTAGACCAAGGTTTGAGACCGATAGATATGGATTTCTTGTGTCTCAAATATGTAATTTGTTACTTATGGATTATGATGATGAACCTGCGACCTACCAAGAGGCTATGAGTGGACCGGATCGTAGAAGTGGCTAGAGGCCATAAAATCTGAAATGGACTCCATGTATGCAAACAAAGTTTGGACCTTGGTGGAACCACCTGAGGGGGTACGACCCATAGGTTGCAAGTGCATCTTCAAGAAGTCTGACATGGATGGGAATGTACAAACATTCAAAGGGTGATTAGTCGATAAAGGTTTCAATCAAATTCATGGTGTTGACTATGATGAGACCTTTTCCGCTGTTGTTATGGTTAAGTCCATCAGAATTCTGCTTGCTATTGTTGTGTATTATGACTACAAGACCTGGCAGATGGATGTCAAAACGGCTTTCCAAAATGGAAACCTCCTTGATGAAGTTTATATGACACAACCCGAGGGTTTTGTATCTCCAGGTGAAGCCACTAAAATATGCAAGCCGTAGAAATCTATTTATGAATTAAAATAGGCTTTTTGAAGTTGAAATCTTCATTTTGATGAAAGGATCAAAGAGTTTGGTTTTATCATGAATGAGATCCATTTATCATCTTAATACTTGGACAGTTTGCACTGTCTCGATTCGTCGAGTATGTCCGTGTTATTTTGACGAATAGTTTTGATTCGTCAGATATATACGTGTAAACTCGACAAATGTAGTTACCACCGGTTTAATTCCTTTAAGTCAGGTTCGGCGTGGTCTGCAGGTATCAGAAGCTTCAGTCTACTATATATATGTGATGTACACAGTAAACCGTAAATAAGACACATTTTTCCTTCTAACCTAATCGAGCGGGTCAATCTTTTCTTCCCGACGGAACTATTTCGTCCAGGGAGCGATCGTTGTGTAACTTCCTCCCCAACACCACGCTCGCAAGGATGGCCGCCAGCACCCCCAGTAACACGCTCGAAAGGGTTCAGCCTAACCAAGTCTACAGAACATGCACCCCAACCCCTCTCCATCCACATGCAGGTTGTTGAGGCCGGGGATCGAACCTGAGAACTCCTTGATAAGGAGTTTTCAAACAACTCCTCGTCACCAATTGAGATGCAACTTAGTTGGTGATGAGGAGTGGTTTGAAAACTCTTTATCGAGGAGGTCTCGGGTTCGATACCCGACATCAACAACCCGCATGTGGATGGAGAGGGGTTGGGGTGGATGGTCTGTAGACATGGTTAGGCTGAACCCTTTCGAGCGTGTTGCTGGGGGTGTCGGCGGCCATCCTTGGGAGCGTGGTGCTGGGGAGGCCGTTACAAAAAAGTGCTGTGTGAGTCCTAAAGGATTAACTAAGAGGCGGTGTGAGTTAGTGTACATGGACCCTAAGAGCGTAGTTAAGTTCGAGAACAACAAAATATCATCATTCCCATATATGTAGCACAAATCACCATAAACATTCAAAGAGTAACTAGGTGAGTGGGTTTTATAAAGCGTAGTCACTAACAAAATTAAATATCTTGAGAAAGAAAACGATAGGGTTAATCCTATCATAGTTCCTAGTACCGCTGCGAGACCATCACCAGGTAAACATCGGGAAGTCCAAGATCAACATTAAATCACTATGTACAACGAAAAGTTAGACATGAGTAGTCTAATAGGTTGAAGGGATAACTTAAAAAAATCACCCGTGTAAGGGTTGGAGTGATTGAAGACTCGCTAGTCCTGCGAGCTCGAGGCTCGGGGTAGAGATAAATTAAGAATGTGTTAGTCCTGCTAGTTAAAGGCTCGGTGACGTATAAGTCTTGTGTACGGGTGGGGCCTACGAGCTGAAGGCTCTGGTAAGTATTTCCATACTTAGTTTATGCTTGTTGTGGTGGGTCATTCTGTACTGGACAATAAAGTGTGGAGGTCTTCCAGCAAGAGTACGCAGGGTCTTAGCTATTGTGATCTTAGCATTGAGGCGAACGTATGGTCTAGGCAAGGTACTGTGCCTTCCTGCCTAAGAGTGGAGATACCCGCTCCACTGCCACCGTGAGCCACGACAGTTGACACCTGAGAGGATAGCTACCTAAAAAAGGTGGGGAATGTGTGAAAGGTCTGTACATAGAGTTGGGAGGGTGAGTTTCATTATAATTCATTGCATTGCATCGCTTAGCATGAGATTCATTAATTAAAATTGTTAGAATATAGTTGCAGACCATCATCATATAAATTAGTATGTGCTCTTTTTTATGATGAGTTAATTTGGAAACCAAACTTATATATATATTATATAAGTGAATATAGCATTTTTCAAGCACACCGTACTTTAAATATTAGTCGTACGATTATAAGTGAAAAGTAAATCCAATCCATCCAAGAAAAAGATGGTTGGTGGAGAGAGGGAGAGAGATGGCTTAAAGGAGTGGGAGAGAGAAAGAGAGGGTTATGGAGAGAAAATAATATTTTCATGTCAAATTGTACAGTTTTTCAAAAAAAAATTGTAATTTTGATTTATATTTTTTACGGTCGTTTTGAGTACTCATATGTATATGTTGAGGGCGGAGCCCGTAGTGACGCATAGAGCATGGGCGAAGCCCGCGCGGAGGCAAGCGAAGCCCGTGCTGAGGTGGGCGAAGCCTATGCGGAGGAGGGCGAAGCCCGTGCGGAGGCGGGTGAATCCTGCCTATTTGCGGCCGAAGGCCGCCCTAGATCATCGAGCACAGGCGTAGCCCATGCAAAGATGCATGTATATATATATATATATATATATATATATATATATATATATATATATATATATATATATATATATATATATATATATATATATATATATATATGAGGCACACCACAGAAAGAATCCGGACCGTCCAATCAAGCAACTTCAATTTCTGGCCATTGGATTCAGGAGAGGAGGGCTGCCAATATCCAAATCCGCCTTTTGAACACTATTCACATCTCCAAATTTCTCGATACCAGTTTTTCGCCTCCCGTGCCTTCACGGGCTCACCCCGCGGATGGCGGCGGAGCAGCCGGCGGCGTTCCCAGCACCCACCGGGAGGTTCGCCGGCCTCCGGCGAACCCGCCGGGGGTTGTCCAAATGCAAGCTGGCAGGGCCATCGCCTGCGGTGGCCATGCCCTTAAGCCCCAATTTAGGGCTCACGTGCAGGTCCTCCTCCGGTGGTGGCCCTGCCCGCTCGCCGCTAGGCAGCCACCTACGGGTTCGCCGGAGTTCAGTGAACCACTCGGTGGGTGCCGGGCAGCTCGCCGGCTGCTCCGCTGGCGTCAGCATTAGGAAACGAGACCGGGCAGGCGGAAGCAGAATAAGGGGGATTGTTTCCGCGATTTTGTTATTAATTTTTTGTTCTTTATAATTTAATTAAATAAATAAATAATCTCAGGGGGCGTTGAGTGCACTCAACGCCGGGGGAATTGAGTACACACTCAATGTCTATGCAGGCGTTGAGAGTGCACTCAACACCTGTGCAGGCGTTGAGAGTGCACTCAATGCATGTTCAGGCGTGCACTCAACGCCGAGGGGTGCGCGAAGCCCGCAGTGGCGCGTGCGAAGCCCACATCGACGCATCGAGAACGGGCAGAGCCTGTTCGAAGATGCTAGTATATATATATATATATATATATATATATATATATATATATATATATATATATATATATATATATATATATATATATATATATATATATATATACTACCCTCTTCGAAATGGGCTCCGCCCGTTCTCGATGAGTCGCTGCGGGCTTCGCCCGCTTGACCCCCCGGCGGGCTTGCCCGCCCCCCGGTGCGCTTCGCCGGCACCCCGGCGCGCTTTGCACGCCCCCCGGCACGCGATGCTTAATTATAAAAGCATTTAAAAGGATATTAATAATTTTATTAATTATAAAAATATAAATTAATAAATTAATTATTAAATTAAAAAATATTAAAAAAACGTATCCCGCCACCGCGAAGTTCGCCCGCCACCGTGAAGCACGCCTTTCCGCCGGCCAAATTATAAAAAAATCAAATTATATAATTATAATTTAATAATCATTTATTTCGCTTCGCCCGCCACAGTAAAGTTCGCCCGCCCCGTGGAAGGTTTCGCCCGCCACCGCGAAGCACGCCCTTCCGCCGGCCAAATTAAAAAAAACCAATTATAATTATATAATTTAATAATAATTTATTTAATGAAAACCAAAAAAATTGAAAACAAAAATAATATTAATTAAAAACAAAACACAAAAATAATAATAATATTATTATATAATTTAATAATAATTTAATAAAATACAAAAAAGTGAAACAATAAAATTCGTGCGTTTCGCGTCCGCCTCGCTGCCCGCACCCGCCGCCGGCGGCGGTTTTGCCGGCGGCATGCCCTGTGCCCACCGACGGGTTAGCCGGCCTCCAGCGAACCCGCCGGGGGTTGTCCGGTGGCGAGCAGGCAGGGCCACCGCCGACGGTGGCCCTGCCCGCTCCGCCGCCGGCAGGGGGGTGAGCCAGTTTTGGAACGGCAGGCGGATTCCAGGATCGGGATTTTTCGGTGGATGATGTAACGCCCCGAAACTCAAAGGAGCGACGTGGGACGTTTTGGGCCAGTTTTGGGTTCTGGCCGCAGGCACACGGCCTGATACACGGGCGTGTCAACCCGTGTCGACACTCGTCCCGGGAAGTCGACACTTTGGGCTCGACATTGTGTCGAGACAAGGCACACGGCCTAGGACACGGGCGTGTCCAAGGCCGTGTCATCAGGTCGACGATCTTCGCTCGACGAAGTGTCGAGTGTCGAGACCGTGTACACGGCCTGGGGTCCAGGCGTGTTGAGGTGACACGGGTCGGGACACGGGTGTGTCCTAGAACCCGTACAGTGCTCGGGTTGTTTTCGGGGAAAAACGATGGGGGTACACGGCCGGCCAGACGGCCGTGTCAGGTGGAACACGGGCGTGTCAGCTCGAACACGAGCGTGTTCGATACCCATGTGAGGTTCCAGGCGAGCCGATTTTGACAGTGAATGAGGCACACGGCCCTGGACACGGGCGTGTGCCAGGCCGTGTTCGGTCCAGATTGGGCATTTCAGTCCCGAATCAAAGCCGTTCGTTTCCTTATTTTGAGATCCAACTGCTGGGGGTTGTTCCTGAAGGGATATACCCGGGATTGGACTTAGAAACCCTCACTTTTCATGAGTGGTTAGCTTTCTAAAACCTTAGAGAAAGTAGAGAGCCAAGGAAGGAAGAAGGAGCTAGATCCGGCCATTGGAGGAGCTTCGGAGCTCCGAATCGCGAGCCGACTCCTGATCCACGGAGGCAAAGCTAGTGCGGTGCTTTTCATCCGTTTACTTTTCAATGGCGCCAAAGAGGAACGCTAGGATAACGATCCTCATCTTGAGCATGAGTAGCTCTCTTTCTTTGCATAGGAAGCCCGCTCTCGCGAGTTTGCGGAGAGTTAGAGGCGTTCCTTCGGGTAGATATGTGAATCCCCGTTATTTAGAGTCCGTAAGCGAGAACGAATATAGGCATGATGTGTGAAGCCTACCCGGACATGTTGGTCTGGATCGGTGATGTTACGTTGCATAATGCCGGAGAAGACTCCGTGCTATTGGTTGTTTTTCGGGTTTTCTACGCGGTAGATTGCAGCAGGGAGCCTTGGGGACTAACCCAAAGGTGCACCCGGAAAACTGGGAGGATACGAGATCTTGCCAACTTGGTGGCCTGAGAGCCAACTTGAACATAATCGGGTTATGTGAATTGTGATGGAAATGGGACTCGGTGGAAGTTTGACCCGCGCATATGGCTTAAATTGTCGTTGCGATGTGAGCACGGGTTAGATGGAACTTTACCCGTTCTATGTCGTTCGGTTAAAGAGACCTAAAGGCACGTGGCACTTGCCGTTAGCATAGATTAGGGTCTTCGGAGGTCAATGGCTTAAATTGTCGTGACCCAGCCCAGGAAGACAAATTGCTCATAGGTTTGGCCGTCAAAGTGGCGGTGGTGAGTCCGGAATGTCTATGGCTTTAATTGACGTGAATCGACCGGTTCACCGAGAATGTGCCCTGAGAGCACGGGGCGTGTGGCTGTGCGAGACAACGTCTGTGATGAAATTTCTATATGTATATATTGCTCGCTTATGCTAATGAAATGCAGGGAAGGAGCATCGCCGCCCCGAGTTGGGGGCGGGATCGTTATAATTTGGTCAGCATTGCTGACCGTTGCCTTGTTTTGCCACTGTGCGGTGGTTTGTTGCTTGCAGGTGCTGCTGGACCAAGCGGTCAATAGCGGGCTAAAGCCCTTTTTGCGAAGCCGGCCCTCGAAGGCCCAAATAGAAGTGTTTACTGTTTTATTCATGTATGACCGGCCTGCGTGCCATGGTTTGTAAATCATGTAATATCAAGTGAAACATTTTGTAAGGCCTTAAGGCTTATGTTGGTATGTTGTATACATTCCTATTTGGGATAGTGGACATTCATGCTGTAATGCTGGGTTCTTTGTTACAACTTTTATAAACTGCTTCCTCTAGAATGCTCTGTGTAGGACGTTGAGATTGGTTGGATGGTTTCCATAAGTAACCACCCGGTCTGTCTGTGGCATACGACGTCGGGCCCCGGCCAGACCTACTGTTATATGCTATGTGACGGATAGGGGGTGTTACAATTTGGTCTCAGACTACTGGTTTTGGTAGGGCTTAAACTGACTTCGTGGACGAATTCTTTTTATGGGGTGGTGAGCACATTGTGTGCGTCATCGTTATAATGGTAAAAGAACCCATGAATGTCCACTTAGTAATGAAAATACATGTGCTTGAGGAACCTGCGTGTTCCTATAATTGCTGTTTGCAATTTATTTGGTCGCTTAACGGTGTTTTGTACCACTATAGGTGACCAGAAGTGGTGTTGGGCCGTCAGAACGCCGAATTTCTGAGGCTAGTAGTGCACCGGATGTTGCTCCTGCAACACCTCTGTCGGCTGAGAACATACGATTGGTGGCTGAAGCGGTGTTGGCCGTGATAAATGCCCAGCCTGTAAGGCAAACACAGCAGCCCGCTCTTGTGATGGAGCAGGTGCCTCTTCGAGAGGCTGAGCCGAGGAGGGTGGAGCAAGTGGTTGTGGAACCGGTGGTGCCAAGGAGGGCTACTGAGAGGCAGCTTAAGCATGTTATGAGCTTTAACCCTCCGTTATTCTCGGGGTTGGGAACCCCATCTCAGGCTGAAGACTGGCTCTCCAGGGTAAAGAGAGTCATAACAGCAACGGAGACGGAGGAGTGGCAAATGACCACCATCGCTACGTTCCTTCTGGACGGTGAAGCGAGGATGTGGTGGGAAGGATTGGAGCTGCATCATTTGAGAGGTAGACAACTTATAGACGTTCCGATGGAAGAGTTCTCAGGATTGTTCTTAGCAAGATACCTCCCTTCTACACAGAGGATTTCGATGGAGAACGAATTTCTAAAGTTGCTTCAGGGTGAGAAGAGCGTGGATGAATATCTCCACGAGTTCACTCGTTTGAGTTGTTATGCTAGCTCCACTATCGTGGATGAGGAGCGCAAGAATAATCGCTTCTATGAAGGCTTGAGAGATGAGTTGAGATTACTACTTTTGGGGCCAATGACGCAGAGTTTCTTAACCTTGGTCAATACTGCCCGGTCCTTGGAGAAGGACATGAAGAATGTACAAGCAAAGAAAAGCTTGGGTGAGAAGAAATCTGAATTTAAAGTGCCGACTACTTCAAAGTCCGGCTATCGGAGGTCTTTTAAGAAGCATAGGACTTCAGGTCCAGCGCCTTCTGGTGCTTCTGGGGCGACTACGGGTCGGACCCCGGGTGCGTGTTATACTTGTGGAAAGACGGGGCATTTTGCCCGTGACTGTTGCAGCGGACGTCCTAAGTCCGAGAGAAGGCCGAGTGCTACTTTTGAAGAGAAGGGCAAGGAGGTGGAGTCGACCGCGTCCCACTATGCTCTAGCCCAACCAAGGGTCTACAATCTTGGCCAACAGGAGGCCATCAAACAGGCTGATGTGGTGACAGGTACGGTTTAATTTATAGCAAGTCAATTTCTATAAATACTTGTTATGCACATGTTACCTTACCACTGCTTGTTTAGGATTTGTATTGATTTGTGAAAATCCGGCACGAGCACTCTTCGATACGGGAGCCTCACACTCCTTCTTGTCCGAAGGATTTATATTACGCATCGGAGTCCCTTCCTCGATGGCGAAGGATAAGTTGGATGTGTTGTTGCCCAATGGGTGTTTGATGCGAGCGGATAGGATCTGCGATGTTATGATTCGTATTGGGGAGCAGGAGTTCGACCTGCGGGCGTCTTTACTTCCGTTGGTGGAGTTCGACGTCATATTTGGCATAGACTGGCTCTCGGAGCAGCAGGCCTATATAGATTGCAGTAGCAAGGAAGTCAAGCTGGGTGCAAGTCGTGAGACGACTTTTACGGGCTTAAAGGGGTCGAGCAAGACGTTGATGTCTGCTCTTCAGGTGGTGAAGGCGGTTCGTGCCGGAGCAAAACTGTTCTTTACACTAGTGGAGGTTGCAAAGCCGAAGCCCGTGTTGGATTGTATTTCAGTGGTATCGGAATACCCTGATGTGTTCCTTGCAGATCTTCCTGGAGCCCCGCCTCAACGAGAGATAGATTTTACGATTGAGCTAGTACCAGGTGCAAAGCCTGTGTCACGATCTCCTAATCGGCTAGCGCCTAAGGAAATGGCGGAGCTGAAAGTTCAACTGCAAGAGTTGTTGGAGCAAGTGTATGTGCGCCCGAGTTCTTTGCCTTGGAGCGCACTGGTCCTCTTTGTTAAGAAGAAGGACGGAAGCTTGAGGCTGTGTATTGATTATCGGGAGCTCAACATGTTGACTGAGAAGAACAAGTACCCAATCCCCCGGATTGATGATCTTTTTGATCAGTTAGTCAGGTCGACGGTGTACTCGAAGTTGGATCTCAAGACTGGGTACTATCAGCTGCGAATAAGGGAGAGTGATATCCCGAAGACAGCGTTTAGTACGAGATACGGGCATTATGAGTTTACGGTCATGCCGTTTGGGCTGACTAATGCGCCGTTAGTGTTCATGGATTTGATGAACAGGACGTTTAGGGAGTACTTGGACCATTTTGTGATCGTCTTCATCGACGATATTTTGGTGTACTCGCAAAGTGAGGAAGATCACTTCAAGCATCTTCATTTGGTGTTGGAGACGCTAAGGAGAAATCAGTTGTACGCCAAGTTCTCCAAGTGCGAGTTTTGGCTATCCTCAGTGGCGTTCCTTGGGCATATAGTAAGTGGAGAGGGTATTGCTGTGGATCCGGCGAAGATTGTTGCGATACGGGAGTGGCCTGAGCTTGTTACGGTAGCGGAAGTCCGGAGTTTCTGGGGCTTGCCGGCTATTATAGGCGCTTCATAGAGAACTTCTCGCGGATAGCGTTACCTCTCACTACTTTGACGAGGAAGGAGCATAAGTTCGTTTGGACGTCGGAGTGCGCGCGAGCTTTTGAGGCGTTGAAGTGTCGGTTGACCACGGCGCCTGTGCTGAGTTCGCCATGTGGGACCGAAGGCTATGAGATTTATAGCGATGCTTCAGGCAGCGGTTTGGGTTGCGTGCTACTGCAACACAGGAGTGTAAAAGCTTATGTCTCGAGATAGCTAAAAGTGTACGAGAGGAACTATCCGGTCCATGACTTGGAGTTAGCGGCCGTGATTTTTGCCTTGAAGCTGTGGAGACACTATTTATACGGTGTGAAGATTGATATCTACACCGATCACAAGAGCCTGAAGTATCTTATTGATCAGAAGGATCTGAACATGCGGCAGCGTAGATGGATGGAGTTCCTGGGGGACTATACATTCAAGATCCACTACGTGCCTGGTAAGGGTAATGCGGTTGCGGACGCGTTGAGCCGCCGAGCCCCAGCTGAAGCCAATTGGCTATCGGTGCATGATGAGCGGTTGGTGCAGGAGTTGGAGGCGTTGGAGATTGTTTGTGTGGATAGACAATCAAGTGCTGAAGCAGTTCTGAATTGGACTGAAGTCCAATATGACCTGGCTGATCGTATTCGACAGGCTTTGGATATGGATGCTCATATGAAGCAGTTCATGGTAGAGGCTCTGGATGGGTCAAATTCCCAATTCGTCGTGGAGGACGGATTACTTTGGAAAGACGGTCGTCTGTGCGTCCCAAGTGTGGGCAATTTACGGGTGGAGTTGTTGTGCGAGGCACACCATACCAAGTACTCGATTCACCCGGGGAGCACGAAGATGTACCGTGATGTGAAGAAACTGTTTTGGTGGCCGGGTTTGAAGAAGGATGTGGCGCTATACGTAGCGAAGTGCCAAACTTGCGCCTTGGTAAAGGCGGAGTGCCAAAAGCCGGGTGGATTTCTTAAGTCCTTGCCTATTCCGTAGTGGAAATTTGACGACATCTCTATGGACTTTGTGTGTGGTTTGCCAAGGTCGCAAAAGGGGAACGACGCCATTTGGGTTGTTGTTGATCGATTAACGACGGTGTCGCATTTTATTCCGCATAGAAAGGATGATCTGGTGGAGAAGTTGGCAAAGCTTTATGTGGATAACATAGTACGGCTTCATGGTGTGCCCCGCAGCATCGTGAGTGACCGAGATGGGCGGTTCACGTCCAACGATTGGAGGCTAGTGCAACAAATGTTGGGAACAAAGTTGAAATTCAGCACAGCTTTCCATCCGCAAACGGATGGGCAGACCGAGAGGGTCAATAGAACCATGGAAGACATGCTTCGCATGTGTGTCTTGGATTTTGGAAAGCAATGGGAAGACCACCTTTATTTGGTGGAGTTCGCATACAACAACAGCTACCAAGCGAGTATTCAAATGGCGCCCTTCGAGGCCCTAAATGGTAGAAAATGTCGCACGCCGTTGTCGTGGTTTGAAACGGGTGAGTCAAAGTTGTATAAGCGAGCGGAAGTGGAGGATGCTAATTCTTTGGTGAGAACCATTCGGGAGAGGTTGCTTATCGCTCAGGACCGGCAAGCAAAGTACTATAATGCCAAGCACAGGAACATGGAGTTCGCTGTGGGCGATTATGTATACTTAAAGATCAAGCCGTTCAAGGGTGTCTCGCGGGTGCGGCGATTGAAAAAGCTAAGCCCGAGGTACCTTGGACTGTTTGAGGTTCTGGAGCGAGTTGTTGAAGCGGCCTATTGGTTGAAGCTTTTAGTGGAGCTTAGTGGTTTACATGATGTATTCCATATTTCGGTGCTTCGCAAGGCGGTGCAAGAGCCTACGCAAGTGATCGCGGTTGATCAAGTGCCGGTGGATAGTGGGCTGACGACAAAGGTCAAGCCCGTGCGGATTGAGGACTCGGAGGTCAAGCGGCTACGCAATAAAGAGATCAGGATGGTCAAGGTCTGGTGGGACAATTGCGGTCGTGAGGAGCTCTCTTGGGAGCGAGAGCAGACTATGCTTGACGAGTATCCGGAGTTGTTCTGCTTAGGTACAAATTTTGGTTTTGTACATGTCTTTCCTTTATATAATTTCGAGGACAAAATTCTTTTAAGAGGGGGAGAGTTGTAACGCCCCGAAACTCAAAGGAGCGACGGGGGACGTTTTGGGCCAGTTTTGGGTTCTGGCTGCAAGCACACGGCCTGGGACACGGGCGTGTCCGAGGGTGTGTCAACCCGTGTAGACACTCGTCCCGGGAAGTCAACACTTTGGGCTCGACATTGTGTCGCGACAAGGCACACGGCCTAGGACGCGGGCATGTCCAAGGCCGTATCATCAGGTCGACGATCTTCGCTCGACGAAGTGTCGAGTGTCGAGACCGTGTACACGGCCTGGGGTCCAGGCGTGTTGAGGTGTCACGGGTCGGGACACGGGCGTGTCCTAGAACCCGTGCAGTGCTCGGGTTGTTTTCGGGGAAAAACGATGGGGGTACACGGCCGTGTCAGGTGGAACACAAGCGTGTCAGCTCGAACACGGGCGTGTTCGATACCCGTGTGAGGTTTCAGGCGAGCTGATTTTGACGGCGAATGAAGTACACGGCCCTGGACACGGGCGTGTGCCAGGCCGTGTTCGGTGCAGATTGGACATTTCAGTCCCGAATCAAAGCCGTTCGTTTACTTATTTTGAGATCCAACGGCTGGGGGTTGTTCCTGAAGGGATATACCCGGGATTTGACTTAGAAACCCTCACTTTTCACACAGTGGCCTAAAACAGATTGGCGCGCAGGCCGGCCACAATAAAAGAAAACACTCAAAAGAACACACTTAGCCTTCGAGGGCTAATAGCAGCAGCAGCAACACCAGCAGGAGCATCAACCTCTATGCATCCCGCTCGGCTCTCCAGCACCTGTGCAAGGACAATCCACCCACCGGTGGCAAACAAAAGCAACGGTCAGCGTTCAGCTGACCAAATTATAACGACCCTACCCCTTCTCTCGGGGCAGCAGTATTTTTCCCTACAGGCATATCATATCACACGTATGGCAAGCTATATCATCAAAAGGTTCTTTCACGCACACAAGCCATCACAACCGTTCGCCACCCGGCCCAACGGTCTGTGCACTCAGGGCACATTCTTGGTGTTCTGGCAACCTCTTGCCCACCACCGTATCAGGGTCATCACCCAACGGTAAATCTCTTGAGCATTTACTCCATGGCGTGCAGCCGGAGTTAGTCCTCGGACACCGGGATGGCCCGTAGCCCCCCGTTGTGTCATGGCGCGCAGGCCGAAGACTCTTGCTATGCGCTCCAACAGACCGCACTTTTTGGTCTCACGTCAGACGGACATAGCGCAGGTCGGATCCTCCACCCCCGTTGCTCAAATCGCCTTGCCTTCTCCGAGTACAGCGTACTCATGGCTATATCAAAGGCGCGGGTCGGTCTCACCAATCCTGTTCCTGGCATTCAAGCCTGGGTATTTCACTATACCCATTTCCTCACAGCAACATCGGGTCTTTCCTGGGCGCACCAGTACTTCCTGTGACTCTCTCCACAGGTGGACACCGCACAAGCACCAATGTCAGGGGTCTTTCCTGGGCACACCAGTACTTCCTGTGACTCGCTTCACAGGTGGACACCCTATGACATCAAGCATCACAAAAAGGGCCTTTCCTGGTCCCACCAGTACTACCTGTGCCTCATTCACAGGTTGGACCCAAAACCATCACATGGCTATTTTCCTGGGCTACCACCCCAGTACTTCCTGCTACTCCTTTTCGCAGGCATAACCCGTAGATCCTCCACTATATGTTTATCACGGAGTCTTCTCCGGTTCGTATGCAACATCACCAATCCAGACCAACCTGTCCAGATGGGCTTCACACAGCATGCCTATTCCATACTCCATTTCCGGATCTATATGCAACACAAAGGGGATTTCAAGCATCCACCCAAAGATTCCCAAAATCAGCCACCTCTTGGTGGGGGAAATCACAAGATATGCCAAAAAGGAAGCCTTCACATGGCTAGGAAGAAAAGTCGTTACCCTTGACGATCGCTTCGGTGCCATGGCCTCCAAGCTAACTTGCAAGACTCGCAAGAGCGTTTCCTCCGCAACGCTGGCTTCGGATCTCTCGTCGGTAAACCGCAGCACCACCAGCAGCAACCCCCTTTCTTCTTCCTCCTCCTTTCTCTCTCTCTTTCTCTCTCTTGAAGAAAGATGAAGGCCAAAGTAAAATGACTAATCCTTCTCTGATTTCGGCCTTGAAGGAAAAAGAGGAAGAGGCTTCAGCCCTTGGATCTAGACTGAAGGAATGGACGGCCACGATTCTGCCAAAAACACATATTTTGACCCGACACGGCCTCGAACACGGCCGTGTGCCAGGCCGTGTGCCTCAAGCGGTGGTCAACCGACTTATCCAAACCAGTGACACGCCCACGGGACACACCCGTGTCATGGGCCGTGTCACCAACACGTCTTCAGACACGCCCGTGTCTGTGGCCGTATACCTGGGAAAAAAAATCCCAAATCATCCCGAGACTTCACACGGCCTGTAACACGCCCGTGTCCCAGGCCGTGTGCCCAGACACAGCACAAAGACACGCCCTGTCGAAATCCTTCGGCGGGCTGAGTTCGTCGCCTGATTTGACACGCCCTGTGACACGCCCGTGTCACAGGCCGTGTTCAACACTCGACACGCACTTCTCGACACTCGACGATCGTCGAGAAAAACTCGTCGAGAATGCGACACGGCCTTGGACACGCCCGTGTCCTGGGCCGTGTGCCTCCTCTCGACGGATCGTCGAGAACAAAAATCGTCGAGACAAAGCCCAATCGTCGACACAACCTCGACACGCCCTGTGACACGCCCGTGTTGCAGGCCGTGTCACCGGACACGCCCTGGGACACGCCCGTGTCCCAGGCCGTGTCACCCAAAAATTCCTGATTCTGCACTTTGCGCTGTTACAGAATATCTCTCATGGGTGGCAACTTAGATGGAAAGTCCTCCGGATAGACGTCTTTATACTCTTCCAATATAGTGCGCAGAGATAGCGATATATTCTCTAAAATGGGTGAGTCTTCCTTAGCTTGTAGGCATATTAACGCATACAGAACGCCGTCCAAGAAGGTCTCGTGTTCCAACTCCTTCTTACTTATCAAACTTATAATTTTTCTTTCCGCAGGCACAATGGTGTCTTTGGGGGCAACCGAAGGATCCTTGGGTGGTGTGGGTTTCAGTACAATGGTCTTACAATTATACTTGAACTCGTAAGTGTTGGCTCGCCCGAAATGGGTCACGTCATAATCATAGAGCCACGAGCGCCCTAGAAGTACATGACATACATCCATGGGGATGACGTCGCACCACACTTTATCGACATAGCTCTTCAACGTAAGTGGCACTAAACAACGCTTAGAAACCGCGATAGATGTTTTGTTCACCCACGCTATTTTATATGGCTGGGGGTGTGGTTCGGGGACTAAGTGCATTCGAGTGACGGCATTTTCCGAAATGACATTCATGCAACTTCCGCTGTCTATTATTAACTTGCACCACTTTTCACCACATTTAAAATTCAAAGAAAATATGTTCGTCCGATTGTGCTCATCCGGTGCACGCGGTGTGGCCAAGATACAGCTCATAACCATCATGTAAGACTCATCTTCGATATCACTCGGCTCGGCGTCTGATTCACTGCCAGCTTCATAGACGAGCTCGGCAGGCTCAGACGTGGACTCTAACAGTGCCAGCGGCTTACTCTTAGTGGGACACTCACTAGAGTAGTGTCCTTGTATTCCGCACGAATAATAAGTAGCATTAGTCTTATTAATTCGTCCTATTGGAACTCTCTCTCCGTTGGGATTTTTATTGTTCCTAGCAGTAATTACTATGGAACTTGAGTCAGTCGTTCGGAACTTTCCTTTGTCTCGCATGGATGACGAAGGTGGGGGTCCTAAGATGGATTTTCCTTTCTGTAATGCTTGACCCTTGGACTTGTAGGCATTGTGCTTTTCTATATCCAATGCCGCATTGAATGTTGTGTTAAGGTCCGTGTGACCATAACGCAAAAGCTTGCCTTGGATGTCCGCATTAAGGCCCTTACGGAAACGAGATAGTGTAACCTCGAGCATTTCTCGAATATCACAACGCACCATCATATCCTTGAGTCGTCCCATGTACTCCGCTACCGATTGGCCCCCTTGACGAAGGGTGGCTAGCTCGTCGAACATTTGGGTTCGGTGATACGCTGGGACATATTGGTCATGCAGGAGTGCCTTCACGGCAGCCCACCCAATTGGGGGTGCTCTATTCACGGTGCCTAGACGCCTCTCTTCGTTCAACCAGAACGTTTTGGCTCTACCCAGAAGTTTCATTCGTGCTACTCGTACCTTCTCAACGTCCGTCAGATTGTGCCACTCAAAATAGCACTCAATATCCATGATCCAGTTTAGAAAGACTTGGGTTCACCCATGCCATCGTAGGATGGTGATTCCATTTTAACGGCCCTAGTTAAGTCGAACTCATAAGGGGCTCGGGGTGCGTACTCATAATCCGGATCACGCGGGAGATTTTGTCGCTCTTCTCGTTGGTTGGCGGGATGGGGTGGCTGCCCCGGTCGATTTATCCCAAAGCCTGGATTTCGAGGCGCCTCCTGATTTACAGCCAACCCTTGTATTAACTGAGTGAGTGCATCGAACCTGGTGTTAAACTCTTCTCTAAGCGCCGCAATTGTTGCAGGAGCGGGCTCACCATCATCATGATGGTCGGCCATGTGTGATGTGGATGGAGGATACTCCGTGCCAAGCCGTGTGCGCATGAACAACACAGATAAAGGGTGCCTCACCTAGATAAGAGACTGTTTGGACAAAAATTTTATAAATCAGGATTTTTATACGCTTAATGACTTGGAGAATAAAAATAATTTTTTTGACTTTTATGCTTAGAAAAAAAGTAGAAAATTCAGAATTTTTTTTGGCAATTTTTTTTGCAGAATTTTTTTTTGACTTTTGTTATATGCAGACCAGATGGTGGAAAAATTTCAGATTTTGTGTCTACGAAATGTGCACGACCAAGTGTGGGTCGACGTCCTAAAACCGGAAAGCGTAAGGATGGTGTCGATTGAGAAATCAACACAACCTCGCTTTGATACCAAATTTGATGTAGGTTATGCCTTAGGGATCCTACACGGAGGGCGTGAACTACGACCTTTTCAACGTTAACGCTCCCTAACCCGCACACAAACGAAACACAGCGATCACAATTAATTTTATTTATCGTTCACACTAACATACGGGTAGCCAATCCGCAAGTGGAATGGAGAATGGCTATAGGCCAAAATCCATTCCGGCTAAATGGAATAATATTGATTCCGGTCGAGCTTGGAGTTGTACCAAAATAGATCCACCAAAAAATAAATCACGATTCGAAAAGTGGTAGGATCTATCCCAACAAAACAAAAGCGAGGAGCGCCAATCCTCTCGTTAGATCTTTCGGAAAAAACCAAATGAAAATCTAGATCTACTATTAGAAACACCGCGAAAATTAACGATTCGAGAAATCACGCAAAATTCGTCCACCAAAAGAACTAGTCAAGAGGGAAAATCTCTTGTGTAGGAATTTTCGTTACCCCGCTCGGAAGTGTAGATCCGAGATGTTTGGATCCACCAAGATGACCGCTCTTCCTTTGGACCCATGGGAAACGCGCCGTGGATGAAGATCTTGCTCGTCTCCTTCGCTTTCTCGTCGTGGATGAGTTTTCCCCAAAACTTTGGTTCTTCCTTGCACATGCTCCCCGTCCTCCAAGATGGTTGAGAAATTCCAATGGTTGAATACGATGTTGGTGGAGAAAGGGTAGAGAGGTGGGAGAACGAGAGGTGATTAGAGGGAATGAGGAGTCGAAGGGGGCGGCCAAGCAAGGGAGGAGAAGGGTGGCCGAACTCCTTGAGAGGGAAGCCTAGGGGGGCGGCGGCTAAGAGGAGAGGGAAGGGAGAATGAGATTAGGGCAAGCAATTTTCTTGATTTCAATAAAAGTCTCATAACAAATGAAAAGTTGGCCTTATATAAGGCTTACAATCATGTGGCTATTAGCAGCCCAAAATAAAATATTATTCCGAAATTAAATGATAGAAAATAACATAGTTTCAAATACCACATATAAAAGATAAATGCAGACCACTAGTAAAATAAATTTAACTCTTAATTTTTGTTGTGTGGGCGAAGATTGTAGCCGTGCCCGCTACGGCGCCGCAAGTCTTTTGTTGGAGGAGCATCGTCGTCATCTTCTGCCACGGCAACACCGCCATGGACGTCGTCATCTTCTGCCACGGCAACACCGCCATGGACGTCGTCTTCATCACCCAGATGGCCGTCGTGGTGGCCGTCGCCATCATACACTTAAGAAGGCTTGTGTCGACACCTAGAGAAGCTGTGTCGACACTTGGAGTAATTGTGTCGACACCAGAAAGGCAGAGTCGACACTAGAAGAAAAGTGTCGACACATACAGACACTGTCGACACACAGTGAAAAATTGTCTACATAATCAGCGTCGACACTTAGAAGCAGTGTCGACACCCAGAGAAACTTTGTCGACATCAAAAGTGTCGACAACAGGAGGCTATGTCGACACTCAGCGAACTTCAACAAAGTTTAAGTACATGTGTCGACACAAAGGAGATGTGTCGACACTCAGCAAAGTTTCAACACATGAAGGCAAGTGTCGACACAAAGGAGATGTGTCGACACTCAGCAAAGTTTCAACACATGAAGGCAAGTGTCGACACAAAGGAGATGTGTCGACACTCAGCAAAGTTTCAACACATGAAGGCAAGTGTCGACACAAAGGAGATGTGTCGACACTCAGCAAAATTTCAACACATGAAGGAGTTGTGTCGACACAAAGGAGATGTGTCGACACTCAGCAAGTCTCAACACAAGAAGATTTGTCGACACAAAGGAGTTGTGTCGACACACAGCAGAAATCAACTAAGTATTGAAGAAGAAGTACTTGTGTCAACACACTCAATCAGTGTCGACACATTCTATAGAAGGCTTGTGTCGACACACAGAATCAGTGTCGACACATTCTGAAGAAGCAGTGTTGAGAAGCTGTTACAACAACACAAGGAGTTGTGTCGACACCATCAAGGCTAGTGTCGACACTTAGTCTACTTGTGTCGACACTTAGTCTATTTGTGTCGACACATAATGACTATCTGTCTCGACACTTTCAGACAGTGACAGATATTTCAAGAAGTGACTGGATGACTAGACAGCTGCCATTTCAACCGGTCAACTGCAACTGTCAGAGCTGTCAGAAGGTTGTTAGAAATCGGATCAGGCGGTTACCTTGGAGGAAGACTATTTATAGACCTTTCTCCTTCGATAGAAACAAGAATGAAAAGTGATCAATGAATTGAAAAGCAACACAACAAAGAATAAGACCTTCAAGAGAAGATCTAAGAAGTTAGAGAGAGAGAGCTCCTTCTAAGAAGAATAGCTATTGAACTAGGCTGAAAAGTAAGTTTCAGATTGAGATCTGATTCTCAAGACAGAAGTTGATTGAAGATCATATTCAGAGGAGACTCAACCCTACTGTGTTCTAATTCAAGAAGCTTTGAAAAAAGCCAAGGGAGGTTGATCTCTGCAAAGTTCTTTCAAGAACTCATCAAGAAGCCAATCAACTCATCTCTCTCTTTCAGAGTTGTGGTTATATACTTTGTAAACTTTATTTTCTGTAGTATCCTAAGGGATCTGAGCTGTAAGCCTATTCTATAAAGGCTGAGGTAGGGCTATTGTGCCTGAGTGTAGGAGATTTTATTCTCTGAGTGTAGGCCTTGATTGTAGGCTGAGGTAGGGCTGTTTAGCCTGAGTGTAGGTCTTGGTGAAGACTGAGTGGTAAGGCTTAGTGCCTGAGTTGTAAGACTGGGGTCACTCTGTGTTGTAGGAACCTGTTTGGAGTTCTGAGTTGTAAGATCTGAGGATCTTAGAAGAAGTGGAGAAGTTAGGCCGAATCTAGTACACTACTAGATGGGCGAAGGGGGAAAGTGGATGTACCCAAACCTTGGGGAACCACTATAAATCCTGTGTACACTCTGTGTATGTATGATTGTAAGGTTGCTGTGTTGTGATACTTGTAGAATTGCATTTACAGTACTGTATTTCTGCCTTTAAAGTAAAAAAGAATAAGGACACCTATTCACCCCCCCCCCCTCTAGGTGATTAGGCACTAGTTCTTTCACACGTCATCGCCGACTGCCCTCATAAGAAGAAGGAGGGTGGTAGAAGAGAAGAAAAGAAATCCTCGTATAAGAAAAATAGGAAAGAGAAGAGCCTGATAGCCAAAAAGAGCAAGACTCTTAGTGAATCAACTCATCTGAGTCGAGTGAAGAAGAAGAAGCTTATTTTGGGCTTATGTCTTAAACAGATGATGATCAAGAGCCCCAGTTCACTGGGAAGGTAAACTCCCATACCCCTCTTTCAGATTTTGAAGTCTCTGAACATGATTGTGAGGATAGCTCCTCTGACGATGAGTCAGAACTAATGGCCCAGTACAAGGAGTTAATCATGGCTTACGACAAATGTCGTCGAGTCGTGAAGACTCAGGCTAAAGAGATCAAATCTCTGAAAGCCGAAGAGAGCATATTGAGAGAGAAAGTCACAAAGACTGACTCCCTCGAAGAAAACTTCAATAATGCTATTGAAGAATATAACAAGGCTCTTGAGCACCTTGACCTCAAAGAGAAAATCATCAAGGAACTGGAGGGACAACTTGCCGCTGAAAAGAAACTTGTTGAAAGTTTCTCGAAGCCCAAGACGGTTCTTCCATTCGTTGCTGAATTCTCAGCCAAGGCCAAGGGTGCCGGATTAGGCCATGAAGAAGCTCCTAGTAAATCCTCTAGGAGAAATAAGTCTCAACGGAAGAATAAGACCGCCAAAAATGCCTTAGCCAAAGAGAAGGGGAAAGCCTCTCAAGATCAGACCAAGTTCAAGAAGGTTATATTTCCTTCCAATGAGTTTGATTTTGACTCATCCTACGGGCACTATGCTAGGCCTACCTATGTAGAGCCAAAGTCTCATTATCAAGGATGGACTCGACCCAGAAACTTTGGCGAATGTGTCTTTAAGGCACCTTATGAAGAATTTATTCTTCAGAGCTATGTCCCTTTCAATCATGGGCATAACTTTAAGAAGACACCAAAGCCAAAGCCTGTTGTGGAAAGGCCTCCTAAGTAGAAGAAGACATGTGATTGTCATTATCTCGAAGCTTCTTCCTCCAAGAATGCTGACCCTGCTAGACCAAAACACCAAAAGGTCAAGCAGGAGATCATGAGTCAAAGGTACAACAGATTTGACTGTTGGTGCTGTGGCAAGGTTGGTCACTTCGCCACTGATTGCTGGTTTAATCCCAGAAACGCTGCAACTCCTCATATCAGTAATATGAGAAAGACCGCTCATAATGCTAACACTCATAGTGGGAGTACTATAACCCGAGACCAAGGACCCAAACGTGTTTGTGTTCCTAAGGAAAATTGATTATGATTGCAGGTATGTCCAAAGGCCAACAAAACGCCAATCTGGTATTTGGACAGCGGATGCTCTCGGCATATGACCGGGACTAGAAGCCTTATTCAGAACTTTACTCCAGTTGTGAACGGACCAAAGGTCATCTTTGGAGGTTCAGACCATGGAATTACAAGAGGCTATGGTATCATTACTAACGACAATGTATCCTTCTCGAATGTGTCTTATGTCGAAGGATTGGAACACAGTCTCATAAGTATAAGCCAACTCTGTGACAAAGGATACATAGTTGAATTCCATGCTGATAAGTGCTTGATAAAATCCGTTGACAATATGGAAACGATTCTATCCGGCACTCGAATCAGGAATATTTTCTGTTTAAATTTCATTTGTATAGATTCCTCTACACCAGTGTGCTTTTTAGCAAAAGATAGTGCGTCTCTTGGTGACCAATGGAACAAGAGACTAGCACATATTAATTTCAAAACTATTAATAAATTATTTTCAATGAAATTAGTACGTGATGCACCAAATGTCAAGTGCGTCAAAGATAGACCTTGTCATGCGTCCGTAAAAGGCAAGCAAACAAGGGCTACCTTTAAAAGCATTATTGGCAAAGACTCTAATAGATGTCTCCATCTATTGCATATGGACTTGTTTGGTCCACTGCAAATTAGAAGTTTGGGAGGTAAGGATTATACGCTAGTAATTCTTGATGACTACTCGCGCTTTGCGTGGGTTTTCTTTCTGAAACACAAGTCAAATACCTTCGACATCTTTACTAATTTTGTCAGGCAAGTCCAGAATGAGTACAACTACTCCGTAGTTAAAATCAAAAGTGACAATGGAACAGAGTTCAAATCTGGGGCCATGACAGAATTCTGTGAAAGCTTAGGTATCTTTCATGAGTTTTCCTCTCCTCGTACTCCACAACAGAACGGAGTGGCTGAGAGAAGGAACAGAATACACATAGAGGCCTGCAGGATAATGTTGAGTGATGCTTCACTTCCGGAGTACTTCTAGGCAGAAGCCGTCAACACTGCATGCCACGTGCAAAATCGAGCACTAATGAACAAAAACCACGATAAGATACCTTACGAACTTCTAAAGGGCAGGAAGTCAACCATCTCATACTTTAGAATCTTTGGCTGTAAATGCTTCGTACTTAACAATGGTAAGTATCATACCACCAAGTTCAGCGAAAAGAGTTTTGAAGGTATTTTTGTAGGTTATAGTAGCCATAGTAAGGCATATCGAATTTTTAATAGAAAAACCCTTGTGGTAGAAGAATCGATACATGTTGTATTTGATGAGACGAGCTTACTGCAAAGCAATCCATCTAGTGTGCTCATTGACGATGCAGGTGTAAAGCTAGATGAAATCAACCTGAAAGAGCCCAATGAGGAAAAAGATAAAAAAATTCATCAAGATCACCACTCCAACCCCTATTGGGGAGGTAGATGATCAAAATGAAGAGATCATCGAAGTTGAAGAAGTCACTCTGGTGATTGAAGATAATCCAGATGCAAGAACTTTAGAGCTCAGACATCTGAAGGATCACCCCATGGACCAGATCAGAGGAGATCCCCGGGACGGTATCAGAACTCGAAGAGGTACAACTAATGAGAATTTATATTTGAGTTTTCTATCACAGGTTGAACCGAATAAGTTTGAGGAAGCAAACTCGGATGCATCATGGATACTGGCTATGGAAGAAGAACTAAATCAATTCAAGCGCTGCAATATATGGAAACTTGTTCCAAGACCAAAAGGAAAGAAGGTCATTGGAACAAAATGGGTCTACAGGAACACGATGGACGAGGACGGGACGATCATAAAGAACAAGGCCAGACTTGTCGCTAAAGTCTATCGTCAAGAAGAAGGAATCGACTTCGACCAGACATATGCTCCAGTGGCAAGGATAGAGGATATAAGGTTGTTCCTAGCATATGCTGCATTCAAAGGCTTCACTATCTATCAGATGGACGTGAAGTCTGCCTTCCTAAATGGTAACAAAAAGGAGAAAGTGTATGTGGAACAACCTCCAGGTTTCATTGATCCTAACTTTTCTGATTATGTCTATTTCCTGCACAAGGCCCTATATGGTCTGAAACAAGCTCCTAAAGCTTGGTATGAGACGCTGTCTACCTTTCTACTTGAGAACAAGTTCACAAGGGGAAAGATTGACAAGACATTATTTCTTAGGGAAATAAAAGGCAAGATTTTGCTAGTGCAAATCTATGTAGACGACATTATTTTTGGCTCTACAGACGACAACCTCTGCAAAAGGTTCTCAAAACTTATGCAAGGGAAGTTTGAAATGAGCAGTATGAGCGAGCTGAAGAATTTCTTAGGGCTTCAGGTGAAACAATCTGAAGATGGAATTTTCATCTCGCAGACCAAGTTCACCAAAGAGCTGATTAAGAAATTCGGAATGGAGAATGCAACCTCTATGAGGACTCCAATGGGCTCAACTATGTCTCTGGACAAGGATGAAAAAGGGAAACCTTTTGATGAAACCAAGTACAGAAGCATAATTGGATCCTTGCTCTACCTTACTGCTAGTAGACCCGACATAATGTTTTCAACATGTGTCTATGCTAGATTTCAAGTGAACTCTAAGGAATCTCACAACGCTGTTGCAAAGCGGATTTTGAGATACCTTAAAGGTACACCAAATCTTGGCTTATGGTACCCAAGAAGTATTGACAGCGAACTAATTGGTTTTTCAGATGCAGATTTTGCAGGAAGCAAAGATGACAGGAAAAGCACCTCCGGGACTTGCCAATTCTTTGGAAGAAGGCTAATCTCCTGGAGTAGTAAGAAGCAGAACTGTGTCGCAGTCTCAACGGCCGAGTCAGAGTACATCTCTGCAGGCAGTTGTTGTGCACAGTTACTATGGATAAAAAATTAATTTGAGTATTACAACATGGAGTTCAAGAACGTCCCATTGTTTTGCGACTCTTCCAGCGCAATTGCAATAGCCAACAATCCAGTCTCGCACAGCCGGACAAAGCATATCGAGCTAAGGTATCATTTCATCCGGGAGAATGTAGAGCATGGGGACATAGATCTCCAATATGTCTCCACAGACAGGCAAGTTGCAGATATTTCCACGAAGCCGCTGGACGAGACCAAGTTCTTGTTCTTCAAAACGGAACTTGGGATGCTCAATAAAGAAGATTAGAGAAGTTTGGATTTCAAGAAAGCAAATAAAATTAATGGGTTAGTCAAAATTTGGCATTTCACAAATTTTTGATCTTTCTGACTCAAGATAAACTTGCCCTACTCGAGTAATCAAAGGACCTACTCGAGTAACTCCCGATCTACTAAAGTACATCTTTTATCTCTCGTGTATGTGCCTCCTTGGTTTTCAAATTTCTTACGCCAACCAAGGCTTATACCGCCTTTTTTTGGTTCAAGTTATTTCCTTCTCGATTAACTAGACATAAACCTAGGGTTTATAAATACGAATTTCCGAAAATCTCTCTACACGAAATTATTTCACTCTCTCGTGTACCCGACTGCCGTTTCCTCTTCCTTCAAGAAGTTGCAGAGCCACAACATCTTCCTCTCTTCCCGTCAAGCAAGAATGATGGCCGCCTCCTCCAAGATCGGCGTGGGATCAGAACTAGTTACCGCAGGGATTGCAGAACTGTCGGATGATTTCCACAATTTGTTGATTCTACTAGACACCGCAGGGCTATCTTTCATCCTGCAAGAACTGTGCCGAATCCTTTTCCGTGAAGTAGCAGAATTCTTCAAGAACCTCAAAGTCAAACAGAATGGACAACTTCTGAAATCCAAAGTGAAAGGTATGACAATCAAACTCACCAAGACTACAGTCTCTCAACTTCTCAGATTACCGATAGTGGACGAAGAAGACGACCTAGATGAAGATGATTCTGACAGAACATGCCTATTCTATGGTATTTCGTCAGACACTCAGTACATCAAACTCTTAGATATGAATACAGAGGGAAAATTTCTTGTTGATGTCATCGGGAAAATATTGCTCTGCAAGACTAATTATATAAGAGATATTCCTCTGTACTTCTTTGATAATATGTAGGGAATAGTCTGCCGCAAACAGTTCCAATTTGGGTTGATGATTCTTGATAAAATCAAGGACAGTGTTAAGGCCCCCAATTTTGCCAGGATCATCTCTCTCCTCCTTCATGAGTTAAATCCTCAGCTGTTCAACTTCTCCAAAGGGACCCCTCTTCACCACATGAAGAAAGTCTCAATTCAGTCCATTCAGAGATGGGAATTAAAACTGAAAAATATTGCTCAAGTTGCTAAGATTTTAGAAGTTCCTGCTTTCGAGGACAGGACTACATCTCCCTCTCCTCATCATGTGGCCAGCTCCTCTGCTGCACCAAGTTAGGGGGAGCCTGCTCCATCTCTTTCTCACATATTACCTTCATCTCCACAAGTATTCCCCTCCTCTCCTGCTCCATCTACCTCTTCCCTACCTAAAACTCCACCTACACCACCATCAAATCAGCAACCTCAAGAAGATCTGCTCTCCTCTGAAGCTGCAATTAATGCCATGATAGCTGAGCTGACCTCAGAAGCTCTTCCATTTCAACAATCAGCACAATCTCCAGAACCTGCTGTGGCTCCTCTCAAGAATCTGAATTTCTCCATCCCCACTATACATGATGAAGGGGCTGGTCTGATTCCTACCTCCAGAGCCCAAAGCTCAGTTCTCATTGCAGAGATACCCCTCTGGATTGCTCCTCCTCTTCCAACCCCATCTGCTGCTCCTTCAACTCCTGCTGCTGCTTCTACCTCACCAGATTTACTGTCTCAGATATCCATCCTACTGCAAGACCAAAAGAATTACTTTGACACTTCCCTAGCTACTGTCACTGCCAAAATCACTGCTCTGGAAGTTGAGATGAGCAGAGGATTTGCTGAAATACTGCATAATACTGACAAGCTCAAATACTTGTTTCAACTTAGTGGAATAGCCCTAGACCACACTATAACTAGTGTTGGAGAAGTTATGGAACAGGGTGTCACCCTTGCCAATAAGCAAATGGAACTGGACAAAAGGGCCGAGTCAACTAATATGAATATATGTGAAGAAGTTGGTCTCTTTAAAGAAGCTGTTATTGGGAAACTATCTATTGAAGTCAGAAAGGGGCAGAGATTAGTAAAAGAATATCTAGAAAAATCTGCTGCTCTCCAACAGGAACTATAGGAAACTCATGTGCAGAAAATTAAGGATGATGTGTTAGCCCTGATACAGAGTGTCAAGTTCCATACTTATGACACTGCTGTCTGGATGCATAATTAAATCCTACATGAATTTCCTGCAGACCCAAATATCATTCCCCATCACTTGAATCCTCTAGCTACAGATGCCTCTGCCCCAGCTGCTCCTCTGCAACCTACTTTCTCTCCAAGGCCTGGAGACTTAGTTGCTCCTCCAGAATCCTATACTCAAGGCTGGGAAGAAGATCCTGCTGATATTTTCCTTCATGCTCCTCTAGAGATCCAAACCTCCAAAAAGAAGAGAAAATATGGTGAAGGTCCTTCTGCTAGTAGATCAATTCATGTTCCTGCTGCTGAAAAATGATCTGTTGCTGTTTATGCTGAAGTCTGGTCTCCCACTTCTAGATCCTTGATTCTGAATACTCTAAAACTGGTAATGGAATTTGATGAGAACTGGAACCTGCACTATAGCTCCTAGGAATGAGAATTATATGAGAAATCCATGACTAAGAGAAGCATTTATGACAGGGAGTATGGAAGGAATAATCATGCTGCTCCTCCTAGGCCTCCCAGATATTATCCTAAGCCATTCAGCTACCAAAGGAGACAATAAGAAAAGTTGGACAAGCAACAACATCAAGGATGAATTTCAAGGACTTTTGAGAATGTGAAATGAATGACTGTAGAATTGATAATTTTGGATATTCTTATGTGTATAATTCTAAGTTTTTGCTCTCATTATCTTTTTCACAGTTTCTTGCTTACTTGAACACATTTTTCTTAGCACTTTTTTTTGTCTATAATTCAACTTAGTGTAAAAGGTTCTGACTTCAACAAATAGGGGGAGATTGTTGGGTACTATATCCACATTAACCCAGATTTGATGAAGTCACCCTGTAACTAAGATGAATTAGGTTGTATTTGATGCTTTGTTTGAGTTATGTGGTTGCAGGATTCCAATGGGAAGTGTAGAACAATGTCAGTCTACAATGGGTCACCAAACACAGGACCATGCAATGTAATCCCTCATTGTATGACCCAAAGTGTTGACCCATATGTAGCCTCTCTATTGGGATACACTTCATATTCAAGCACTTGGACTATGAGAATAGAGTTGGATGCTGAGTTTACCTAAGAATAAAGAATTTCCACCGTGAACATTTTTCTAAGTATTCTACTCGTGTAGGTCATTAACTACTCGAGTAGATTACTTGCATTTTACTCGAGTCTGAATTCCTATACTCGAGTAGATCATTCTTCTTACTCGAGTAGTACAGATTTCACTCTCCAAGTTTTTCTAAGTAAAACACTCGAGTGAGTATGTATATACTCGAGTGGTTATAGATTCTGACTCGTGTAACTGTTTTCTATCTCAAGAGTAAATTTTCTATATACTCGAGTAGTATAAGTTATATACTCGAGTAGTTCACTTACTAATGCTGTGACCTAGAGCTGACCCGCTTTGTCGACCAGGCCTCGCACCTGGACTAGCCAGAGGCCCACGTCTGGCGGCCCACTGCCTGGCCCACCAAGGCGTCACACCATGGCATCCCTTTTATCAGGCCCGCGGGCTGTACACCACAACCCATCTCCGGGCCCAACCACAGGCGCACGGTAGGTGTTGAGGCCAGGTCTCGATCCCCTTACCTCCTTGATAAAGAGCTATCAGGCAAGCTCTCATCAACCAACTGATCCGCGGATCAATTGGTTGATGAGAGCTTGCCTGAAAGATCTTTATCAAGGAGGTCAGGGGATGGAGACCTGGCCTCAACAACCTACCGTGCGCCTGTGGTTGGCCCGGAGATGGCTTGGGGTGTACGACCCGCGGGCCTGATAAAAGGGACGCCATGGTGTGACGTCTTGGTGGGCCCGGCAGGGGGCCGCCAAACGTGGGCCTCTGGATAGTCCAGGTGCGAGGCCTGTTCGACAGAGCGGGTCGGCTCTGGGTCACTACATCAAAAAAGTGCACTTTTATGATGATGTTTGGGCATCGCATCCGCACGCCACCCTGCCTGGCGTCACACCAGCCCAGGGGTCCACCATGGAGTCACACCATGGGGCCATTATCAGGATCGCGGTCCGTACACCCCAACCAGATCCCCGGGCCCAACCACAGGCGCGCGGTAGGTTATTTTGGCCAGGTTTCGATCCCCTGACCTCCTTGATAAAGAGATTTCAGGCAAGCTCTCATCAACCAACTGATCCGCGGATCAGTTGGTTGATGAGAGCTTGCTTGAAAGCTCTTTATCAAGGAGGTCAGGGGATCGAAACCTGGCCTCAACAACCTACCGCGCGCCTGTGGTTGGGCCCGGAGAGCTGGTTGGGGTGTACGGACAGCGGTCCTGATAATGGCCCCATGGTGTGACTCCATGGTGGACCCCTGGGCTGGTGTGACGCCAGGCAGGGTGGCGTGCGGGTGCGATGCCCAAACGTCATCACTTACTACTCGAGTAGTTCAAGCTTCATACTCGAGTAAACTAAATTTCTCTTCTTCTAAAAATATTCTGTCATTTACTTGAGTAAGTTCTTTCCATATACTCGAGTAGACTATATCCTCTCGAGTACATCAGTCTGACTACTCGAGTAGCTCATTTTCCAGAGTTCAGAAATTTTTCTAAGTCCTTGTACTCGAGTAGTTCAACTGCTCTTCCCGTGAAACTTTTTTGTATACTCGAGTAGATCTTCTAAGTACTCGAGTAGTTGATTATATGTACTCGAGTAGTTGTCTTCAACCTACTCGAGTAGTCATGAATTTTATACTCGATTAACATTCCTTTACTTACTCGAGTAGTCCTTTACCTACTCGAGTAGTTATATACCTACTTGTGTATATCACCACCTTGTCTCCAAAATTCTTCTAAGTCTATAATTGATAGATTTTCAAATCCCGTGACATGATTGGTCCACGTGTATATCATTAAGACTGATTATGACCATTATTCAAAATCCTATATAAGGTCCAGTCTAATTGACAAACCCTAATAAAAACAAGCTTTCAAGATCAAATTATTGAGAAATTTCTGCAGCCGGTTCTCTCTCCAAGTCGCTGTTTCCTCTCTCTCTCTCTCTCTTCATGGAAAGAAAGTCGTCGCCGCCGCTGTTTTTCTCTGGCAAGGGTTTCGATTTTTAGAGGAATCAGACTGAAGAAGTTTTACAGATCGAGATCGTTTCTCAACTGCTCATTCTCTTTCCGATCGTGTAAGACAGAGAAGAATCCAGATCTATTGCCGAGATTTTCTTCATCTTTCTAAAAGTGTCGAAAAGCTTACAAGAAGAAGATCCGGGTTGCTTGCTTGCAGATCTAATAGAGAAATCATTGTTTGTAATTTTTAAAACAATTTTCATTCTTGTAGGAGAAGTTTTCTCCGAGTGTAGGAGTTTTCAACTCCGAGTTTGTAGGAAGTTTTGCCTTCCGAGTTGTAGATCCAGTTGGTTGGATTGAGATTGTGGGAACTTTGTTCCGAGGGTAGGATTGATTTTCAATCCGAGATAGTGGAGTAGCCGACCCTAGTATATTGCTAGATAGGTGAGGGAAAGTGGATGTACCCGAGATCGGGGAACCACTATAAATCTTGTCTCTTCTGTGATAATTTGGTAGATAGATCTGTGCTTTGTTTTGAAATTTTTTTTATTCCGCAAAAGACGGACAACTCACCAATTCACCCCCCTCTAGGTGATTTAGGTTTACAACTATTATCTTTCATCATTCAAGACATTTAAACCATAGTTACATCAATATCATCAAAAAAGGCAGGATGAAGGTTATAGCTACAGGGTTGAGCTACTGTTATCTAAACATCATATCATAAATTACAGAGGTTAATAACACTATAACATTACCCCTACCAAAATAACATAAAGATCCAAGGTCATATAACCCATTAAATATTCCCTAAGGTGTATAGACCTAAAAACTTACTAAGTGGTTAAGTGGGGTGCAAGTGTACCAATACCACCAAATCCCTTCCCAGGTCATTTCACCACCCCATGATAACATGGAATACACACCAAGTCCATCCAAGGGCATATCACCTCATGCCCTTCACAAACCGCAAAAGTTCAACCCGAGGGTTATGAACTACGGTCCTGACAAATCCACCCAAATCCACCCCATAATCCAGGGGAGGGTGTTTACTGACATAACACATCAAGGGACCAAGTATTAACCTCTGTTAACGTGATTTGGTCACCCAATACCACAAAGGGCATTTTACCCTAATTAACCCTCTATGGGCCTAGGCTATGGATTACCAAATTCCATACCAATTCATCTCCAAATTGAAATAAAGTTTATACAGAGTCTTGTATTGACCCAAAGGACCACTCAAAGAAATTTGGGGGGTGGGGGTTTGGAGGTCATTATACCTTTTAAATATTTCATACATGGTCTATTAAATCTCAACAAAAACTTTAGCAAAATATTTTTCACAAATTCCCATTTTTGGATATGTTTTAGGAATAGGTAAGAGTGACCCCCATCCAAAATTTCAAGTAATTTGGATGGCGGGATCGATGGGGGCACTCAAAATAATCTCTAATCTAGCCAAGGTATAGAGCTCACCAAAATGAGTGTTGTGGTCAAACCACTTACCCAAATTAGTTGAAATAAATTTTACATTAAACTAGACTTCAAGTTTTAATTTTCATGTTGGCCATTTTTTTGTAGGGGGTCGTAGGTATTTTTAATATTTAATTTAATACAGCCCAATAAACATGACAAAAATTAATATAACAGGAATTTATAAATTATCCCTGCACGAATCTTAAAGCACATCAGAGGGCTCATGTTAATATTCTTCCTTCAGCAAAGGGTCAGGATTCATACGACCTGGAGCCTATTCTGGCCCTTTTTCCCGGCCACCCGCCCACCTCCCTGGCTGGCCACCACCGCCACCACCTTCGTTGAGGTGGGGGCTATCGCCGGGCGGTGGCACGAACGCCGGAGGGGCGGTTTCCGGCGAACCCGAGTGATAGAAAAAAACCATGGAATTTCTAAATTTATCTTAAACGATCGGGCTCATTTGAGCCCGATTTATCTCCTAAAAGATCTAAGATGATATCACATGAAAGAGGAGTAGGGGAGGACCTTTAACCATGCTTGCCAACATGTTTGGTGGTGGTGAGCCATGGCCGCCGAGCTCCAAAAGTTTCCACCTCCCGATCTCTATCCTTGAGCAAATGCAGCGATGTTGTGGTGGGGTCATGGTTTCATGGTGAATTCCTATGGTCATCCATAAGCTAGTAATTGCAATTCTGCTATTGCAGACCATGGTGGTTTCCACCTACATGTCTAAGCTCACTTGGTCTTCTTTGGCTTCCTAGGGTTTTGTCATGACCTAGTCATGGCAAAACCACTCTTAGGGGTCTAGTTGGAAATGAGATGTTACATCAAATAGTGCTCTCACCGAACAGTCCTGAATCAGGACGAAGCCTAATACAAACACATCATGCACAAGTGACGCGCGAGATATGAAGTATAAAAACAGTAAATTAATATCTTAACTCATACCTGTGATGGCATCACTTTGCTTGATGGCCTCCTTTTTCACAAGATTATACACTCGGGGTTGCGCCTGGGATGCAGAGGACTCCACCACTGACTTTCCCTTTTCAGCATATGACGCTCCAGTCTTCTTGTCAACCTTTGGAGGTCCAACCCGACAGTCATGGGCTAAATGACCCACCTTACCCACCTTACCACAAGTATCCCATTTCCTTCGTTAGTTTGATTTTCCCAGGTGTGGCACTTTGAACTCATGCTTTGTCACAGCCAAGTCCCTTTTGCCTTGTAACTGCTACATTTCTTTCTCCAACGCATGAGCCGTATCAACCAACTATTGAAACCCTTGGTTCACCGAACTCGAGAGAAGGAACCTCACCTCATCCCGCAACCCTTCGTAGAACCGATTGGTTTTATGCTCGTTGTCAATAAAGATAGACCCTGCATAATGTCCGAACCTTGTAAACTCATGTAAGTAGGTATCGACACTACTTTCTCCCTGAGTTAGACGCTGGAATTCATTTTCCATGGCTATATGTTAAGCTGATGTTAAGTGCTTTGCCAAGAACTGTCTCGAAAACTCCTCTATCGATACTTCTATTAGTTGTCTGCTCGCTAAGTGGTGCAACTCCATTTCGTCACACCAAAGCCGATCCTCTCATTCCAAAAAGGAAAGTGGCACGGTGACTTTCTGCTACTCCTCAATTCTTATTGCCGTCAAAATACTCTTGACTCGTGCAAGCCAATCCTCTGCCTGTGTCGGGGCTCCTACCCAAGCGATTGAAGGATGATTGAAACTCATAAACTGCTTCAATTGCCGTTCCGCTACTCATGGATCTACAACAGCCTCAACAGGTACTGGCCTCACACCAAACTGTCTTGGCACCACTGCAGGTTGTGCCTGCCAGTAGGCTGTGCCTGGATCATTGCAAACAATGCCTTAGCAACTAAGCATACTGTCTTCGCAGACGGAGGAGGTGTCATCATCTCAGCTGGTGCCGTACTCTCATCAGAACGCTGGGGCTCAGACTGCCCCGCACCACTTCGAGTCACATATACGTGTAAAAGACACACTTTAGGAAATTTGCAAGAGCAACAACAACATTGTAGGAACGTGCAGGTTCCTCAAACGGATGTATTTACATTCATTAGTGGACATTCTTGAGTTCATTTATGTTATAACGGGTTGCATAGACACATGCTCGCCACCCCGCAAAATAATTCGACCATGAATTCGAAGGAGAAAGACCAAGACAAGCTGATACCAATTGTAACACCTCCATCCATTACATGAAAAAAATAGAGATTCCGGCCGCGGACCCACACCATATTCCACAAACAGGAAGCGGGGTTATAGGTTAATATCAAAGACTAGAACACGCATCCTAACTCAGAGAATTCAAGGGGAAGCTTTAGGGGTTATTACAGAACTCATCAACCATGAACGTCCACTATATATAAATAACCACATATATATATCTCATAGGAATGTATACAAAATACATAAAATTGTTTGGCCTTAAGGACTTATAGTTATACTTCATAGGTGTGGATTACATACATTGGCATGCAGGCTGGCCACATATGAAAATAGTAATACTTTTGTTCATTCGACCTTCGAGGGCAAGCATAGCAGTAGCAAGGGCGTCAACCACTTTCCCGCTCGGCTTTCCAGCACCTGCATGGGGACAATCCACCGCAATGGTGATAAACAAGGCAACGATCAGCATTCAGCTGACCAATTAATAACGACACTACACCTTTCCCGGGGCAGTGGTATTCCTTCCCTGCAGGCATAGCACTTTCACAAGCAAATATACCACAAAACGTGCAATTATGTATAGTTCAATATATCACGAATGTCGACCTCATGACCCGACGCTCCGTGCACTCAGGGCACATTATCGGTATACCGGAAAACTAGGGTCCCACCACCGTTCTCAGGTCCCAGACCCAATAGTTAACATTGAACATTCATGCTCCACGACCCACGGCCGGAGACTTTATTCTTGAGGGCATACAACCCAAGACTCTCATTATGCAATCTTAATGAACGCCAATAACATAGGCATTCAAGTTAGACAACCATAACGCGGATATAGTTCAGCCCTTGTCCGTTGTTCAAGTCGTCAGTTTATTGTCTAGACTGACGCGGGTGGGCTTCCCCTTGTCCGTTCAGCTCACTGGACTTTAAGAGCTCATAGCTCACAATAGTCACACTGACCTCCAAGGACTGGCTTTCACAATCACAGGTTAGCTTGGAGCTATCGTCAGTGATTACCATTATCGCCTGGCGTTAGCTATAGAACACCCTTTCTATACCCATCTCCAACCATAATTAGACCAACTATCCAAAAAACCTACAACCACCTGCAGTGTCAGAAACACTGGACTTTCATAGCATACATCACATGAATTTCCCGGGTATTTTTCTGGAACTCCACTCCAATACTTCTTGTTACTCAACTTTACAGGCATAACCCACCGACTATACAAAATTCTCATTTATACGGGGAGTCTTCTCCGGTGCGTAAAATATAGCATCACCAATACAGACCAACCTGTCCAGATGGGCTTCACACAGCATGCCTATTCCGTACCACACATTTCTGGATCTATATGCAAGACTTACTGGGGATTTCATGAATCAACCCAACAGAAATCCATCGACACTCCACCTTTTTGTGGGGGATTCCATGCAAATGCTAAAATAAGGACTTCACATGTCGAAGGAGGAAGATCTATACCCTTAGAGTTCTCTTCGGAGCAATTTCAATGCTTTTCTATGCAGATGGAAGTGAGCGCCTCACTTTCCCTTTTTTGGATCTAGCCGCGGATCCTGCTTCCGATGAGGAAATCTCCTTCAGAACCTTCAACAAAATCCACCCAAACCCTAGCTCCAGCCGTGAGTTCTCTCCATAACTTAGATGAAATGAAGAGAGAGAGGGAAAAGAAAATAATGAGTTCCTCATTCCAATCCCTTTGCATAATGTGGCCTCGTGTTTTACCCCAACCACATGATTTTTTCTCATCCTAAAGAAAAAGCCACGATTTGAGTTAAAAAGTCAACCCACCGCTTTAACTACGAAGCCGGCCCCGCTAGAGCGTTCTAAATGAATTTGTCAAAAGCACTATGTTCGTCGAAACCACATTCGTCAAACGTTGTTCGATGTTGATCGAAAGAAGCCAAGAATAACATTATAACAACCCATTCGTCGAATGCTGTTCGATGTTTGTCGAATGTCGGTTCGACTTCTTCGAATGCCGGTTCGACTTCGTCGAATGAAGACAATCAGTAGAACAGTGGTACATTCATCGAACCCCGTTGGACATTCGTCAAACCCCTTTTGACGTTCTCGGCGTCCTGCTCCTTTTGGGGATTTTATATGGCATAGTTGGATTGGCACCACGCCAAGATTTATTGTGTGGAGAAATGAAATTCCTTGAAGCATGGGGACTCTGAGGTCATCTTTCAAGGTAGTAGACTTGCTTCCCGTATATTACTGTCTTCAATTCAGACCCTAAAAGCCCGTATGAAAGGGGATTGTTTTTATATGATATGCTTCAAACTAAAAGAAATGACAAAGGATATGAAAGATATGCGAGTGATGCGTGACTTCCCCAAGATATTTCCTGAGAAGTTGTCAGGGTTACCCCCACATAGAGAGGTAGACTTTCAAATTAAGTTAGTATAGGGTGATAAACCCATCTCTTGGACCCCTTATAGAATGGCCCCAAAGGAACTCACGGAGTTTATAGTTCAATTACAAGAACTATTAGAATCTGGGTTCGTTCGCCCCAGTTCATCACCTTAGGGAGCCCCTCTTATATTTTTTAAGAAGAAGGATGGAACGCTACGACTATGTATAGATTACCGAGAGCACAACCACGTAATGGTCTATAACACCTATCCCCTACCCCAGATCGATTAGTCATTCGATCAGCTGGTAGGAGCGCATTTGTTTTCCAAGTTGTATCTGCGCTCGGGGTATTATCAATAGAGGACACAAGAGGATGATATCCAAAAAAATGGAATTTAGCTCAAGGTATGGCCTATATGTGTTCATTGTGATGCCATTTGGGCTCACAAATGACCATGCAATGTTCATGAGTTTGATCAACAAGGTTTTTGAGTCATACATAGATGTCTTCGTCATCGTCTTCATCGATGACATTTTAGTCTATTCGAAGAAAGAGGAAGAGCATTTTGAACACTTGACATTGGTACCAAAGAGTTTAAAGGAGCATATCTTGTTTGCCAAGTTCGGTAAGTGTGAATTTTGGCTCAGAGAAGTTCCCTTCTTAGGCCATGTGATCAGTGGTGCCGTACTAGCTGTGGATCTGGCCAAGGTGCATGCGTTGAAGGAATGGTCGCCTCTGAAGTAAGCGGTCATTGTGCGTAGTTTCCTTGGACTTGCTGGGTAGTATCTCAAGTTCTTGAAAGGATTCTCAAAGATAGCTCTTCCTCTCACTGCCCTGACAAAGAAAGGTGTGTCATACTAGTGGACACCCTAGTGTGAAGCTACCTTCCAAAAAATGAAAGATATACTTACCTCCATACACATCCTAGCCCTTCCATCTAGGAAGGAAGGATTTCAAGTATACATCGATGCATCATAAGATGGGATGGGAGCGATACTAATGCAGCACGTGCATGTGATCGCTTATGATTTGAAGCAACTGAAGAAGCATGAAACCAATTACCCAGTTCGTGATATGGAGTTGGGGGCAGTGGTGTTCGCCTTGAAGGTTTGGAGGCACTACCTGTACAACATCCACTGTGAGATATTTTCAGATCATAAGAATTTAAAGTATGCTCATACTTAAAAGGAGTTGAACCTGAGGAGGTGGCGGTTGTTCGAATTTTTGTGTGATTATGATTCTACGTTGAATTACCACCCCGGAAAAGCAAACTCCATAGATGATGCTTTGAGTAGAAAGGTACCGGAATCGATCCCTGAGTCTCGGTTGATGAGTATTTAATTAGCTCGGATGCTCGAAGAGATGGAGATCACTCTAGTGTATAAAGATCATTCTGAAGAATATATGAAGTACCTAACCGCAATAAGTATAATTTGTGATATTCGAGATTAAATCCAGGCAGAGCAAGGGAAGGATGCTACACTGGCCTTGGTAATTAAGTCAATTGAAGATAGATCTGCAAAAGAGTATATGTTAAAGGACGACCTTGTTCATTTCCAATGCCAACTCTACATTCCCAACGGCGTGGAAATCCAGGAGGATATTTTGAGAGAAGCACATTGCTCCAAGTATTCGATGCATCCTGGGATTTTTAAGATGTATAGTGACTTGTGGAAGACAATGTTTTGGTCGGGAATGAAGAAAGCTATCAAGTATTATGTGATGCACTGTGTGTCTTGTTAAAAGGTGAAGACGGAGTGCAAGAGCCTTGGAGAATTATTACAGCCATTGTCCATCCCTGAGTGGAATTTCGAAGATATCTCCATGTACTTTGTTCACAGGTTGCCTCATTCGCTCTTTGGGAACGCTTCAATTTGGGTGATTATAGATCGTCTGAGGAAGGTCGCCAAATTTATCCCTACGAAGATGGAGGCATAAGTGGATATCTTAGTGCATCTCTTCGTGGAGCAATTTGAACGATACCATAGCATGTCTAAGAAGATAGTCTATGTTCGAGATGGCCGCTTTACCTACAAGTAGTGGAAGGAAGTACAAGCATATCTGGGCTCTCGCCTTACCTTCATAATGGCTTTTCATCCTGAGACAGACGGTCAGTCTGAGAGGACCATAAAAACTTGGAAGACATACTGAGATTGTGTGTTGGATAGAGGAGAACCGTGGGACAAATACTTACCACTAGTCGAATTTTCATATAATAATAGCCATCAAGCTAGCATCAGGATGATTCCCCACGAAGCACTTTGTGGAAGAAGGTGCAGAACTCCACTATCATGGGTGCAGGATGAAGATCCAAAAGTTTTGGGCATAAAGTACATTGATGACACCAATGTTCTTGTCAGGTTGATACGAGACTACATGCTTTAGACTCAAATTCGATAGGAAAAATACTATAATGCGACGCATCGGATGGTAGAATTCTAAGTGGGTGACGATGGATTCCTGAAGATCAGGCTGATGCATGGAGTGTCGCAAGTTCGTGGTATAAAGAAGTGATGAGTCCGATTTATATAGGGTTTTTCGGTCTCATATGAGCTAGTTTTCACGCTTTTGCACTTCACTTTTAGTTTTATATCGTTCATATTTCATCTTGTCTATATTTTCATAGGAAGTGCACACTTTGGCCCGTGGTTATGTATTTTTGTACTTTTATTTCTTGTACTCCTTATTGTGCTCGTCTGGAATGTCTGCACAAATTAGTGTTGGGTTTAGGGGTCATATGCATGTTCCGGGGACGTTTGGAAGCAGTAATACTGCGCACAATCATCAGATATAGCGCGCACGACCACTGGTTGTGCGCTGATGCTCGTGCGCAATGTACCCTGATTTCCAGAATATGCCTGGGGTAATCGCACGACCATCGGTCGTGCGCCACTGATCGTGTGCATTGATTCCTTTTTTCCTGGAGTTCCGTCTGGTGCAATCGCAGGACCATTGGACATAGTGCGCACGACCACCGGTCGTGCGCCATTGCTCATGCGCAGTACCCCAGTTCTTCTTCCTAATCTGCCATGCCAGTGCGCACGATCACTGGACATAGTGTGCAAGAACACTGGTCGAGCACCCGTAATCGTGCGTATTGTTCAATTCTTCTTTCTATAAATATGCAGGTTCTGCCCTAATTGGAGAGCTCATTTTTCCTCCGCCATTTTCATCTCCGAGGAGGGATTCCGCCGTCCTCCTTCAATCTCCACCCTAGGGACGTGCTCCGGGCAAGCTTTCACCGCCAAATCCTAGCCGGAGCTTCCTCTCAGCCTCCTCAATCATCTCTTGGGCTCATTTCAAGCTTCAACGCCATGGCCATCAAGCAATGGGAAGCATGCAACTTTCGTCCGCTATCGTGACACGAAAAAGACGGGCCATTGGAAGGTGGTGACAGCCCTTCTCTACCCCAGATGCAGTTGAGGACCGAGCTTGGACGTGGATTGACAACCCGATGATTCTAACCATGAATCCTCAGCAAGACTTCGGATTCGGTCGATCTCTTGCCTTGTTCTTCCTTTATTGTTGTTTATATGTTGTTATAAACTTTATTTATAGATGTTGTGCGCTTAGCTATAAAACGCTTATATTAAATCATATCTTTGTGATTTGTATTTTTTTATATTTGCTTGAAGTGCGCCATATTCCATCCACCACCATCCACCCTTGTCACACTAGCAATTACTAGTGGCGTGCGTAGCGAAGAGGTGCTCACGACCCTCATTCTGTCATTCTAACCACCTCATCCGCAAGCCTACTCGTCCATCCACCCTACGATTTGGTACATAGCAGCCCGACTAGTCTTCCAACCCGCCTGGCGACGCATCGCATAGCGGCGTTGCATAGGAGTAGTTATTAGGCTTTTATTTTCTTTTTCCGCAATATCAAAACCCCCCTTAGTTAACTCCGACCTAAGGACTTCAATCTCAAGTCCTCCTCGAAATTAACTCCACCTTACTGTGTTCCTTGAGAGATCGATACTTGGGAAAACTTGCCCATTTTATATTACTTGTGCAACCGGTTCACTGCCGTGATTTTTCGCATCAAGTTTTTGGCACCGTTGCCGGGTAACAGAGTCGTGTGAGTTTTTGGAGAGGGAGATAGCAGATAGAAGCCCTTTTCCATTTGTTTATTTCATGTTTCTTCTTTGCTTAAGTTTTTAGAATCTATTTCTTGTTTTTATTTGTTCCTCTTCTTGTTTTTATTTTTCTGTAGCAGGTTTTCCTATTCTTTTATCTGTGTTGTGTAGTTAATTGTTGCTTAGAAACTTTCTGTTGGTGAATTCTTCTTATTGCACCATGTATTCTTATATGAATATCCGTTACCGATGGTACGGGGATTAAAGGCATGGTAGTGATGAGTGCCTCACTGATGATTGTGAGCATAATTCTCGTGGTTCTGTGTATGGAGAACCGTCTTCCTATGGTACTTCATACACCCAACCCAGGTCTTATGGTCACTCCTCTTCTACACATTCATCTTTTTCTTATTCCTCTCTGGTCCCACCTGGACCGAGGAGTAATGGAAAACGGTGTTTGTGTTGTCGTACCACCGAGCACGTGTTGAAACATTGCACAGAATTTCAGCACCAATTGGAGGAGGATGATGAACCGGGTATCCGATTCACTATATCACCCTCTCAAATGGCCGCACCTTCTGATTCTAATGATATATTCGCAGCACCACCTTGTCTATGGGGGACTGTAGTGGATATACCCATCCGATTTTCTGCTGATCGGTGTGACGACATTGTGGTGTCGTCTCTCCCTATGCATTCTTCCCCTCTTGTTGATTCAACCCGGAGGAACCCGCAAATATTTTCTCTGATGTTGTTATTCTTCTGCCTTCTTTGCAAGAATTATCTATCCCTATTTTTAGTGAGTCGGTTGATGATGTTAGGCTGTATTGTGATTCAGAGCACGAGGTTGCGCCGAAGAGGGATGAGGACTCTACTATCTCCGATGGAGAGTGTGGATCTTCAGAGCACTATGACGCACCCAGGTGGGATGAGGAATACCCTCTTTCTGATGTGGAGGTTTGCACCTCTTTATTGGACGAGGCCGTTTCTCTTGCCACCGAGGACCTCAAGCTCTCGCATTCCCCTCGCCATGACTCATATGACACCGACGATGAGCTATGTTTGGATCATGTTGGGAGTGAGACTGGGACCACTCCCCCCTTTTCTGATTCTTTTAGTTATTCATCTCCTTTATTTCTTGATCCCATTTCTGTATCTGATCTTGTGTGGGTTGAGTCTTCGCAGGTGCTTCAGGAGGACTTGGAGCTTTTAGCTCGAGTCATGGATGATAACATCATCTTTTGCGAGGAGGTTGATTCCTCCTCTGTTGAGGAAGCTCCATTCATCGCTTTCTCCTCCTGCAGTCTCCCTGTAGACGATAACTTGCTAGGCAAGGATTTATTTTGTGATAAGATGAGTGAGGACCAGTGCTCCTCCTCTTCTTATTTCTTATTTCATCTACATGTGTTAGGTAGGTATTACTATTTAGGTAGAGGGGTAACTGCTCTATCTCCGTATTGGTACTTGCTACCGCAACGAATATTAGGCCAGATACCTGTGCATTTTTCTTTTCATCGGCCCATTAGCTAGAACTGTATTGAATTTAATAAGTCGTGCTGGGATGACAATAACCCCAGTAGTAATCTTATATTTCCTGCATTTTTATTTTTCAAGTCTAGCTTAGTTTTAGCATTTCTTTGTATTTTCTATTTTTCTTTTGTTTTTGCGGAGCTCACCCCTGCAGGTATTCATGGAAAATTGCATTGGTGGGGTTGTGATTCTTCGTTTGGCGGGCCTGCTTCTGTTTTTCACGCGTCTTCTGGTATGCTCACTAGTTGAGCATTGGGTAACCTCTTCCCTTAGCTCTTCATGATTTTAGTTTCTCTATCATATGCTGTGTAGTTTAGTTTAAGTCTGGGGGAGAGCCAGTTTTATTACCTTTTGCATGTGCACATCTCATGTGCATACTAGAAGCTTTTATAGATTTATTATGATTAGTTCATTGCATCACACACCACTACACCCACTTGAGCGTGTGTTTAGCTGTTAGTGTGTTGCGAGTTAAACTCATTTCTTCGTTAGATTTGGGAAAATTATGGTGCTGGCTTATGATTGTGAGACAGAGTAAAATGTTGACCTTGTTGTGTTTCTAGTCAACAACTCTCCTCTCGTGTAAAAATTCGAGTAGATTTAATTTTTCTGTATGCTTATGGTTTTATACCTTTCTATTTGCATAAAGATCTTTTTATTCTACTCAAAAGTTGGTGAATCCGGTGTCAATCAAACGGTAGTATAGGATTGTGTGTAGCCGTCACTAGACTCATTTTGCTCGAGTCGGGAGGATGGATAGTCTTTTTCGTTGGCTAAGAACTTGCCCCAAGATATTCTTGAAGCAGGGGTATATGTTAGTTCACTCGCATGAGCGTGATGTAGGCCATCATTTTGGCCCGGTTGAGCTTTGTACCATTCCTAACGTCTTATCCTCGCTAGCCCCATTGTGCCTACCCCTCCTTTTGATTCTGCTCCACCATGATTTCACCAAAGCCTCATAGCCAATCCTAGTCGCACACCCAAGTTGAGCTTTAGAGTTTTACATTTTCATTTTGCGATGTGATGTGGTGATATTACATGTGAATATGTGGATGTGCTCCAAAGTTTTATTTGCTGAAATTGTTAAAATAAAATAGGATTCGGAAAAACATATATACAAAAAAAATTAATTGTGAAAAAGAAAAGTGAAAAGAAGAAAAAGTTTGATTGAAAATTCTTTTTGAGATGAGATTGTATTTGGAGTAGGCGGTACACACACGCATATTTGAAAAATTAAGTCTGGGGGTGTGGTGTACCCGCGTGTATTTTGCTTAGCAGTGGGATTCTTTTTATTATCGCTCATTTGGGATAGGTGTTTAGCCTTCCTGTTTATCTTTGTTTACCTCACCGAAACCCAAGCCCCATCTCTTCACCTAAAGACCTACTGATTCGTGTATGAACCAAACCAGTGCGGTGGAGATAATGCGAAATGGCAAGCATATGGTCACCGACATTGGTGGATTCCTTTGAAGGTTATCCTGAGCCCCGATCTTTGGCAAAGCTCACCTTAGTGGCCTGCCTACTTTCTTCCTATGCGTGACCGGTTGATTCACCGTGATTCTATTTTTTAGTAGTAATAAAATATTGATACGCATTGTGAAAAATATAAACTATTCTGCATACTTAGAAATTTTCTCTATTGTATTTTTATGCATGTGAGCATGCGACTTCGCATGGTACTTTGTTTTTCAATTTTTTTGTTAGCTAGTTATTTTCCCTATCTGCTTAGATTTTGTTTGCTCGGGACGCACAAACAGTTAAGTCTGGGGGTGTGATGAGTCTGATTTATATGGGGTTTTTCAGACTCATCTGGGCAAGTTTTCACGCGTTTGCACTTCACTTTTAGTTCTATATCGTTCATATTTCATCTTGTCTATATTTCCATAGGAAGTGCACACTTTGGCCTGTGGTTGTGTATTTTTGTACTTTTATTACTTGTACTCCTTATTGTGCTCGTCTGGAATGTCTGCACATATCAGTGCTGGGTTTAGGGGTCGTATGAATGTTCCGGGGACATTTGGAAGCAAGAATACTGCGCACAATAATCGGATATAGTGCGCACAACCATTGGTTGTGCGCCGATGCTCGTGTGGAATGTACCCTGATTTCCAGAATCTGCCTGGGGTAATCGCACGACCACTGCACATAGTGCGCACGACCACTAGTCGTGCACCACTGATCATGAGCCACTTATCATGTGCATTGAATACTCTTTTCCTGGAGTTCCTTCTGGGTAATCGCACGACCATTGGACATAGTGCGCACTACCACCGATCATGCGCCATTGCTTATGCGCAGTACCCCAGTTCTTCTTCCTAATCTGCCATGCCAGTGCGCACGAACACTGGACATAGTGCGCACGACCACTGGTCGTGTGCCCATGATCATGCACATTGTTCAATTCTGCTTTCTATAAATATGCAGGTTCCGACCTAATTGGAGAGCTCATTTTTCCTCCGCCGTTTTCGTCTCCTAGGAGGGATTCCGCCGTCCTCCTTCAATCTCCACCCTAGGGAGGTTCTCCGGGCAACCTTTCACTTCCAAATCCAAGTAGGAGCTTCCTCTCGGCCTCCTCCATCATCTCTTGGGCTCATTTCAAGCCTCAATGCCATAGCCATCAAGCAAAGGGAAGCTTGCAACTTTCGTCCGCTATCATGACACGAAGAAGACGGGCCATTGGAAGGTGGTGACAGCCCTTTCTACCTTGTACGAAGTTGAGGACCGAGCTTGGACGCGGATTGAAAACCCGACGATTCCTACCGTGAATCCTTAGCAAGACTTCGGATTCGGTCGATCTCTTGCCTTGTTCTTCCTTTATTGTTGTTTATGTGTTGTTGTAAACTTTATTTATAGATGATGTGCGCATAGTTGTAAAACGCTTATATTAAATCATGTCTTTGTGATTTGTATTTTTGTTATATTTGCTTGAAGTGCGTCATATTCCATCCACCACCATCCACCCTTGCTGCACTAGCAATTGCTAGTGGCGTGCATAGCGAAGAGGTGCTCATGTCCCTCATTCCTCCATTCTAACTACCTCATCCGCAAGCCTACTCGTCCATCCGCCGAGCGATTCGGTGTATAGCGGCCCGACTAGTCTTCCATCCCGCCTGGCGAAGCATCGCATAGCGGCATTGCATAGGAGTAGTTGTTAGCCTTTTATTTTCTTTTTCCGCAAATATCAAAACCCCCCTTAGTTAACTCTGACCTAAGGACTTCAATCTCAAGTGCTCCTCGAAATTAACTCCACCTTACTGTGTTCCTTGAGAGATCAATACTTGGGAAAACTCTCCCATTTTATATTACTTGTGCGACCGGTTCACTGCCGTGATGTTTAGCATCAAGAAGCTCAGCTCGAGATATATGGGGCCCTATACTATATTGGAGAGAATATGCCCTTTTGCCTATCCGCTAGAGCTACCACCAGAGCTGGAGAATTTGCACAATGTCTTTCATGTGTGGCCGCTGCGGAAGGAACTACTACGTCCTGACCATCATGTCCCCATCCCATATGGAGCAGTAGCAACAAATAGTTCTATTCAACTAGAGCCGCTGCGGGTAGTGGACTACGATACGAGGAGTCTTCGGTAGAAAAGTGTACCATTGGTAAAGGTCCATTGGTCTAATCATGGGAAAGAGGAATTTATTTGGGAGCCGGTTGACTTGATGAAGAAGCACTACCCGAAGTTGTTTCCCCAAGGTAATTTTAAAAGCATATTATATTTTCTTGCTTTATTTTCCCCAACAGCCTTAGCCTTATTTCATGGACAAAATATTTTATTTGATTGTAGTATTTGTAACATCCCGTTTCACGCTACACCCCTCGCACGTGTTTTGGGTCAAGGGAGTTGACTTGGGCTCGTGGTGCGTCGGACTCGACAAGTAAAATTCGTTGGATATCGTCACGGATATCCGACGAATTCATCGAGCATGACTTATGACGAGAGAAAAATTCTATTCGTCGAATAACTTCAAGAATATCCAACAAAAATATCGAGTGGGTATATGAATACTCGACGAATAGAGAAAATGTGGACCTAGAGGATTTTCTAAAAACTAGGCGTTGAGTGCGTTGAGTGCACTCAACGTGGCGTTGAGTGCATTGAGTGCACTCAATGCCATTTGATGAAATGGCTGAGGCGTTGAGTGGACTCTTCACCACTCAACGCAATTTGCCTTAGAACATTTCTGGAAACTGCTAGCGTTGAGTCCGTTGAGTGCACTCTACGCTATTCGATGACCTAAGTTGTGGCGTTGTGTGTACTTGACACAACTCAATGCCATTTGACTTAGAAAAGTATCTGGGATGAATGGCATCGAGTTCGTTGAGTGCACTTGACGTCATTATCTGAAAGGCGTCGAGTGCATTGAGTGCACTCAACTCCATTTAACCCTTTTACTCAGGATTATTCAGGGAGCTTTGAGATCGAGTGCTTTTAGTGTACTCGAAACCACTCAACAATTCGTCGAGTAAGGAAGGTATACTCGACGAATATGCCTTTGAAATTATTGTACTTATATATGGCTTTGAGTGGACTCGACGAATCAAGATGATTCGTCATGTAAGGGTATAATACTCGACAATTCGTCGAGTAAGAGTTTCTTACTCTACAAATTTGTACTTAGAAGATTTTCCGCCAAGATTTCCGGATTCCTGTACACGGTTTGAACTGGATTTTCGGGAATTGCGCCAAAACCATTGTGTTTGACGCGTCTTTTCATTATGACACATTTAAAACAATAATAAATGGTCCAATGAGGCGATGACACGTGGCGTAGTGACTCAACCTAATAACTTATTATAAAGCGGAATAATCAAACTGTAGCTGTCATGATCTTTCACCTTGCCGAGCCAAAACCGTGCAAAACTATCGGGAGGGAAACAAATCACTAGATTTGGATTCCGAAAAAGGGCCGATTTATCTTTCCGGGAAGAACAATGCCAACAAGGGAGAAGATGTCGCCGAGAAGGATAACGAGGTCCATGGCCGGAACTGCCGGAAATGAGGTGTGCTTCCTACCCTCTCCCTTGGTTCTAGATCTTGTGTTATCCTCTAGGAGAGATGTCAACTCAAAGGAGTTTGACTTATGAGATGAAGATTTCCTATGAAGGGACCATGTTAGGGCCTTGCCCTAGAGATTAGTTGTCTTCAAACTCTCCTCTCTTCTATGTGAAGAGGGTGGACTTGGTTTCGTGAAGAAGAATGGTCAAATGAGGGTGAATAAGGGAGGAGGAAATTCTGTATATAACTTTGAATAAATGTCTAAAGGAAGAAGATGAACTGATGTCGCTCATCTTAACTTAAGATGAGTAAAAAAAATCTATTTTCAGTGCGCAACAAACGTCAAGGCCGTTTTTGGGTACGATACGTCTAGATCTGGGCTTTCAACTAAACAAGAAAGTCGTAGACCTTGGAAACTCCTTTCCAACGGAGTTTTACCCATTTTCATATGAGGTCTGTAGCCTTAGTAAATCCGAATCGAACTTGCTATGCTGAAATGTTATACGTGCAGAAATCTATTTTTTGTACACAGCAGACTTCGAGGCTGATTTAAAGTACCTTACGGTTTGATCATGGTGATGGACCAAATACAAAAGTTGTATTCCTTGGAAATACATTTCCAATGGATAGTTACACGTTTTCTTATGAGTCCTATAGACTCGGGAATGGCCAGTCAATGTTGTTATACAGTCAAGTTTTAATTACAGATTGCTCTCGGGTTAGTGTAAAAATTGGGTTTGAACTTGGTAGAGAAGTCATGGTAGATTAATGTTGAGATTTGCATGTAGTTGTTGAACTTAAACTATTGGTGATTGTGCTAAACAAAAGATTGATGAGATTTGTTGACAGATCCTTAAGTAAATAAATGATTTGGTGAAACATGTTGCACAATTGACTTGGGGAGTTTCATAATCAAATGAATGGAAAAGTTAGTGAACATTACATGTGCATGTGGAATATCATGATGGTTTGTGAACTTCTTGTCGAAGAATGATTTTTTGTGAATGCTTAATTTAAGAGAGTATTGTATAAATCTATTGCATGATTGTGTGGGATAATGGTTAAGGAATGGATTTAGCAATCCACTGCTTAAGAGTTGAGTCTCCCTACGGCTTGCAGTGTGGGATTGTTGTGTAGTGCTGGGTGTCTTACCACAAATGTAATTAATAAACCCTGGTGCGGTATGGAAATGTGAAAGGGTTGGAATTGTGTATGTGATTGTCGCACTGAAATGATGTGTTGATAAAGGACTCTGTGTGGGGCCCTATATGTGAAATGAATGTGGTGTAAGTTGACATGCGGTGTCATAATTCTGGGTTAAGGATAGTGTGGCAGGTCTACGGGCTCTCTAGTACTCACACTGATGGGAATTGACAGATATACATTGGACAATTTGGCCATCTCCTCGGTGCTCATTCTCGAGGCCCTCTCCGCGCCAAGTGGACGGATTGGCTGTGTCCTCGGTGCTTATTCCTGAGGCCCTTTCCGTGCCACACTTGTAGGCTAGTTTGGGCTGTGTTCTTGGTGCACATCTACCCAAGACCCCTCTGAGTCATTGTACGCATGTGAGCTCTATTATCATGTTCTTAGTGTTGAGGTGTACATAGTCATATGCTTTGAAGTGTGGATGTCCGCCTAGTAGTGGAAAATTTCGTTCCACTGTCACCGTCTGGCCATGACGTTGACGCTTGAGAGGTTAGCTACCTTCTCGAAAAGTAGGAACTACAAGTCGCTGTCTATATAGCAATTGCCTGTGTGTGAGCATGGGTGAGTCACCAAAAGACATTCATAACATTGTATTGCACTCCATACGTCAGATCCTCATCAAATAAGTTTATATGCGCATTCTTATATGATGAGTTACTTTTTTGTTAAGCTGATCCCCAACTTATATATCTGTATGGGCATTCATTTAAGTTGATTTACTTCTTGTTATTTATTCTTACCTGTACACTGTTGTTGATGGCAAGTTACTAGTATAACCTATTGCAGTTACTTCTAATATATTGATGATACTCTGACATTGCTTCGCACTTCCCACATGATTTGTACTACTGCTTACATACTTATATTTTACCCTTGTCCTTTTCTCTGCCCGATGCCTAAGAGTCTTCGGGGGACCGGATGTTATAGCCACAAAGACTTTTTGACTAACGGTTTGTACATCTTCCTTTTTAGGAGGAAAACTCGCAAACAGAGCTACAACAGGTTTTGTAGGAGGGCAGCCAGGCCAGGATGACAGGACCTGAAGTAACGGTACCATCGCTACCGTCAGTGATCGATGTGAGTTTTGAGAGACTCTTTTTGCAGGTTTTTGGCATTTTGTACTCTAATATTATGGAAGCCTTGGTTGCTTCCTTTATTTGTTGAACTTGTGGATTTTATACTAGTGTGTGATTTTGACTTCTGTTTTATATTCTTTTGATGGGTTGGCATGAATGATATGTTTAGCCGGCAGGATAGGAGTCTTATAGTACATTTTAGCCCGCGTGCTGACGATACTGTAAGGCGGCTGTTCTGGGCATAAGACCTATCTCGGTCGTGTTTTGTGTCCCGGGAGGGGGGTATTTAACTTTTAGCCTCTTGGCATTGAGTGAATTGCCTTCACTCAATGCTTCTGGACAGCCAAATTTCTGCTTTGCCAGCATCCTTTCATTAGCCCAGCTGTCTTTGTGACTCAGACTACATGTCAAATCTGTTTAACATAGAACTACCTGCATTCATAGAATTGAGGGAATACATCAAATACTTTCATGTGTATACCATTGACTTGTGCTTCTTAAAATCTAGGACATTGTGATCAATAGACCAAACAGTGTGAGTAGACTTCCATTTTTATGGCGAGTGACTACAGCCACTGGAGAACGCTTATGAAAATTTTTTTGATAACACAGAACATGGATGTGTGGGTCATAATTATAAAGAAATACACACCACCCACTATCACTATAGATGATCAAGTTTTGGAGAAACTGCATGACAAATGTGATGAATTTGATAAACTGAAATGTACTAACAATGTGAAATCTATGGACTCCCTTTTCCGGTGTGTTCGACAAAACTGAATTTAATAGAATTTGTAAATGTAAACTGCTTATGATACTTGACGATTTCTTAAGCTCACGGCTGAAGGTACCTCACAGGTTAAGGAATTAAAGCTATTTCAACTAGAATCTGAATATGAATAGTTTCAGATGGAGATAGACGAGGTGGTGGATAGCATGTACACTCACTTCATGAAGATTGTCAATGGATATAGATCTCTCGAAAAAACTTTTTAAAATGGAGACTTTGTGAGGAAGATCCTATGATCTATGCCTGCACGATTCAACCCAAAAGTTATAGCTAATGTCGAATCACATGACATCAGCACCCTGGAGATAGAGAGCTTCATTGGAACCTGAAAACCTATGAGCTTGAACTAAAAATACAAGCCGAAGATTATCCCAGGGAAATGAAGAATAAAGCGCCGGCACTAAAAGCCGCAAAGGAAAAGAAGGTTGTTGAAGAGTCCGATGATGAAGACGAAGAGAGCCTCTATGTTCGAGAATTTATAAGATTCATGAAAAATTCTAAGAGGCAAGGGAAATTCAGAAAATTTCTGATGGAAGGTGCAGAAGAGAAGACGATATGGACCAAACTGTGGAAGGGGATGGAAAGTAATGAATAAAAGTTTGTACCTAACGGTTACCACTATCATAAATTTGGGCATATAAAGAGAGAGTGTCCAAAGCTCCATAAGAAAGAAAAAGGAAGACAAAGTTGGGACAAGGGAAAGAAGAAAATGCTGAAGGTGTCAACTTGGGACGATGCTGGTTCTAACGAGACAAGCACATCCGACTCAAGTAGTGACAACAAGGCAAATATGTGCTTCATGGGGAAACGTCGCGGTGAATCCAACAATGAATACAGCATCTAGAGCGACACTGAGGTAATCCCTCCTTCCTATGATGAACTATATGAAATATATGAAAAATTGTGTGATAAACTTATTGAAGTGCATTGTAAGGAATAGTTTTTTAAATCTGAATACATGAAAATAAAAAAGCACTTGGAAAAACTAACTAATGAAGTGATCAAATATGGCAAAGAGGATATTGAGTGCCAAGAGTGCTATCACTTGGTGATGACAATTAATGAGCTAAAAGAAAGCCTCTCCAAGACTTCCTCGAAAATAAAAAACTTCACAAATGAGAAAAAGGTCTTGGAGAAAAGTTTCAAATGTCTTCTGCATAAGAAGAAGAGGGTAAAAAATAGTTCGCAAATTGGTGCGTGATGCTCGTCAAGCAAAACACTACATTAAAGCACGAATCCGTGACTTGAACCTTATCATCCAGAAATTTGGAGTAGGACAAAAATCTCTTAATATGTTGCTGGGTTTTCAGTGTCAGGCATTAGGTAAATTCAGGTTGGGGTATAATCATTGTGAGCTACCATCTAGGAATATCCCTACAACAGGCGATGACTCGCCTTCAGCGAAGCAGGTTAAGAAATTTATAAATCATAATGATAATCATAAAAAAAATTGGAAGCCAAGATATGTCCTCTAGCAAAGGCCTAAATACAACGCAAATGGCAATATACTCCGTGAAAAATGCTTAAGTTGTCAACCTAAATGACCTAGAGGGGGTGAATTGGTGAGTTTTGTGTCTTTTTGCGGAATAAAAATTGAACGAATGCTGCAAAAAAAAATGCAAGCATACACATACGACACCAAGAATTATAGTGGTTCTCCAACCATGGGTACATCCACTTTCCACCACACCGAACTAGCAACGCACTATACTCAACTACTCCACTATTCTCAGATTTAAAACAATCCTACCACTTGCAACAAAGTTCCTACAACTCGATCCCTCAAAATAGGATCTACACTCAGAAGAGAAACTTCCGACAAATAACTCGGAGAACAAAACTCCAACATTCGAAGAATAATCTTCTACAAGAATAAAATGAAATACAAAGAAATACAAACAATATTAATCTCAGATCTGAAATCTTCAGCCCTTCTTATTCCTTGAACTTTGAAGCTCTGTCAGAAATAGATTGAAGAAGACACAGCTAAATCTCTGGATCCGAAAATTCTGGACTCAGCACGATCAAGAAAAGAATTTATCGATGTAGAAGATCTTGATCTGTGGAATCTCTTCTTCCTAATCTCTGGATCGAAAGCAGATCGGTGATGAGGATGATGAATAGCTGCGGCTTCCGATTTTGGAAAGAGAATTTCTGATTCAGAATACTTAGGTTTTTCTTCTTAGTGTTAGTCTATTATGATAACACCTTTTATAGGACTTACCTAACGGTCATAATCTTTATACTATAAGCAAGGACCAAATCAGCTACGGTGTAATATTTATTGGACCAAAATGCGCTTGGTGTAACATTCAAGCTCCCAAAAATACCCTTTATAACCACTTATATTTTATTCAAATATAGTGGGTTTTTTGGTTTTAACCTCCTATCTTTTGGTCTTTCTACCTGCTCAGCGCTTAATAACTCCCGCCAGTCATTCACTCCTGCTTTCCAGTCGAAAGTTCAATCTGCCAGCAAGACAAAAGGATGGCACAGAAAGCAATTCCTTCCAGCAATTCCTACAAGGAAGGCAACTGCTCCAGCTTTCTCTTCGCTGCACATTACCATCACCCCCCTCCATCACATCCTTCAACTCGACTGCGTCCCCTCCAACCCCACGTGTATAACACTAAACCTCCCTTCCAGCCCCTCCTAAACTCTTCTCCACATTGCCTTACCGAATAGCTCTTCCTCCATCAAAAGAGCATCGATAGAGCTCGACGAACATCTACTGGGATTCTCCTCCATGGTGCCTCGCTGTAGGGTGTGCACCTTGAGAGAGATCCTCCTTTCAGAAACCTCCTCCAGCTGTTTGGTGCTTCTCCTCAGTATATTGTGTGCTACAGGAAAACTTCCCGGGTTCAGTAAAATAAGCGATTTAGGGAATCTATCAACACCATTGCTTGATTTTGGCGCTGCCCGCAGGGAAATCTCCCAATATCGCGCAACAACCGGCTATGATCCAGCAATGTCAATGTGCGATCAAGGAGTACAACGCCTCCATGCAGATTTTGGCAGTTTCATCCACATCCTGCTGCCACATTCCCCTATCCCTGGCAGTTTCGGCTCACACGCTGCCATGGACATCTTCCCATGAAGCTGGTTCTGAAGATTTCCCTTTGTCATATTCATTTTCTTTACTAATCCCTATAAAATCCTCTGTCGTTAGGGTTTTGAAGTTGTCCGCATTAGGACTCGCATAACAACAAACTTTTGGAAAAAGTTTTTTTTACTGGAATGGTGTCGAAGGTGGAAAACCTTTTGGATGAATCTTCCTTCTTTGTAAGCTTTGTTATACTTTTTTTGCTTAGCACTTGCATCTTAGTAATTAACAAATTTTGTTTTTAATTCTCAGTAATAGGATTCTGATAATGAAATGCTTCTCCAGTATATGATTTTGCGAATGAAATTCTTCTCCAACTGTTGAATTCACGTTCTAATGAAATGCTTGTTTTTTAGTATTTGAAAACATGGCAATTTCAACATCTACTAAGTATGGATTGGTTTGTAACACTAACATTGTTAGGTTTGTTGATGTCTTTGAAATTTTTGCAATGTTCATTTTGAGGAAGGGACATGCCGGTTGAAGTTGATGAGGCTATTTTTGTCTTTTATTTGCATTGATCTTAAAATTTTTTTGTCTTTGAGATGTAGTTGAGAATCATATGATTGGGTTTGGTTAAGATGTTGTTTGTCATCTGGTGTGGTCCAAATGGACAAAATTAATATCAAATAAGAAAACAGTCCCCCAACATCTACTAAATTGTGGCCCACTTCCATATTCAGTCCACAAAAATAAACATTTTTCTGTGACAGAGCACGTAATCATATTTCTTGATAACACCTCTAAATATAGTTTGTTTTATGTAGCATTCTTATACTTCAATTTTGTAAATTGAATTTTGATGTGTCTTTTTTCCATTGGTATAACCAATATAGCTTTATCTTGAGCAGTTGATTTCTTTCTCCCCGCGGGCTTCAGTAATGGATGTGTTGCTCGAGGTGTAACTCCCCGAAACTCAAAAGAGTGACGGGAGGCGTTTTGAGCCAAGATTGGAATTTGGTAGGGGGCACCCGGCCTGGGACACGGACGTGTCCCCAGGGCGTGTCGAGCTTGGGTTGTCGACCTGGACGTGTGGACGATGAAATTTGGAGTCGACGATCGTCGAGCAGTGAACACGGACTGGGACACGGGCGTGTCGTAGGCCGTGTGTGTCTCGGGTGGTTGGACGATTTTATTCACATGTGAAACACAGCCTGGAAGCCCAGGCATGTTCAGTGGTGACATGGCCGTATCAAATGGGACACGGGCATATCCAATACCCATGTGTGTCTCGGGTCGTTGCTGGCCTATGTCGATGGATGAACACAACCGGGAACACGACCGTGTACTGGATGACACGGGCGTGTTAGGTCAAACACGGGCGTGTCGGGTGCCCGTGTAATTTTCGAGACGTGTCGATTTCGACGGAGTATGGGGGACACGACCCTGGAAACGGGCGTCTCACAGGCCGTGTTCGGCCCAGATTTTGCATTCAGGCCCGAATCGTGGCCGTTCGTTTCTTTATTTTGGGATCCGACGGCTGGGCGTTTTTCCTGATGGGATATACCTAGGATTATACTTGGAAAACCCTCATTTCACTTGGATATTCTATTTCTAAAGCCTAGAGAGAGGGGAGAGCAAAAGTGGAAGAAGAAGCTTAGATCTTGTCACCAGCGGAGCATCGAAGCTATAAATCGCGAACCGTCTTCGGATCTATGGAGTCAAGGAGAGTGTGGTGCTTTTCATACTCTTAAATTTCCATGGCTCCAAGGAAAAATGCTAGTGTAACGATTCTCTACTTGAGCATGTGAAGCTCTACTTCTTTTGCATAGGGAAGCCCACTCTCGCGAGTTTGTGGTGAGTTTGAGGCATTCCTTCGGGTAGACATGAATAGGAAACGGTCAGCTAAAAGCCGACCAAATTATAACGACCCCGCGTCTTACTCGGGACGACAGTGCTCTTTCCCTGCATAACATTAGACCAATAAATCCTTTAATCGCAATTATGCTACGCCATAGGTGTGGGCTCGCACGACCAAACACCCCGTGCACTCAGGGCACATTAACAGTGAATCCTGACATATCAGTGTCTTCAACACCATCCCAAAGATGGCAACCTAGTGAGCATTTTAGCCTTTCCGACCCTATCTAGCCTAAGGCTCCCGACTATGCCAACGGCCAGTGCCCGTCTTCGGATTTCTCGCACCGTTCCACATAGCCTAGGTCCAATTCCACTTGCCTGTTGCTCACGCCGCATATACACTTTAAGTCCTACGCGCGGGCCAAGCTTCTCTCGGGTCCCAAAATTTTTCAAACAATCTCATAACCCAGTTATGATCAAGGCCGGTTCCCAGACCGCCAAGTTATCAGAACACGTTTCCGCTCAATTTTCTGGGTGCATCTTAAAGCTAACCTCCAAGGATCCCTGCTGCAATATACCACGTAGAAACCCGAAAAACACAAAGCACGGAGTTTTCTCCGGCAAATCATATCAAATGCAACATCACCGATCCAGACGATACACGTCCGGGTATGCTTCACACACAATGCCTATGCCCGTACTTACGATTCCAGACTTTATATGCAACACAAGGGGGACTATTCACATCAACCCCAAGGAATACTACGCACTCACCGCACACTCGCGGGAGCGGGATTCCCTAAGCAGAAATAAAGAGCTTCACATGCTCAAGTAGAGAATCGTTACCCTTGTAGTCCGTTTTGGCGCCATGGAAAAACTACGCGGACTGAACTCTTCACAACGACCTTTCCTCCACGGATCTGCTCTCAGATTTCGAAACAGTGCTTCGATGCTCTGCCGGTGGCCGGAAACCTCCTTCTTCTTCCTCTTCTCTCTTACACCTTGGAAAGTGAAAGCCTTGGAGAGAAATGAGGGATTAAATCCCCTATTCCCGGCCTTAACAGAGCAGGAAATCATTTGGGTCGTTGGGTCTTAATTAAAGAAAATGAACGGCTCAGATCTGCACAAAATTTCCCAGAACTAGGCCGAATACGGCTTGGCACACGGCCGTGTCCCAGGCCGTGTGCCTCGATCCATGCACGATCGTTGAACACAGAAAAGGCACACGGGCTCATACACGCCCGTGTCCAACCTGACACGCCCGTGTCAGGTCTCTCGACACGGCCGTGTCCGGGGGCGTGTCACGCATAACCGCCACGGCAACGGACACGACCCAATGGGACACGGGTACTAACACGGGTAGACACACGCCCGTGTCAAATGACACGGCCGTGTCATCTAGACGTGTTCCTGGCTGTGTCCTTCTCGGGATGAAAACGACCAAAAACACCAGCCAGACACGGCCTTGGACACGCCCGTGTCCTAGGCCGTGTACCCCTATTCAGGCACCAAAACTCACTTTTTCGCGATCGACTCAAATACAATTTTCGAGGCGTTACAAATCTCCCCCACTTAAGGAATTTCGTCCCGAAATTAAGTAAAGGTACACAAATCTAAATAATACCTGAGTGGACTAACTCGTGGTATTTCTCCAACATAGCTTGCTCTCGCTCCCAAGAAAGCTCCACTCGTCCGCAATTTTCCCATCGGACTTTAACCATACGGATATCCTTGTTGCGGAGTCGCATGACTGCAGCATCTTCAATTCATACTGGCTTGACCCCTGTGGTCAACTCATAATCAACAGGTACTTGATTATCCGCATTGATCTACGAAGGCTCTTGCACCGCCTTACGCAACACCGATACGTTGAACACGTCATGCATCCCACTCAATTCTGTCGACAGATTCAATCTATAGGCCGCCTCGCCAACACGCTCCAGGATTTCAAATGGCCCAAGGTATCTCAGACTCAGCTTCTTCAAGCGTCGAACCCGCGATACACCCTTGAACGACTTGATTTTTAGATACAACGTGTCGCCAACATCGAACTCCATATTCCTATGTTTAGTGTTATAATACTTTGACTGCCTATCCTGAGCGATCTTCAACCTTTCTTGAATTGTTCGTATCACTGAGGTGGCATCTTCCACCGCTTGGCATTTATACAACTTCGATTCGCCTGCCTCTAACCAAGACAACGGTGTACGACACTTCCTCCCGTACAAGGCTTCGAAAGGCGCCATTCCAATACTTGCCTGAAAGCTGTTGTTATACACAAACTCCACCATGTACAGTTGATCTTCCAACTGCTTTCCAAAATCTAGGACGCACATGCGAAGCATGTCCTCCAACATCCGGTTGACCCTCTCGGTTCGGCCATCTGTCTGCGGATGAAAGGCTGTGCTGAAACTCATCTTAGTTCCCAACATACTATGCACCAACCTCCAATCCTTTGACGTAAATCGTCCATCTTGGTCACTAACAATACTGCGGGGCACTCCATGCAATCGTACAATATTCTCCACGTATAGTTTGGCTAACTTTTCCACCGTATCTTCCTTCCTGTTCGGAATAAAGTGTGACACCTTTGTCAACCTATCTACGACCACCCAAATGGTGTCGTTTCCCTTCTGTGACCTCGGCAAACCATGTACAAGATCCATAGATATGTCATCGAATTTCCATTCTTGGATAGGTAGGGGCTTCAAGAAACCTCCGGGCTTCTGACATTCCGCCTTCACCAATGCACAAGTACGACACTTGGCCACATAAAGTGCTACATCTTTCTTCAATCCCGACCACCAGAACAATTTCTTCATGTCTCTAAACATCTTCGTGCTCCCCAGGTGGATTGAATACTTGGTAGGATGAGCCTCATACATCAATTCCTCCAGAAGATTATCCGCACTAGGAATGCATAGGCGATCGTCATTCCTTAGCAACCCATCTTCAACAGCAAACTGGGAATTTGACCCTTCCAAAGATTCATCCAAGATCTATTTCATGCTGTTTTCCTGAACCAAAGCCCGTCGAACTCTATCCTCTAGGTCACACTGCACCTCGATCCAAAACAGTTTCGCCTCGGCGCTAGACTGCTTGTCGACGCACGATATCTCCAAAGCCTCCAACTCATGAAACAATATCTCATCATGTACCGATAACCAGTATGCATGCGCTGAAGTCCTGCGACTCAACGCATCCGCCACTGTATTTCCCTTCCCAGGCACATAATGTATCTTGGAGGTGTAGTCCCCCAAGAACTCCATACACCTACGCTGCCTCATGTTTAGGTCCTTTCGATCCAACAAGTACTTCAAGCTCTTATGATCGGTGTAAATATCGACCTTCACACCGTACAAGTAGTGCCTCCAAAGCTTTAGAGCAAATATCACGGCCGCTAACTCCAAGTCATGGATCGGATAATTTCTCTCGTGATCCTTCAATTGTCGTGAACCATAGGATATTACTCTCCCTTGCTGTACCGAACACAGCCCAAACCACTTCCCGAAGCATCACTATAGATCTCGAACCCTTCGGTCCCACTTGGCGAACATAAAATTGGCTCCGTAGTCAACCACCTCTTTATCTCTTCAAAAGCCTGTACGCACTCTGTAGACCACACAAACTTCTGATCCTTCCTAGTCAACGTCGTGAGTGGTAGCGCTATCCGCGAGTATTTCTCTACGAAGCGCCTGTAGTAGCCAGCAAGTCCCAAAAAACTCCAGAGCTCTGCCACTGTAGTTAAAGCAGGCCACTCCCGTATCGCCACTATCTTCACCGGATCCACACCTATCCCTTCTCCACTAATGACATGACCAAGCTACGCTATCAAGGATAACCAAACGTCGAGAACTTAGCATATAAATGATTCCTCATCAACGTCTCCAACACCATGTGTGGTTGCAACGACGGCCCCCAAGTGGACGACGGCCCCCAAGTTGATGACGGCCCCCAAGTTGTTGATGACGGCACGCTAACGGAAGACCCTCCTTCGTCTCCAACAAAGGACTCGCGTCGTCGTGGTGTTCGTATGGAGCGGCGCTACAATTTCCGCCCTCGGCGCAAGACAAATATATAGTTAAATTTATCTTATTATTAGTATGCTATTTAATTTGGGATATTTTATTGAGGGATGCATGTAGACATTTTGTGTGTTATTTTTATTTTAGTTTGGGCTACATATAGCCAAGACTTATTGTTAAGCCTATATATAGGCATGTATGCTTTGTTTAACTCAAGTTGAATGAGAAAAAAAAACCCTAAGACTTTCCTTTCTTACTAAGCCTTCTCTCCCACTCTCTCTACATCTCCTGGCCGCCACCCTCCACTCCCCTCTCTCTAAAATTTCGGCCAGCACAATTTTCTTCCACATCTTCCACAAACCGCCACCCTCCTCTCCGACTCTCCCTCTAGAAATTTCGGCCAGCCCACTCATCTCCCTCATCCAAGCCACCACCACCTCACACCCTCATTAACCCGACCTCCACCCTCCATAGCCGGCCGACCACCTACCTCCTCCACTGAGCAGCCCCTTTGAAGAGAACCCGGCAGCCCCCCCTCCACGTGAAGCTTTGACCGGAAAGGCCTCCTTCTACGGCGAAAAAGCTGGACTTTGGTGTGAAGCGACCAAGGAGGACGATCTATCTCTCCATCCGGCGCGACTCCGGAGGAACCATGGAAGTGTGACCCTTCAAAGGTAGTCGGAATCATCTATTCTGACTTGGGTAACGATCCTCTCCACTCACGTGTGATTCCCTCTTGATATTCTAGTGGTCAGAAAGATTTTTGCGTTGGATTTGAATCGTTAGATTCTTCGTGGGTTTCCTTTTGGATTTGCATCAATCTTAATCGCGATATTTCCGAAAGGGTTTGGCGAACCCTGTATTTTTGTTGGGGGAGATCTACCATTTTTCAATCGTATTTTGGGTAGACCTCCTTTGGTACAACTTTCGCTCGGTCGGACCCAACATTGGTCCTTTTAGCTTGGGAGAACGTCGGACTATAGCCGTTCGTTTGACCTTCCCGCGCAGTGGCTACCGTACGTTGGTGAACTGTGGTAAAACGTTTGCGAGTGCGCTGCGGTTGAATCTAATGCGTGAGAGATTGTGGATTGAGTGTGGCGTTCGTTTCATTCCCGTAACCCATTTAGTGTCCGCGGTAGAAGCCTACATCAAATTTTGGTATCAGAGGGAGGTTCTTGTCAATTTTTTAATTGGCACCCTCCCCTCTTTTTAGCACGTTAACCTGCACTTGTGTTTGAGCGTTAGTTGTCACAAAAAAATCTCAAAAAAAATTTATTTTTTGTCTGCCAATAGCGGCTTAGTTTTCTTATTTTTCAGCCAAAAAAATCAAACTAAATTTTTTAATAATCCTCTTTTTATTTCCTGTAAGAAAATCAAAAAAAAAATTATTTTCCTATATTCTTTAAGCGGGATTAATTCCTTCTTGGGTCTGCCTGAATCGGTTGTCTTCCTATTTGCATGCGTACTAGGCTCGGTACAGAATATCCTCCATCATCGTCTAATATGGATGATGACCGGGGTGAGGGTCGTCCCCTCACGGAGATTGAGGAGCTCCGTCAGGATTTCACGGAGCAGTTGACGACCATTAGGGAGGCACTTCATGGACTGGGGTTACCATACGGGGCACCCCGTAATCAACCCGCTCACCCACGGGTGGGAGAACATCACAACCCTTACCCCCACCCTCCTAATGAGAACGCCCCACGAGCACCGTACGAGTTTGACCTTACTCGGGCCGTCCGAGTCAAGCCACCATCCTACGATGGTTTAGGAGATCGCCAAGTCTTCCAGGAATGGATCATGGAGATCGAATGTTATTTCGAGTGGTATACCCTGAACGACGCGGATAAAGTGCGAGTAGCGAGAATGAAGTTGCTAGGGTGCGCTAAAATATTTTGGCTGAATGAGGAGCAGCGTTTGAGAGTCGAGAACGGAGCGCTGCCCATAGGCTGGGATGCAATGAAGGCTGGGCTAATGGAACAGTACGTCCCTACTTACCATCGAACACAAATGTTCGATGATTTAGCCACCCTTAAGCAAGGGACTATGTCGGTGTCTGAGTATATGAGTTTGCTGAAGGACATGATGGTTAGGTGTGACGTGAAAGAGATGCCCGAGGTCACCCTCTCGAGGTTCCGTAAGGGACTAAACCCCGACATCCAAGGAAAGCTTCTGTGTTATGGTCACACCGATTTGCACACCACTTTCAACGTTGCCTTAGATATTGAGCAGCACAACGCGCTTAAAGGCAAGTCTCGGTCGTTCCAAAAGGGGAAGTCCATTTTAGGACCGCCTCCCACCGCCACCTATAAGGCTAAAGGAAAGTATCAGTCCCCCGACTCGACCACCATAGTCGTAATGGCTAGGAATGATAGAAACCCCTCTGGTGAGAGAGTCCCGGTGTGTCCGGTCAACAGAACGAATGTCACCTGTTACGCTTGCGGGGTCCAAGGGCACTATGCTAGTGATTATCCTACTACACCCAGACCATTAGCCCTGTTAGATTCCGCCGGTGGGGCCGACGACATTACTTACGAGGCAGGGGAAGAGAGCGAGTCGGACAGAGTGCCTAGTGATATGGAGGATGACCCCCGTATGATGGTTATGAGGTGTATTCTGGCGACCCCTCGAGCGTTAGACGATTGGAATAGGACGAACATTTTCACGCTGAATTTTAAGAGTGGTGAAAAATGGTGTAGGTTGATCATCGATAACGGTAGTTTCATGAACGTTATTTCTGAAGCCGCGGTGAGACGAATGTCTCTTGTTGCCGAGCCGCACCCTCACCCTTATAAAGTGGCATGGGTAGACAAGTCATCCCTCCCTGTGACGAAGCGATGCTTGGTACCCCTTACCTTCAAAGCTTATTCTGAGCAGATTTTGTGTGACGTCATCCCTATGGATGCTTATCACGTCTTGTTGGGTCGCCCTTGGTTGTACGATCTTGACGTCACCCACTTTGGTCGGGCCAACACTTACGAGTTTAAATTTAATGGCAGAACCACACTCTTAAAACCCGCCCCGCCAAAGGATCCTTCAGCCCCCTCCAAGGATACGGTCATCCCGGTCGAGAAGAAGACGTTGAGCCTGATAGGAAGGAAAGAATTGAAGCGTACTACCTTTGTAGATGGGGTCTTCCATTACCGTGCCGTCATCAACAACTTGGGGGTCGTCATCAACTTGGGGGCCATCGTCCACTTGGGGGCCGTCGTCGCCACCAATGTGTAGAAGATTGTAATGGTCCTCTTCACACTGCGAGTACACCAGGATATCATCGATGAATACTATCTCGAAACGATCCAGGTACTCTCTGAACGTCCTGATCATCAGATCCATAAACACGGATGGCGCATTCGTCAACCCAAACGGCATGACCGTGAACTCGTAATGCCCAAACCGTGCACTGAATGCTGTCTTAGGGATGTCGCTCTCCCTTATCCTCAACTGGTATTATCCGGTTTTCAGATCTAACTTCAAATATACCGTTGACCCAACCAACTAATCAAACAGATCGTCAATCCTCGGAATCGGATACTTATTTTTTTCCGTAAGCTTGTTCAATTCCCGATAATCGATACAAAGTCGCAAGCTCCCATCTTTCTTCTTAACAAAGACAACTAGTGCGCTCCAAGGCGATGAACTTGGAGGCACTTATCCTTGCTCTAGCAACTCTTACAGTTGCACCTTCAACTCCGCCATCACTCTTGGCGCTATCCGATATGAAGAGCGTGACACCGGTTTGGCGCCCGGTACCAGCTCAATGGTAAAATCAATCTCCCGCTGAGGAGGGGCTCCTGGGAGATCATCTGGGAACACATCGGGATACTCAGACACAACTGGGATGCTGTCCAAACTAGGCTTAGGCGTCGAAGTCTGCACTAATGTGACAAACAGCACTGCCCCAGACCGAGCTGCCTTGATCACCTGAAGGGCCGACATAAAAATCTTACCCGACACCTTCATGCCCGCAAAAGTAGCCTCATGACTAGCTCTCAACTGACACACTAGCAACTTCGATCAACGTATGCCTGCTGCTTCGAGAGCCTGACCATACTAAAGATCACGTTGAACTCTCCTAGCGGTAGTAACAACGCTTGCAAATCAAACTATTGACTCACAATCCAGACCTAAGCGCAACAGATTCTATCGGCGCGGATTTAGTACCATAAGACAACAACATCTCCGAAACATATTTTGCCATCAAAAGAGGTACTCCGACGTCCAAAACAATTCCTTTGGGCAAACGGAGACGTGAAGCCCCCTTTTACGAATGGTGCTCCAGCCGGATAAATGAAATTCAGAACAAAGCTTAGCACAAGTGGTTCTAGGCTAACATGCACAAAGGCAACAAGTGTCTAAAGCTAAATGCTAGAATTTTAAACCTTACCTGTCAACACGACCGCGTGCTTTCTGGCCTCTTGCTGACCCAGGCTGTACACTTCAGACTTCCTCTCGGACTTTGCACGTCCGCTCCAACACTCACGAGCAAAATGCCCCGTCTTCTCGCAGATAAAACTAGCACCCGAGGTTCTGCCTGTAGTTTCCCTTGAAGCACAAAAAGGGGGGCTGGACCCGAAGTCCTAGCCTTCTTATACCACCTATGATATCCAGACTTTGAGGTAGCCGGTATTTTGAACTCTGTTTTCTTGGCACTAGAGTCCTCAACCGCTCCTGACATAGATTCCTTAGTCTTTTGAGCACCACCTCGACAAGTTTGGAAAGAGTGCCCTTTCTTGCCACAAATATGACAGTTGAAAGTAACCTTGCTAGTCGATGATCTGCCCTTCTGCTTCAGCGTTCTGCGAGATGCACCCCTCATAGGACTTGCAGGGTTCGATACCCTACTCACTGGTATCTGGTGAAGTTTCCCCATATCTACTTCCAAAGATCTAGCCGACTCCACCAAGGCTCGGAATCCCAATAGTTTTGGTCGTAGCAGTAGGATTCGCAGCTCACCACGCAACCCATTATAGAATCTATCAACTATAGACTGTTCGTTCCCCACTTCAAAGCATGGGTAGCGGCTTATGCAAAGGAACGTCTTCAAATACTCATCGACTGAGTGCGTACCCTGCACTAAGGACATGTTCAACTGCTGGCCTGCTGGCCTTCTTAAAATCCTTTGATCCAACACACCACCCGACATTGAAGTCACCACAAGGACAAAGGGTTGCACATTGCTTCCCTATTGTGCACTAGTTACGGCGAGCACTACTTCAACGATTCCTCTTATGGTTTTAAACGATGGAGGGGTCTCAAGCACGACACTCGGTGTACTATAATCCTCAGAAACCAGATGTTCTGTCGGCTCTGCGCCACTCCCGGTCACCTATAGTCGTACAAAATACCAATAAGTGACTAAACAAAAATGCAAAAAGCAACTATTGGAACACGCAGACTCCTCAAACAAGTGTATTTTTCATTCCTAAGTGGACATTCATGGGTTCTTTTTGAAGTTATAACGATGACGCACACATGTGCTCACCACCCCTTAAAAGAATTCGCCCACGAATTAATTTAAGTCTGACCGTAACCATAAGTCTGATACCAAATTGTAACAACCCCATCTGTCGCATGACATATAACAGAAGGTCTAGCTGGAGCCCGACGCCATATACCACAGACAGTCGGAAGGATTACTAAATGAATATTCAAACCATCCAATCAAGAATACTCGTCCTACACAGAGCATTTTAGCGGAAGCTATTAAAGTTGAAAGAACCCAAATCTTAAATCCAATATATAAATGAATGTCCACGACTACAACCACAGGAATGAACCCAAATACACTGAAAAGGTACATGGCCTTATGGCCTTACAAATGTTCACTTAATAAAACATGTCTTACATACATCGGCTCGCAGGCCGGCCACACATGATAAAAGTAAAAACAACTATTCTACGGCCTTCTAGGCCCAGCACAGCAACATGGGCGCCGGCTCGCTATTTGGCACACGGTTCTGCAGCACCTGCAAGCACATACCACCGCTCGGTGGCAAACAAAGCAACGGTCAGCTAAAAGCCGACCAAATTATAACGACCCCGCCCCTTACTCGGGACGACGGTGCTCTTTCCCTGCATAACATTAACCCAATAAATCCTTTAATTGCAATTATGCTACACCATAGGTGTAGGCTCGCATGGCAAAACACCCCGTGCACTCAGGGCACATTAACGGTGAATCCTGACATATCAGTGTCTTCACCACCAACCCAAAGATCGCAACCAAGTGAGCATTTTAGCCTTTCTGACCCTATCTAGTCTAAGGCTCCCGACTATGCCAACGACCAGTGCCCGTTTTCGGATTTCTCGCACCGTTCCACATAGCCTAGGTCCAATTCCACTTGCCCGTTGCTCACGCCGCATATACACTTTAAGTCCTACGCGCGGGCCAAGCTTCTCTCGGATCCCAAAATTTTCCAAACAATCTCATAACCCAGTTATGATCAAGGCCGGTTCCTAGACCGCCAAGTTAGCAGAACACGTTTCCACTCAATTTTTCGGGTGCGCCTTGAAGCTAACCTCTAAGGATCTCTACTACAATCTACCGCGTAGAAACCCGAAAAACCCAAAGCATGGAGTTTTCTCCAGCAAATTATATCAAATGCAACATCACCGATCCAAACGATACACGTCCGGGTAGGCTTCACACACAATGTCTATGCCCGTACTTACGATTTCGGACTCTATATGCAACACAAGGGGGACTATTCACATCAACCCTAAGGAACACTACGCACTCACCGCACACTCGCGGGAGCGGGATTCCCTAAGCAGAAAGAAAGAGATTCACATGCTCAAGTAGAGAATTGTTACCCTTGTAGTCCGTTTTGTCGCCATGGAAAACTACGCAGACAGAACTCTTCGCAACGACCTTTCCTCCACGGATCCGCTCTCAGATTTCAAAACGGTGCTCCGATGCTCCGCCGGTGGCCGGAAACCTCCTTCTTCTTCCTCTTCTCTCTTACACCTTGGAAAGAGAAAGCCTTGGAGAGAAATGAGGGATTAACTCCCCTATTCTCGGCCTTAACAGAGCAGGAAATCATCTGGGCCGTTGGATCTTAATTAAAGAAAACGAACGGCTCAGATCTGCACAAAATTTCCCAGACCTAGGCCGAACACGGCTTGGCACACGGCCGTGTCACAGGCCGTGTGCCTCGATCCAGGCACGAACGTCGAACACAGAAAAGGCACACGGGCTCAGACACACCCGTGTGCAACCTGGCATGCCCGTGTCAGGTCTCTCGACACGGCCGTGTCCGGGGGCGTGTCACGCATAACCGCCACGGCAATGGACACGACCCAACGGGACACGAGTACTGACACGGGTAGGCACACACCCGTGTCAAATGACACGCCCGTATCATCTAGCCGTGTTCCTGGCCTTGTCCTTCTCGGGATGAAAATGACCAAAAACACCAGCCAGACACGGCCTTGGACACGCCCGTGTCCTAGGCCGTGTACCCCTATTCAGGCACCAAAACTCCCTTTTTCGCGATCGACTCAAATACAATTTTCGGGGCGTTACACTTTCCAACTTAAACGGTATTTTAAATGTCTTTTGTTGTCCTTGTCAAAAAGGTAAATTTGTTAAAACCTCTTTCAAGAGAAAAACTGATGTTTCCACGTCTATACTGCTCAAAATCATTCACATGGATTTGTTTGGACCCCTTAGTACGTGTAGTCAAGGTGGAAAACGATACACTTTCGTTATCATAGATGTGTAATTCACGCAATTGTTGAACGATATTGCTTGAGAATAAATCTGACACCTTTAGCAAATTCTCAAATCTTTGTACCCGACTTCAAAATGAGAAGGAGCTAAAAATAAAATGTATTAGGACAAATCATGGAGAAGTGTTTGAGAATGAAGATTTCTCAGACATGTGTGACACCTTAGGAATTAAACACAGATTCTCTGTCCCTCGCACTCCACACCAGAACGGGTTGTAGAAATAAAGAACCGTACTCTCCAAGAGTTAGCACACACAATGCTTGTCGAGTTCAGGTTACCACGATCTTTCTAGGCTGAAGCGGTTAACACGAGAAGCTACGTGATGAATCGAGTCATGCTTCAGCCACTTTCAAAGCGAACTCCATACGAGATGTATTTCGAACAAAAACCCTTTGTATCGTACTTTAGGGTCTTTTGTTGACATGCTATATTCTAAACACTAAGGATCATCTTGGAAAATTTGAAGAAAAATCTTCTGTAGGTACCTTCTTAGGATACTCGAGCAAGAGTCGGGCCTATAGGATATAGAATAAGAGGACCTTAGTAGTTGAAGAATCAACTCATGTGCATTTCGATGAAAATTCCCCAACTAATGGGCCCAAGCCGAATGAAGAGGAGATTGATGAGAGTGTACTGATAGGAAATAAGGGTTTGGAGAGAGTTATGGCGAGTGAAACTCCAACACTTGTACAAGTATATAGGCCTCCTAGTAACTTAAATATTTCAAAGCAACATCCATGTGAACTAGTCATAGGAGAGCCAACTCATGGAGTGAGAACTCGGTCTACAGTTCATGAATCTTTTTCAAACTTGTGTTTTCTATCTGATATTGAACCCAAGAACGTCTTAGAAGCCCTAAAAGATGAGTCATGGTTCTTGGCTATGAATGAGGAGCTAAACTAATTCGAGCAAAGTACGGTATGGTTTTTAGTGTAGCGTCCAGATAACCATCCAGTCACATGCTTAAAATGGGATTTCAAAAAGAAACTTGATGGTGAGTCTAGGATAACAAGAAATAAAGATAGGTTGGTGGCTCAGGGATATTCTCAGATAGAGGGTGTAGATTTTGAGGAGTCATTTGCCACGGTTGCTGGTCTTGAGTCCATCCATATATTTTTGGCATTTGCAGGTTATAAGCAAATTAGATTATACCAAATGGACTTTAAGAGTGCTCTCTTAAACAAATATATCAAGGAAGAGTTATATGTCGAGCAACCACCCAATTTCACGAATGTCGCCTACCCAAACCACATATACATGTTGGTGAAGGTCTTATACAGACTAAGGCAGGCACCTTGTGCTTGTTACGATAGGCTCACTACTTTTCTCTTAGATCATGGGTTTAGGATGAGTAATGAGGACACAACTTTATTTATAAAGAACGAAAATGTACATCAAATAATTCTACAAATCTATGTGGATGAGACCATCATTGGGGCAACAAATGAGAAATTATGTAAGGAAATTATGACCCTAATGCAATCCGAGTTTGAAATGAGCCTAGTAGTAGAGCTTACTTATTCCTCAAGATTTCAGATCTATCAACGCAATGACGAAATATTTATAGGCCAATCAAAATATGTCAAATATATGCTTGTGCGTTTTGTCTTTGAGAATCTGAAAAAAGTTAAAACTCCTATGAGAGTGTCTCTCATATTAGGGAAGGATGAAAGTGGAATTTCGGTTGATAAAACCATGTTTATTGGTATGATCGGGTCATTGCTATATTTGAGTGCATCTAGGCCCGATATCACATTTGCGGTGTATCTTTGCGCTAGATATCAAGACGACCCTAAAGAGTCACACTTGAAAGCCATAAAGCACATTTTTAGGTATCTGATTGGCATATAAAACCTTGGAATCTGGTACCCACACACCACTGACTTTACACTTCATGGGTACTCAGACTCAGACTATGCCGAATGTTCACTTGATTGCAAGAGCACAAGTGGTACGTGTCACTTCCTAGGGCCTGTATTAGTTTCCTGATCAAGTAGAAAACAGAACTCTGTTGCACTTTCTACCGCTGAAGATGAGTATATTGTCTTAGGGAGTTGTTGCACACAAGCACTGTGGATGTCGTAAACATTGGAGCACTTTGGCGCAGTATTTAGGAACGTGAATCTCCGGTGCGACAATAAGAGTTCTATAGACTTGATGAATAATCCAGTGCACCATCCAAGATCAAAACATATTGACGTGCATCACCATTTCATTTGACATCACATAAAAAGGAGAACCTGTGTAACGCCCCCACCCGTCACATGGCATATAACGGTGGGTCCAGCCGGGGCCCCACGCCATATATCACAGACAAGCGAAGGAATTACTTGTGGAAATCAAAATCTATTCGTATCCTTAACTCATTCATTCTAGCGGCAACATTTTTATATTAGCACAACCGCAAAAGCACTCGAGACTCACACGGCCCTAGGACACGCCCGTGTTCCAGGCCGTGTACACCTGGACACACCCGTGTCCCGCAAACACGCCCTAGCTCAAAATGTCGAGCTGAGTTCGTCGACCACATTGACACGCCCTGTGACACGCCCGTGTCACAGGCCGTGTCCTCACTCGACACTCGACACTCGACGATCGTCGAGCAAAATTAGTCGACCTCATGTCCTGACACAACCCAGGCATGACACACCTTGGGACATGCCCGTATCGGAGGCCGTGTCACCCGTGCCAGAACCCAAATTGACCCAAATTGCTTTAGGGTGTTACAATGTGAGTGCAAGCTTCATTAGTACCGATGACCAACTAGCTGACATATTCACTAAACCACTCCTAGATGCACGTTTCTCAATACTTTGACTCGAGCTTCGTGTTCTGGATATCCAATCCTATTCATCGTTGTCTATGTCTGCCTACTCTCTTATTTGTGGTTATTTTTTTCTTTGTCTATGTTGCATTTTTCTTCATGCATGTGTTTATGATTTGTTTACTTTAATTTCCCTGTCATTTTTTAAAAACAAACACACAAAAAATCATATATATATAAAAATAAAAAACAGTGGATCATTCATATCTTACGGGCACAAATGACCTGTACTTAGGCTATAACATGTACACACAATGTTTCAGCTAAATTGTTAATTCATGTGAACATTGTCCCCGGTCATGGTGTGTCGAATCTACAGGTGCTTAGCTTCGAAGTGTGATATTACATGTTAGTGTGTGTTGAATATTCCTCTAGGTTTGTGTGAGGATTTATATAGGGGAATGACTTTACATAATTCACACATCCCTAGATGGAGCACTAATGTACAAATACTAGGCTTACATGCTATAACTTGTGATATTGTATCTTAACACGTTAGAAATACCTTGAATAATTAATGTCACGATACATATGTTCTTATATAAAGATTATAACGTTGGGCCAAACATTTAGTGCTAAGATCTTATGTATACAAATTAATGTGTATCTATCTAGGTGGATAGATTTTGATTGACTCGGGGCTCCTTTGAACTCAAAAAAGCACTATATAAAAGTGATAGCTCAAAGCAAACTAAATATAAAACTATGCATGCTCTCAAAGGTCATGTCAAGGAACCCCCAAGCAATACTCAGTACTCCTGAAAAGTCTTAACTAGCATTATGAGGATGAGCACCTTGTTTCTTAGAGTCACTTCGATCATGTACAAAGACTCTACCTTAAGCTTAGTGCACTTCGTTCTAGTCTTGGTATGATGTTGATTGGTATGTGACATGATCGTTCACTCTATTTCTTTTTTGTTAACATTTTAAAGGACTGATATAAACATGTAATATATGATATTTCTACTTGGTGTTTTCTCTCCTGTTGATGAAACATGTACACGTCATTGCCTTATTTAATGCTTCCATGCATAAAAATTGGACTGAAACTACACTTTCGGGTTTTATCTCTGTTGGAACACCCTATTACTGATTTGGGTCAGGATCACCATGTCTCTTAAGAAACCTGCTTTGACCTCATTGTATAGATCTAAAGGTCAATTATAATTGAGTCTAAGGGTTAGTACTTAGGTTTGAAAGCTGCCCTCAAGACTGGGTTTTTCTGTTTTGGAGAACAAGTCATTTCGTCGAGCTCAGTACGACGAATCGTCGAACTCCAATCGACGATCGTTGAGCTCACTTCGACGAATCGTCGAACTCCATTCGACGATCTCTGAGCTCAACTTCCACAAGTTGTCGAACTCCATTCGACTATCTTTGAGCTCAGATCGACGATCTTGACTCCAGTTTAATTCTCTATCTCTGAGCTCAGTTCGATGATAGTTGAGCTCAGATCAACGATCTCTGTTTCTGTCTAAGTCCAGGCTCTGAGCTCATTTTAACGATAGTGGAGCTCAGTTCGATGTTTTTCTGAAGAGTTCAACGATTTCCAAGATTCAAATTCAGACAGTTAAGGAATTATTGTCAGCAATTAATTCAGAGATCTTGTAGCCGTTTTTAATTAATCTGGAGAAAGTTTCAATGAATTATCAAGGAATGTTTTATTGGACTTTCGTCCAGAAGACAAAAGCAATTAAGGAAGTCATTTATGATAGGACAACGGATATCTTGGACAATGGATCATTTCTATTCAGATTAAAGGAATAAAAGATTAGTTTTTCACTCTCCTCTAAACAGTTAGAAAAATATTCTCTGCAACAACAACTCTCTGCAACAACAAGAATTACAGCACTTAAAACAACAATTACACAAGAGAAAGAAAGAGAGTTCCAGACATTCTCAGTCTCAAGATTCATACAAGAACACACATAACAAAAGGAGATCAATCTTCTGAAACTTTCAGATCCCTTTTGATTCAAGTGTTCAAGGCCATCATCACTCAAGACTCCAAACACCTCACATTTCAGCTGTTGCTGAAATCATCATTTGCTGGAGATCAATTTTTTGAAGGCCTATCACCCTACTGCAAAGCTTCACTTCTTGAACAACTCAAGATCTCAGGGGGAGCTTTTACAACATCCACTATCTTCTCTCTGACTGTTGATAGAGAAGATCTTCTCATCCCTCTCTCACTCTCTGCTGTAAAGGGTTTTTCAAACTCCCTTCAAAAGTTTGTGATTGGTTTCTGAGACCTAATCAAAACTCAGTGGTGGCAAGACACATGATCAAAAAATCTGCTTTGGTTTTTGAGCACCTAATCAAAAGCTCATTGGTGCCCAGGACACCTGATCAACTCATCCTGTAGTGGATTCCTACCTAAGGTGGTAGAAGAGTGGATGTACCCAGGTTGATTGGGGAACCACTATAGCTCCTTATGTCATCTGGTTGCTTACTTTATTTTTGTTTCTGGCTGGGCTTTGTGATTTCCTTGTGATTGCTTTGTGATTATTCTATGGTTTGATTTACTTTATATTATTTGCTTCCCTGTTCATGTAAGAATATAACAATTGTTGTAAAAGTTTTTAGCAAGAACCATACTCTATTCACCCCCCCCCCCTCTAGAGTATATTAGATATAACCTGCACTTTCAATTGGTATCAGAGCCAGGTTGGTTAAAAAAACAACATCTCAGTGGTTGAACAGGCTAACACCTGAACCCAAAGATTCCTATAGTTAGATCTGCTTGTTTTGATTTTGTTATTAGAATTACTTCTTCACAAAACATGGCCCAAAACAAAGATTATGCTAGCACCAGACCTCCAGTGTGCAATCTATCCAAGTTTGCCCTTTGGAAGGCAAGGATTAGACTCTACAAGAATTCTATTGATGAGGACATTTTCAATTCTGTTTTGAGAGTGTGTCCAAGACCTCCAGAGAACACAAGTACAAGTGTTGTTCCACCTCCATCAGGAACAGATGCTGACATCAAGAAATGGAAAGTTGCAGATGCAAAAGCTATGAACATTCTTGCTCAGACTATGTCTGATGAAATTTTTCAAAAGGTAGCTGAATGCATCTCAGCAAAGGAGATCTGGGACAAGCTATCTGAAATAGTCTCAGGATCTGCTGATGAAAGAAAAGACAGAAGATCTCACCTCATATCCCAATATGAGAATTTCAAGAAAGGAGAAGCTGAGTCAGTAGCAGACATGTATAATAGACTCAGTCTGATAGTCAATGAACTGAAAACTTTGGATAAAGAGATCTCATTGACTGAGCTAAATAATAAAATCCTAATGTGCTTCCCAAGCACTTGGGACTCAAGGATCTGGCCAATCAAGGATACCAGAAGTCTCAATGAGATCACAACAGAAGCTCTCTTGGGCAAGCTCAAGTCTTATGAGCTGCTCATCAAAAATAGAGAAGAAGAGCAGAAGGCTGCCTCACCAGCCACAAGAAAGGAAAAGTCAATAACATTCAAAGCCACTGAAGATCAGCCTGAAGACATGGACACATGCAATGATGAGCTGCTTAGTCTACTGACCAAAAGATTTTACAAAATGGCCAAAAAGGACTTCAGGAAGAGATCATACAAAGATCATGACAAGCCAAGGTATGATAAATCAAATAATAAAGAAATTATTTGCTTTAGTTGCAGGAAACCAGGCCACATTGTGCCTGACTGTCCAGAGAACAAAAACAAGGACAAAAAGGACAAGAAAGAAAGAAGAAAAGACAAGGACTTCAAGAAGAATAGCAATAACAAACCCTCCTCCAATAAGAACAAACACACAAGGAAGGGATTTGTTGTTGAATCTTGGAGTGAGACAGAAGAGGAATCTGAAGCTTCATCCAGCTCAAGTGATGATGAGGATGATGCTGAAGAAATGGAATTCTGCATGATGGATATCAATGCCTCACAACACAATTCTGATGCAGAAGAGTCAGAGTCAGACTCAGAGACTCAAGCTGAAGAGGACCAGATAATAAGTTCTTTTGATTTTAATTCTGAGGACTTTAAGTATGAATTTAAAGCACTATGTTTAGACTTATTAAAATCTGAGAAGGAAATCATTTCTCTCAGAAATCAATTATCTGAACATAGTACCTTAAAATCAGAAAACCTCAAACTCTCTGAGGAGTTGGAGTGCTGTAGGGAGCAGATAGCTTCACTGAAAAGTGAGCTGTCAGAGGCCAAGAAGCTTGAAGAATCCCTTAATGGAATAAGTATCAAGCTAATGGAAATCACAAGCACAGTGAACTCAAGATTCAACAGTACACTGGGCTTGGGTACTTTATCCAGCCAACCTATAGTACTAACAACCCCAATTAAGTTTATCTCTGATAAAGGGAAGGGAGTTGTAGAGGTAGCTAGGAAAAATTTGACTTACCTAAGAAACCAAGAATTCAACAGAAATCGTCGAACGGAGCTAGACGATCGCCGAACGGAGATCAACGATCTCAGGCAAAATCGTCGAACTCAGGTCGACAAACTCTAAACCCTGAACTCTACCACAGTGGATCGTCGAATGGATATCGACGATCTGACCCAAGATCGTCGAACGCAGCTCAACGATAGTCGAGCAGAGATCAGATATTTGAAAACTTCTTCAAGGGTAAATCAAATTCCAATCCTAGGGGTCCTTCATCCAGACTTAACCCTTATACTGAATTGATAATACCTCCAAGAAGATATCATCCTGAAGGTTATAAGAGTCAACCAGGGATGTCATTTATTTCTGAATTTAAAGGTTATCAACCCAGGCCCAAGGTAAACTGGGTCAAAAACAAGTAAATTGTTTTATGTGCAGGTGAAGACCTACCCAACATCAAACCAACAATGGTATCTGGATAGTGGGTGCTCAAAGCACATGACATGAAACAAGGACAACTTCACATCCTTTAAAGCCAAGCTTGGACCCAAAGTCATATTTGGTGATTCAAACTTTGGACTAACAAAATAATATGGTGCAGTCCAAATTGGGACAGTCACATTCAAGAAAGTAGCCTATGTGGAAGGACTGAAGCACAACTTGATCAGCATCAGTCAGCTATTTGATGAAGGCTAGCAAGTGACTTTCAGCAAATCCTTATGCAAGATCAAATCAGAGGACAACACAACTGTGTTGACAGGTAAAAGGAAAGGTAACATCTATTTAGTAGACTTTCTTTCAACAGAAGTAGATATTTGCCTGTTTAATTCTATTAGTAGACCTAATGAGTTATGTCATGAGAGATTAGGACATATAAACCTTAGAACCATTGCTAGGCTATCAAAGGACAACCATGTCAGAGGACTACCTTCTGGCCCCTACAAGAAGGAAGGACTCTGCAGGGCTTGTCAATTAGGCAAGCAAACTAAAAATAGTTTCAAGTCACTTAATAAGAGCGATTCACCTAGGATTTTGTATCTATTACACATGAATCTTTTTGGACCCATTACAGTACAAAGCTTAGGAGGGAAATCTTACACTTTAGTAGTTGTAGATGACGTCTCTAGAGTCACATGGGTGTTCTTTCTGAGGAAGAAGTCTGATAACTTTAAGTGTTTGACAGAGTTTCTCAAATTCATACAGACTGAGTTCAATACTCACATTGCCCTGATCAGAAGTGATCATGGGACAGAGTTTGATTCTCTTCTTATGCAAGAGTTCTGTCAGAGTGAAGGGATCAGACACACTTTCTCAGCTCCGATAACTCCTCCACAAAATGGGGTAGCTGAAAGGAAAAATAGAACCCTTATTAAATCTACCATTACATTGTTGTCAGATGCTCACCTTCCTCTATCCTTTTGGGCAGAGGCAGTGAACATCTCCAACTATGTGTTGAATAGAAGTTTAATACATAAACTAAAGGGCAAGACTCCCTATGAATTACTCAAAGGGAAGAAACCTAAAGTAGATTATTTTAGAATTTTTGGTTGTATCTGTTACATTCACAATAATGACAAGTACTTAGCAAAATTTCAAGCTAAAGCATGTGAAGGAGTGTTTCTGGGATACTCCATGATCAGTAAGGCTAATCGGGTATATAATAAATCAACTCTTAAAATTGAAGAATCTATTCACATATCTTTTGATGAATCTAACATGTCTTTCAAGGAGAAGAACACTTCTATCATAGAATCTTTGCAGGTACATTCTCTTGCTGAAGACTTAGACAGATTATAAATCATTCAAAAGAGGAAAGCAGTGAAGATGAAGAAGACATTCAACATCTTGAAGAGAAACTTCTTGAAGAGCCAGTTGCTGTACCACAAGAGGAAACAACAACACAAGTTGGTGAACAATCAACACATCCTATTGATTTAGTAACATCAAGAGATCATCCAATTTCCCAAGTAATTGGAGACATCTCAGCTGGTGTGCAAACCAGAAATCAGGTCAACCAAAACCTGATGCACATTTGCTTTCTTTCTCAAATTGAACCTCAATCCATTCAAGGTGCAGAGCAAGATCCTCACTGGATCATTGCAATGCAAGAAGAGTTGCATCAATTTGAAAGGAACAAAGTTTGGGAACTAGTACCAAGGCCTAAGGATCACTCCATTGTTGAAACAAAGTGTGTGTTTAGAAACAAATTGGATGATCAAGGAGTCATTGTAAGGAATAAGGCAATGCTAGTTGCTCAAGGGTACTCTCAAGAAGAAGGCATAGATTATGATCAGACTTTTGCACCAGTTGCAAGGTTGGAGGCCATAAGAATCTTCTTAGCATATGCATCACACAAGAGTTTCAAAGTATACCAGATGGATGTAAAGAGTATTTTTCTCAATGGAGACATCAAAGAAGAAGTCTATGTCAGACAACCTCCAGGTTTTATCTCTCCAACTCATCCTGATTATGTTTTTAAATTGCACAAAGCATTATATGGTCTCAAGCAAGCTCCTAGAGCATGGTATGAGACCCTAACATGCTTCCTTCTGAAAAATGAATTTATAAGGGGTAGAGTAGACCAAACTCTTTTCATTAGAACCCATAAGTCCCATACCGTACTAGTACAAATCTATGTAGATGATATTATATTTGGTTCTACTGATTCAAATTTGTGCAGAAGGTTCTCCAACTTAATGCATTCCAAATTTGAAATAAGTAGCATGGGTGAGCTATCCTTCTTTCTAGGATTGCAAATCAAACAACATGCTGAAGGCATATTTATTTCTCAAACCAAGTATGAAAAGGAATTGGTCAAGAAATTTGGTATGTCTGAAGAATCTTGTATGAAAACACCTATGCCTACTAATGTTGTATTAGATGCTGATGAACATGGGAAACCTGTTGATCAGACAACATATAGAGCAATGATTGGCTACTTATTATACCTTACAGCTAGTAGACCTGACATAATATTTGCTACATGCATATGTGCTAGATTCCAAGTAAGCCCTAGAGAGTAACACCTAACCTTAGTAAAAAGGATTCTCAAGTATGTAAAAAATTGTCCAAATCTAGGTCTCTGGTATCCAAAAGATTCAGTATTTGACTTAACTGGATTTTCTGATGCTGATTATGCTGGATGCAGAATTGACAGAAAAAGCACCAGTCGAACTTGTCAGTTTCTTGGTGACAGACTTGTCTCTTGGTTTTGCAAGAAACAAACATATGTGTCAACTTCAACTACTGAAGGTGAATATATGACTGCAGGTAGTTGTTGTTCACAAATCTTGTGGATTCAAAACCAACTCCTAGACTATGACTACAACTTAGAGAAGTCTAAAATCTTTTGTGATAATACCAGTGCTATTTCTATAGCTCAAAATCCAGTCCTCCATAGTAGGACAAAACACATAGAAATTAGCCATCACTTTTTAAGGGATAATGTTGAGAAAAATAAAATTGAACTTCAATATATCCCAACTGATTTGCAAAGGGGAGATATTTTCACCAAACCCTTGGATGAAAAGAAACACACCTTCTTCCTGAATTAGTTAGGAATGTTAGATGGAGGAAGTCTAAAATAATATCCAAGATTTTACAACTCTAAAAAAATGACCAAGACTAGGCAAACATCTTGATTTTTCTTGTGTATAGAGTGTTTCTGGTCTCTGAACGATGCTCGACGATTTTCCCCCAGATCGTCGAACGGAGATCGACGCTTTCTGAAATCGTCGACCAGAGTTCAGCTCTTCTCAGATAGTTTAAACTATCTCTCCAGGTCAGCGATCGTCGAACGGCGCTCGACGATTTTGTTTTCTAAAACTATCGTCGAACGGAGCTCGACGCTCTCCAATATCGTCGAACGGAGATCTACAATGTTGATGACCTTTCAGTTTCCTTTAGAAGCCCAGATCGTCGAACTGAGTTCAATGATCTTTCCTTTTCTACGTAGAACCCTAATATAAAATTCATTTTTCAGCCATCGTTCTCTCTTTGCGCCTTCATTCTCTCTGCAAATTTTCTCCTTCCCTCCAAATTTCTCTATACTTGGTCGTTTGTTTGTTGATTTTTGCAGGAATCAATGGCCGTCTCAGTTGCAGTCCTGGCCGGAATGAAATTTGATGCAGGATTTGATATTGATATGGATTCCTTCAATAACAGTGATCAGATTTTCAAAGATATTCTAGAACTTTTCAAGGAACAACAGCTCGTCACTATCATGTCCACCAGGATCAAATTAGCTGCTGATGAAATAAAAGAGTGGGTGTATATTGCCAACAATCAGGATCAGAATACAGTGATTGGAACAATATCTGGAACCCAGGTACCTCTGACACCTACTATCCTGATAGAGGTTTTTCAATTACATTCTGGAGAGGATTCTGCTGAGATGTCTGGAGAAGAATTTTCTACTATGCTTGAGAGAATGGGACATTCAGATGCAAACCCTAGCAAACTGCTGAAGAAGAATTTATCTGTGGAGTACAGATTTTTGGCTGATGTTGTAGGAAAGGTGTTATTGGCCAAACACTCAACCCATGATACCATCTCCAGGTATCAGCTATGTTTGATGGGTGCTCTTGTAGATAAGAAACAATTGAACTGGAGAGAAGTCTTCTTTGATCTGATCAAGAAGAAGATTAACAAAAATTTTGTTAATTATGGAAGGATATTAGGGCTGTTTCTTCAAAACAGATGCCCTGCCCTACTAGTTTCATATGAGATGCACATCAATGCCTCTAAGAGGCTCTCCTGTGCCCTGTTTGGAAAGTAGGACAGGCAAATTGTGAAGCCCAGCAGGCTCTCTACAAGTGCAACTTCAGGCACAAGGACTGTTGTAGTCTCTTCCCCTCAAGTCTCTGCCCCTGCAGAAGACTTGCCTGCTTCTTCTCCTCCTCCTCCACCTTTTATTTCATCTCCACCAGTCACATACATCATTATAGTTTCCTCCACCATCATAATTTCAACCCCATCTCCAACTTCTATCCATTCTCCAACTCATCCACTAACAGAAGAAATCTTCCATAATTTACATCATTACCCACAATAAGAAATTGATTCATCCTCTCACATTCCATCTTTCAATCTGATAGATTATTCCTTTATGGATGATTCTCCTTCATCCCCTCCTGATCTACCCTCTTCTTCCATATCCTACCAACAATTGATTCAAGATATCATTGCACAACCCTCCTTCACACCCTCTATTTCAATTCCATTATCTTCAATTTCCACAATCCCCATATCTCAACCTTCATTTCCACCATCCACCAACTCTCCACCCACATCTCCAGCTGCTCCACCTTCAGTCCCTACCTCTGCCCAAGTCCCTCTTGAGCATGTAGCTCTTCCAGCTTTAGCAGACAGACTCTATGAGCTGATAGCTCCCAGGCTATCACTCTTGTTGGAGACCTCCTTGGCTCCACTTCTCAAGTCAGTTGCAGACCTGTCTGCCAGGCTCTCCTCTCTCATTCCTCCTCAGGAAATCCCTTCCTCTGGGTGCCTTGATCCAGTCCTGACTAAATCTAGGCAGGGGGAGATGCCTCATGAAGTGGAAAGATTGCCTGCTGCTGCTGTTACTTCAACTCAAGCTCAAGCCTCAACACCTCAGTTGCAGTTTTCTCAATGGACCTCAGGTGACTATTATCAGATTTTGATTCTATTTATTTCAGCTGTCTTCCTGAGCACACTGCAGTTCAGCCATCTGAAGATCTCTTTAAGGCCATTTTGCCTATTTCAAGCTGTGACACCAGTATAATACATTCTTTTGTAAAGTCCCTTTCTGCTGCTGCTCCTTCAGTTTCTGTTGAAAGTACTGATATTGTTGATATTGCTGTTAATTCTGATGTTTTAATATCTGAGGATATACATATGACAGAGGTATCTAATTTTGAGCCTGCTGTTACTACTGATGTTATTTCTGTTACTGATACTGTTATATCTGAATCTGCTGCCCCAGCTACTGCTGTATCTACTGCTGCTGCCATGACCTCTTCTGCTAGTGTTATTTCTACCTCTCTTCCTGCTATTGCTGTTGCTGTTACTATTGCTGTCACTACTGCTACTTCTACTCAATCTCAACAACAGATAGACTATCTCAAAAGGATTGATGCACTATATGATGATCAAAGCTCAGAAAGTGATCAGTATAGGACTGACTCAGATGACTCCTCTACAACTATTGCAAGGAAAAGAAAAGCCAGAAGTAAAGCAATGAAGAGAGTCCCCCCAGCCAAAGTAAAAGACACAAATGATATTCCATACTACATTCTGCATGACTGCCCTATCACAGAACATTGGATGCAATACTCCAAAAATCAATTAAAGGCTATGAAGAAAAAGAGAAGATATGACAAAGGTTCCTCTCAGTTCCATCATCCTCCTCCTCCTCATCCTTCACCTGATGCAGGTGCAAGTGGTAGCTCTGTATCTCAACCCTCTGCCAGAAGCCAAACCCCTTATCAACCTCAAGGTAGATCCCAGTATAGGGGAAGCCAATCCAGAGGCTATCAGCCAAGGAGAGGAAGCTACAGAGGAAACCAAAGAGAATTTCAAGTATACTCCAAAGGATATTCCAGGCAACATCCATACTCAAGGGAAGGATAAGGTCTATCTAATACTACTTCAGGTCCCTTTCCCTACAAACTGAAAGAGTTAGTCTCCTCCAGAGCTCCTCCAAACAATCCCTCAAACCGATATGAGCCTCCAGTTCCTTTTGAGGATCCAGAGAACAATCCTACTTCATGGACAACTAGAATGAAAGAATTAGCTGCTCTGGACCAGATCAAGAAAGCCAGAGAATAAGACAAAGACACTTCCAGTATTACTACTTTAACTGATCAAAGAAAGAAGGAACTTGAAAGATATTCATTCAGTAAATTTTTTGATTCTGAAAGCTACATCAAGCTGCACCCTGAAGCTGTAGTGCCCAGGCCCAAGCAACAAACCTTTTTAGGTGCAGCTGATGACAGAAGATCTAAAAAGGAAGCTCTCAATCCAAACAGAGAAATAGTACTTATAAAGAGCAAGGAAGAAGAGTAACTCTGTAAGGTGACAGTTATTTTGATTTCTGAACTTGCTGAGATAATATCTGTGATTCTGCAATGTCTTGTTTGTTATATTATTGTTTTGTATATGTTTTTAATTTTTCAATATCTGTAAATAGTAATCCTAACCCAAATAGGGGGAGATTGTTGGAACACCTTATTACTGATTTTGGTCAGGATCACTATGTCTCTTAGGAAACCTATTTTGACCTCATTGTATAGATCTAAAGGTCAATTAGAATTGAGTCTAAGGGTTAGTACTTAGGTTTGAAAGCTGCCCTCAAGACAAGGTTTTTCTGTTTTGGAGAACAAGTCATTTCGTCGAGCTCAGTACGACGAATCGTCGAACTCCAATCGACTATCGTTGAGCTCACTTCGATGAATTGTCGAACTCCATTCGACAATCTCTGATCTCAACTTCAACAAGTCGTCGAACTCCATTCGACGATCTTCGAGCTCAGATCGACGATCTTGACTCCAGTTTAATTCTCTATCTCTGAGCTCAGTTCGACGATAGTTGAGCTCAGATTGACGATCTCTGTTTCTGTCTAAGTCCAGGATCTGAGCTCAGTTCAACGATAGTGGAGCTCAGTTCGACGTTTTTCTGAACAGTTCAACGATTTTCAAGATTCAAATTCAGACAGTTAAGGAATTATTGTCAGCAATTAATTCAGAGATCTTGTAGCCATTTTTAATTAATCTGGAGCAAGTTTCAAGGAATTATCAAAGAATGTTTTATTGGAATTTCCTCCAGAAAACAAAAACAATTAAGGAAGTCATTTATGACATGCCAATGACTATCTTGGACAATGGATCATTTCTATTCAGATTAAAGGAATAAAAGATTAGTTTTTCACTCTCCTCTAAACAGTTAGAAAAATATTCTCTGCAACAACAACTCTCTGCAACAACAAAAATTACAGCTCTTAAAACAACAATTATACAAGAGAAAGAAAGAGAGTTCCAGACATTCTCATTCTCAAGATTCATACAAGAACACACATCACAAAAGGAGATCAACCATCTGAAACTTTCAGAGCCCTTTTGATTCAAGTGTTCAAGGCCATCATCACTCAAGACTCCAGACACCTCACATTTCAGCTGTTCCTGAAATCATCATTTGCTGGAGATCAATTTTCTGAAGGCCTATCACCCTACTACAAAGCTTCACTTCCTGAACAACTCAAGATCTCAGGGGGAGCTTTGACAACATCCACTATCTTCTCTCTGACTGTTGACAGAGAAGATCTTCTCATCCCTCTCTCACTCTCTGCTATAAAGGGTTTTTCAAACTCCCTTCAAAAGTTTGTGATTGGTTTCTGAGACCTTATCAAAATTCAGTGGTGGCAAGACACCTGATCAAAAAATTTGGTTTGTTTTTTGAGCACCTTATCAAAAGCTCATTGGTGCCCAGGACACCTGATCAACTCATCCTACAGTGGATTCCTACCTAGGGTGGTAGAAGAGTGGATATACCCAGGTTGATTGGGGAACCACTATAGCTCCTTGTGTCATCTGGTTGCTTACTTTATTTTTGTTTCTGGTTGTGCTTTGTGATTGTCTTGTGATTGCTTTGTGATTATTCTGTGGTTAGATTTACTTTATATTATTTGCTTCCCTGTTCACATAATAATACAACAACTGTTTTAAAAGTTTTTAAGCAAGCATCATACTCTATTCACCCCCCCCCCCCTCTAGAGTATATCAGATCTAACTTACACTTTCAATCTCAATACATACTAGCATACGATTTACACTCATAACGTTTACAATGTTGTTAATTTGATTAGATTTATAACTCTCATCGCAATGTATTCCTACTCATTGTGTGCTTAGTTTGGTCTGTGCTGTCCAATTCACATTAACTCTGATAAATATCTTATCTCTGTCTGCACACTCTGATCTATTTTATGACCCATGTGCTTCATATTTTCTGATTTACGTTTCCTTTGGGTCACCCCTATGTCTATCATGTCTAACCATATTTTTTGTGTGCACCTCTCTTTTCTTTCTAACGCTTAACTTATACTATTTTTTCATCCTGCGTGTGTGGTTGGTCTGGCCCGCCCCTTTTGATACTATCAAAGGGGTAGAAGAGATTATTCATGAGAATTGTTCACATGTAGGATCTCATGTAGGGGGAGAGCTTGGTTGAATGCGTGCACATAGATAGGGGGAGCATGTAGAACACGTATATATGGGGAGCATGTATGTAGGGGAGCTATATAGAGAACCTAAAATCTGAAACCTGAAAATCATTTCTTATATATACTCACTCTACTATCATGTTGTGTATTATTTCTCATGAACGGGATTTGATATTATCAAAAGGGGGATTTTGATGAAACCACTATTTCATATTTCGTATGTTTGAGAATATCAAATCCCAATTGTATTTAATCACATCTTGTGTTGATAGAGTGTGCAGGTTGACAAGTTCAAGCAAAGGGAAAAAGGATCCTATGGATGCTAATGTCGAGCGATAAGAGTTACTGTTGGGCAGTAGCCGTGAATTAATTCGACAGAGCTCTCGGGAACCTATCCTGCCATACTATTTCTAACACTCACGCTAGCTTCTCGATGAATGGCAAAATGGACTTCTTGAGTAACAGATCTAACACCAGACGATAGATGTTACCCCACCGCACTAGCCTCTCGATGAATGGTGTGAAGGTTTTCTCCAGTAACAGAAGGACTTCTCCAGTAACAGATCTACCTCCAGGCGACAGTTCCTACCACGCCGTGCTAGCCTCTCGACGAATGTCTTGAAGTATCTTTCGAGAAACCAACCTACCGCTAGACGACAGTGGCTACCGCGCCGCGCTAGCCGTTTCACGAGTGTCGCAATGGTTCGCCGACTTACTGATCTATCGCGTGGTGTTACCTCCTACCATTGGGCGCTAGTGCTATGAAAAAAGAAATATTCGTTTGAAATATTATTCCAGATTTGGATGACAGCTGGCACAACAAGCGCGAGAACTTACCGCCAGGCGCTAGCCTTACCGCCGGCGGTAGTCTATTTTCATGAAGACGTATAAAAGGTCACCTTGGTTTCTGTGCCTTGGGATTAACAATGAAAAGTCACAGGAGTTCGTGAATTCTAGTGTTCGGCCATTTTTCTTGCGCTCCGTTCCAAAATTCTACGTCGTTGAAGAAGTGAGTTGTCTCCCTCCAGTTCGTGAATGAAGGTCTCTGATGATCCAAGAACTACATCGAATAAGAAGAGCCGACCGATTGCTAGCAAACGAAGATCTCACACGCCAGTCGCGGATCGCTCAACGGATAAGTCGTCAAGAGGGAGAACTTCATCCCTTTATATTCTCTACAATCTTATCTCTGTAATATTTTTCTTTTCTGAACTTCGTGGTGAGGGAAATAACCCGGGAGGTCGTCAAAATCCGGGAAGGGTTGAGAAATGGATTTGGAGGGTCGTCGGATTCCGAGGAGGATTCTGTGAGAAATCATCCCGGGAAGGGAAGTATAGATCATGTGGATCTAGTGGGGCTCTCAGAACCTTCCTTGTGAGGAGGTGAAGAGCCGACTCGAAGACCTTTCTTGGAGGGAAAGGGAGAGAGCCGACCGGTTCGTGGATCAGATCAGTATAGAAATCAAAGGAGTTTTTATTTTTCATCGCCTTCGATCTACGACATCACAAAGATCACACGTTTGTAACTGTAAAACCATTTATTGTTAATTCTTGCAATGAAATATATTCTCTATATTATTGATTCTACGATTCTGCTGTGACTGTTAGTTAAATTTCTTGTGTGTGGTGTACAAGACAATTCGCACAGGAAACGAGTTCATAGACTTAACGTCGCGCGTTATCAACCTAACACCCCGCGGTAACTTCCAGAGCTCGATTTCCTGGGACGAAATATTTTAAAAGTCATTTAACACATAAAACCTTATTCACCCACCTCTAAGGTTGGCTATGAGATCCAACAGCTACCACTGACCCAATTAGCTAGGTGAGAGCGTAACGGTGGGTGTTGAGCATCAAGCAGGCTTTCCCTTGGCCAACCACCGGGTGCTTCCACCGGCCCAATCAGCTAGGTTAGAGCCTGATGGCGGGTGTTGAGCATCAACTGGACTTTCCCTTGGCCAACCACCGGTCGCTACCACCAGATCAATCAGCTATGTGAGAGCCTGACGATGGGTGTTGAGAATCAACTGGACTTTCCCTTCGCAAACTACTAGGTGCTACCACCGGCCCAATCAGTTAGGTGAGAGCCCGAAGACGGGTGTTGAGCATCAACCGGACTTTCCTTTGGCGAACTACCCGGCGCTACCACCGACCCAATCAGCTAGGTGATAGCCTGATGGCGGGTGTTGAGCATCAACCAGAATTTAATTGGCCGACCACCATGCAGTACCACCGGCCCAATAAGCTATGTGAGATCCTGACAACGGGTGTGGAACATCAATCAGACTGTTCTCTTGGCCAACTAACGGGCACTACCACCGACTCAATTAGCTAGGTGAGAGCCTGATGATGGGTATTGAGCATCAACTGGACTGTTTTATTTAACCAAGTCTCATGTTGTTCCTGCCAAGCAAATGATTCATTAGCAAATAATAAGAATGTGAAAAAGCTATCTCATTACTTTCATGGGTATAATCACTTTAGGTAATCGCCACTCCAGGCTTGACTGAGGTCTCTCAGATTATATAGGTTCCTTCCCAGTTGGGATTCAGCTTGCCGACAGATACCGACCTTCCGACAGTGTCAAACCTCTTCAGCACCAAGTCCCTTTTTGCAAATTGCTTGATTATGACATGCTTGTCAGAATACTTGGTCGTTCGTCGCTTGACCTCTTCTTGTTGGATAGCTGACAAGTCGTGCAGCTCCTCCACCATATCAAGGGAGTGCCAAAGCTCATTCTCATTCTTGGCCCACCACTCTTCCCTGCATTCCTCTGCTGCCACTACCAGTGGTGTCTGTACCTCGAATTCTACTAGGAGCATGACCCCACAACCGTGGCAGAGCTTGAATGGGATCTCCCCAGTAGTCGTATTGGGGGTAGTTCTAAGGGCCCACAGTACTAAGGGCAGCTGCTCCACCCAGCTCCCCTTCAAGTTCTCCACCTTCTGCTTTAGAAGGTTCACAATGATCTTGTTCGCCACCTCCACCTGCCCGTTGCTCCTGGAATGATGAACCGATGCGAACCTGAGATCAATACCAAGTTTCCCGCAAAAACTGGTGAACTCAGTGCTGGCAAACTATGGCCCATTTTTCATGAAAATGGCATAGGGAAGTTGATGCCGGCAGATGATCTCTACCCATACAAAATTCCTGATCACCTCGGAGGTCACTTTGGCCAACACCCTTACCACCAACCACTTAGAAAATCGATCATGACCAGCAAGAACCTTCTTTGCTCACTGGCCTGAGGTAATGGTACTAACATGTCCATTTCCCAGATGACGAAGGGCCAGGGTATCCTGATACTTTAGAGGTGTTGAGTCGGCAGTCGCTGGAGAGGGGCTAACAACTGGCACATGTGGCCCATCTTTGTGAATTCAGCAGCATACTGGCCCAGTGTCGGCCAAAAGTACCCTTTCCTAACTATCCTTCCTTCTAAGGTCTTGCTCCCCGAGTGACACCCTCACTCTACGGAATGGACTTCTTCCAAGATCCTCTAAACTTCCATCTCAGCCACGCAATGTGCCAATAACCCCAATAGGGTCTTTCGATATAACTGCCCCTCCTGCATGACGTAGTATGCCGACTTATACTTAAATTTCTTATTATCCATCCCTTTGGGGAACTCCCCTGTGGATAGGAAAGTTGCAAAAGGATCCATCCACGACGAGTGCTGTTCCACCTCCATCAGCTCCTCCTCCTCGATGGATGGGCGGAACAAGTCAGTGATGGTTCCCCCTACCTGGGGTCCATACTTGGACAATTGGATGACCTGCTCGTTTTCCTCCTGCAGCACATGCCGGATGGAGAAGGTCTGGATCATGCCGATGAACCCCTTCAACTTTGCTAAACATAGTTGGAGAGTAGGCTCCCTTGACTCAAACTCCACATTGATCTGAGAGGACACCACCATGGAGTCCGTGAGAGCCTCCACATCATGCACACCTAGCTCCCTGGATAGGAGCAAACCTGCTTTTACTGCTTCGTACTTGGCCTGATTGTTAGTGATGGGAAAGTGCACGACCACCATCTGCTCGATCCTTGTTCCCCAAGGGTCTCCAAGATCACCCCTACCCCAAAGTAATGCCTCCCCAAGGTGCCATCCACCATCACCTTCCAAGGAACTGGATGTGTGAGTTCCGCCTCGGCAACATCAACCACGTAATCAGCAAGTAAGTCGGTCAGTGCCTGGGCCATGATCGAGAGGCGGGGAACAAAGGATATGTCAATCTCACTCAGTTCCACCGACCACTTTGTCAACCTACCTAAATGCTCCAACACCTCAAAGATGTTGAGGAGGGGATGTTAAGTCACCACCGGGATGGAGTGTACTTCGAAATAAGGTCAGAGCCTCCGGGCCGAGATGACCCGAGCGAAGGCCAACTTTTCTAAGATCAGGTATCAGAGTTCTGCTTTCCTCAAGACCATGCTCAAGTAGTAGATTGACAACTACTTCTTCCCCTCTTCCCGAACTAGGAGAGAGCTTACCGCCTCGATCCTGATCCCAAGGTATAGGGACAGATCTTCCCCTTTCTTAGTCCCTTGGAGGAGTATAGCCTGGGTGAACTACCTCTTCAAGGCTTGCAATGCCTACGCGCAAGCCCGGGACCACTCGAACTTATGGACCCCTCTCAGTGCCTTGAACAAGGGAGAGAACTTCTCTGCTTCCTGAGAGAGGAACTTGCTAAGTCCTGCCAACCTTCCTTCCAGCCATTGAACCTCCTTGGCATTCTGTGGCGATCCCAACTCCATGATTGCGTTGACTTTATCAGTATTTAGCTCCACCCCGTGGGAGTAAGAACATGACCCAGGAACTTCCCCCTACTTGACCTGAAGATACACTTCAAGGGGTTCAACCCCATCTTATACTTCTGCAGGGTGCCGAAGGTCTTCTCCATATCCTGGAGATGAGAATCCACCTCCTGACTCTTGATCATAAGATCATCCACATACATCTACAAATTCCACCCTTTTTGCTCTCAGAATATTCGATCCATCATTTTTTGGTACGTCGCCCCTGCATTCTTTAACCCAAAGGGCATCATCTTGTAGTATTAGCACCCATCCTCGGGGATGAAGGATACATCCTTAATGTCGGGTTAGTTCATCCTAATTTGAAGATAACCTGAAAATGCATCAAAAAAACTCATCACAGAAAAACCGACGACTGAGTCAACTAGCACGTTGATCCGAGGCAAGGGGTAAGAATCCTTAGGACATGATTTATTTAACCAAGAAAAATAAACACACATCCTCCACCAGCCGTATCCTTTTTTTTGTCATTACGATATTGGATACCCAGCCGGTGTATTAGATTTCGGACATGAACTCAGCATTGAGGAGCTTGGCCACCTCCTCTCTGATTGGCTCGGCTAGCTTGTTCGTGGTGGACCTCTTCTTTTACTGAATGGGGCGGTCATCTGGATCTAGTTGAGATGGTGGCAGGAAACATCCGCATCGATCCCTGGCATGTCAACAACGCACCATGCAAAAATGTCGACGTTCTTTTGGGCTCAACCGCCCACTGATGCGCACCTTCTCCACCCAGACCTCACGGGTGAGAACCTCCATCTCTACCATCTCTTCTGCAGCCTCCTGCCATGACTTCTCCTGCCACTCGCTTGTAACCCCCTCACCTGGGAACAGAATCTCCTCCTCCTCAGCTTCCTCCATGACCATCACCTCAGCCGGCTCCTCCGGAACTCCTTCCGCCACCTCCACCTAGGTGGGAATCTCCTCCTCCACTCTCATCTCCTCTGCATCTAATCCAGCCCTCTGCCTGGATCACTCCTCCATCCTCCTCTCCATATCTTCGGCTCCACCCTGCCAAGAGATGGACTTCACCGCAGTGACATAACACTCCATTGCCACAATGAGATCTCCTCAGACCCTTGTAACGCCCCCGGTTTTTTCCTATTATTCTTTTGTCTGCTGACGTCATAATAGCGGAAGGGCGTTACGTGTCCGTGAGTTGACGGTGCGACGCCGTTTGTGTTTTTTTTGGCGTCCGTTAGGTTTGACCGGCTAGATTTTGGGATATGCGTCGGAACCGAAATTTCTTTTACATCGGGAAGCTGAGTTATATAATTTCTGACTTGCTCGTCGAGTTTCGTCGCAATCCGAGCTTTGTTTTTTTTGGAGTCTCGGCCCACGTTTGAAATTCGGATAATTAAAAAAAAATTACCGTAACTTCGTTAGGCCATAACTCGAGTTCGGTGCGTCGGATTTTGATTCCGACTTCGTCGTTGGGTTCGTAGCGTCGACATTCGCCTGGGACGCGAATTTCGTCCGTTTTGGCGCGCGTTTGGGTCTTCGTAATAGTATAGAAATTTTAACTAAATTTCCCCTTTTTAGATTTTCTGCGCTCAGAGATCTCCGAGCGGAGCTCAGAGATCTCTGCGCTCAGAGATCTCCGAGCGGAGCTCAGAGATCTCCGAGCTCAGAGATCTCCGAGCGGAGCTCAGAGATCTCCGAGCTCAGAGATCTCCGAGCTCAGCTCAGAGATCTCCGAGCTCAGCTCAGAGATCTCTGAGCCATCCTTGTTTTTTCTTTGGTTTTAAACCTTTATAAAATTTATAATAATAATAATATTATTATTATTATTATTATTATATACTATAAGGTGTTTTTCTCCTCTCGGAGCAAGAAACGAGCCCCCCATTTCCTTTCCCCTGTTCTTTTCGGCCGAAGCAGTGCAGCGAATTCCTTTTTCTCGGGAGCCTTCCGACCGCCGCCGACGGAGCTCCGGTGCTCGGAATCGCGAGCCGAGCATAGATTCGGAAAGTTCTCGCCGAGATCTACGCAGTCGTGGTGAGTATTTCTACTTTCATGGAATTTCTCTGTTAGAGTTTTTGGCCCTAATCTTCCGTTTCGACCTTAATGTTGTAGATTTCTTTTTCTCGCCTTCGCTATGGCCGATCTGCGTCGTGGTGCCTTCCGAAGTGCGGTTTCGGTGGTTGAGGCAAGTGGTGATCTTGCTCTTCTCCTTTTTGCTACGTTTTCTTTTCTCTCCTTTATGCTCCTAGCGAGTTTTCAAATGTTAAGTTCTTTTTTTGTTCGTTTAGCCCTTTCTCATTACAATATCATATCTTGTTTCTTAAAATCCTAAATTATTATCTGGTAGGTCTTATCTCTTGCCTTTGTTTGAGTCAGAAAATGATACATCTGTTGGAGGTCGTACACGATGTTGGCGGTGCCACCGGTGCGATGCTCTTTTAAAATGATAAATTTGTTGGAGGTTGTACACGATGTTGGCGGTGCCACCGGTGCGATGCTCTGAGGGCTGTGACGATGTGTGATGGTATTATCCCCGCACAGTTTCTCTTTTGTTTTCTGATGAGCTGATCAGTCTCTTTGATTTGAATAAGATTAATGATCTCAAATGAATGTTATTTGTCTGTGGTGAGTTTGATTTTGTCCGTCTCCACTCATCTTTTGGCGGGCTCTTTTCCGATTGATTTTTATTGCTAGATATGACTAGTTTTGTTTAACCTGACCCTTGCAGCTAATGTTTCCCTCCGGTCTCGCGGAGGTTTGCTTACTTTCCTGTTTTTCTTCGTCGTTTGTAACTTGTTTCTGAGGTGTTCTTTCTTTGAATGCCTCAGGTTCTGGACTATAGCAGGTGTTAGTGGGGAGCTGCGTCAGTTGCTGTTTTCTGACCCTCTTGGGGTAGGGTTTCCTATGAGCTTGCCGACCCATGGGTTCGTGTCAGGTGTTGACGCCCATGGTGCCGCTTTGTTAAACTTTCTGCTACCTTGCTGCTGCTACTCTTTGATTGCTTTTGGACACTTGTTCTGGAACGATTAGTTATGGCTTGGCTTGGGAGCCCCCTTGCTTATATATGCTAAGGCAGTTGGAGCATTGCATACCATAATTTGAAATGTTAACCTCATTACTTTCTGCGCATGATAAATCTACTTTTATGTACAGTAAATCTAGACATCTGATACTGCATGGTGCACCTCACTTGGTCTACACGAGCATTTAGGTCACCAAATGAATAAATTAAGTATTTTTCCACTGCGTAAAACTATATTTTCAAACCGTGGACTAGTTGATCCACCTAGCCGAGGGACACGGCTTCGCATATTGTGCATAAATTATATTTGGATCATTTTGAGTTTAAAAAACGATTTCTATAAGTTGCGAGAGACGATGAGTTGCCTTAACGTCAGTAGATGTCCCCTACGTGACGTGGCATCACAATGCGTAGTTTCCCCTACTCTGATAGTGCTTTAAATGCTGGAAAAATGCGGGTTGTGACAGTTGGTATCAGAGGGAGGTTCTGTGAAAAAGGTAGTTGGGTGGTTTGGCGAGTGAGCCGAACGACTGCTACCCTAAGCAGAACCTCAAGCGATCATTTCATTGTTTACACACACTGATATGTCATCGGTATGTCTTGATCGAAGCACAGTCACTACACTCATAGCATAATAAGAAGTATACAAGGCATATTATGTAGTATGGGATGCATAATATGTGTTGTATATGGATCCATCATAGGAGGTGACATGTGACGGTTATGTAGTATGGGATGCATAACCACCATTACATGAATGCCCATTAGCACGTTTTCTTTTTTTCGTTACATGTAATGTTATGTAGTATGGGATGCATAACATTACATGTGTACTCCGCTCATAACATGCATTAAGGCCTCTTTCTAGAATGCATAGCACTGCATACAATCATATCATCGCATAAGCACGCGTGCCAAGTTAAAGACATACCAGATGACATATGTACACACATGATTTGAAAAGAAATTTAAATGTTCACGCACTCATGTCATACATTCATATCGTCCTAGTTAAGTTCATAGCATTGTTTCATGGAATTCCAGAGCAAGGTAGCAGCAATAGCAGATAAATTTCTTTTCCGTTCCAAAATGATCCGGGATATATTTTTCGTGTCTGCTTGGCTTAAGTGCCTTAAGCCGGTTTTTGAGTTGATGTCCATCTATCTTGTAGACATGCGTCGTGGGAGAGCAACGCGATCGACTCCCCAGCCTGAGGGAGAGTCTTTTGGTGGTCAGAGCACGTCCGTGATCGAAAGTCTACGTCAGAGCAAAGAGGCCTTGTCTAGGCAGATAGACGCGATGCAGACTCAAATTCAGTCCCTGGTGTCTGCTGCCGCGGTGCAGCAACCTGTCGCGCAAGAACCGGTGGTGAGTCCAGCTGTTCCTGCTCCTTTGGCGCCTCCAGTGGCATTGCCACCGGAGATGAACTTCATTTCCCACTTCCAGCGTTTGGGACCTCCTACCTATGATGGTAGGGCAGACTTCATGGCCTTGGATGATTGGGTGATCGGCATGGAGGAGATGTTCTTCTATTCAGGCATCTCCGAAGCTTCGAAGGTGATGGTGGCTGCTTATCAATTGAAGGGACTGGCGAAAGGTTGGTGGATCAGAGAGAAGGAAAGTCTTGTCGAGGGATGCTCGTGGGAGGTGTTTAAAGCCATGTTGCTTAAGAAGTTTCTCCCTTCGGTTGAGCGCGACCGATTAATGAACAGCTTCTTGCATCTGAAGCAGAGGCAGCTCACCGTCAGTGAGTATGAGATTGAATTCAGCAAGTTGAGCAGGTTTGCCCCAGAATTGGTGGCTTCTGAGGAAGGAAGGGTTAAGCGGTTTTTGAGTGGTCTCACTGGCGACATCCAGCAGTGGGCTAGTGCTTATGGGTCGGGAACTTATGCTGAAGCAGTGGAGGCCGCTTTGAAGGCTGAGTCTATTGAAAAGATAAAGAATCGTGGACAACAGGTGAAGAGTGATAAGAGGAAGTTGGACGATCGAGAGAGCTCAAAGGCATCACACTCGGACTCAAGGAAGAGGGGTATGGGGCACTGTAGCTTCTCCGACAAGCGAGGTCATTCGTTCGAAAAGTGTTTCAAGAGGCTCGATACGCAGGAGCAGTCGAGGATTAGTGCGATTCAGGACGCACCCAAGGTTATCCCGGTATGCTCTTTCTGCTCTAAGCCTGGTCATGAGGCGGCCCGGTGTTTCAGGAAAACTGGGTGTTGTTTTCTGTGTGGGCAGAGAGGCCATCGTAGGGCCGACTACCCAAGCTCTCAAACCGTGACTTCAGCGGTTCCTCTGCAGACCTTGCCGCCGCCCTCGCGGATCGTGGACAAAGGGAAGGGCAAGCTTAATGTGTTGACTAGAGATGAAGCTCAAGCTTCAGCACACGTGATATCTGGTCAGTCTCCTTCTTCCTAGCTTGTTCCCTTCCTTCTTGTTTTAGCTTACTAGTTGTTTGGGGATGCATACTTGCTTAGGTGAATTCAAGGTGAGAAATAAGTGGGCGCGTGTCCTATTTGATTCGGGAGCTTCTCACTCCTTTGTCGCTCAGAGTTTTGTTGACAGGCACCGATGGCCTGTTGATCGGTTGGATGATGCCTTGTCTGTTAAGTTTCCATCTGGAGAACAGGTTACGTCAGATCGGGGTATCCGGGAGTGCCCCATTTCCTTGGGTGGTGTCCAAGTTCTAGCAGATTTAAAGATGCTGGATTTGGCAGACTTCGATGTGATTCTTGGAATGGATTGGTTGTCCAAATTTGATGCCGTGATCAAGTGCAAGGAGAAGCGGTTAGATTTCAAGTTGGGAGACGGTCGTCCATTGAGTGTTTATGGCCTTCCTCGAAAGGGATCTCCAATCATATCCACGGTACGTGCCCACCGAGCTTTAGCATCTGGTTGTGAGGGTTTCTTGGTTTCTATCAGTGCATTGGAAGCTTCTCGTGTTGAGCCAGCCGTGGAGGGCATCCCGGTGGTGAGAGAGTTTCCTGATGTTTTTCCTGATAAGCTTTTTGGACTCCCCCCCGAAAGAGAGGTGGAGTTTTCTATAGACCTCGAGCCAGGCACCCGGCCCATTGCTAAGGCACCGTACCGCATGGCGCCACGTGAGTTAGAAGAATTACGTGTTCAGTTGGATGAGCTGCTGGAGTGTGGTTTCATTAGACCGAGTACTTCTCCATGGGCCGCTCCTGTTCTCTTTGTGAAAAAGAAGGACGGTTCCATGAGGTTGTGTATCGATTATCGAGGGCTAAACAAGGTGACTATCAAGAATAGATATCCTTTGCCGCGGATTGACGATTTGTTCGACCAGCTGCGTGGGTGCATCAGGTTCTCGAAGATTGATCTCCGTTCAGGCTACCACCAGATGAGGGTTCATGAGTCAGACATTCCTCTGACAGCTTTTAGATCCCGACACGGACATTTTGAGTTCCTCGTATTATCCTTCGGTTTGACTAACGCGCCTTCTGCGTTCATGGATCTGATGAACCGTGTGTTCAAGGATTTTCTTGATCGTTTTGTGGTCGTCTTCGTCGACGACGTCCTCGTCTATTCTCGCAGCGATGAGGAGCATGCCCATCATTTGCGGTTGGTTCTGTCTGTCCTAAGAGAGCATAAGCTGTATGCTAAGCTTAGCAAGTGCGAGTTTTGGCTGTCTCAGGTGTCCTTCTTAGGACATGTGGTGAGCAAGGATGGAATCTCTGTTGATCCAGCCAAGATTTCAGCGGTGATGGATTGGAAGAGACCTTCTACACCAAAGGAGATCAGAAGTTTCTTGGGCTTGGCTGGATACTATAGGAGATTTGTGGAAGGTTTCTCCACGCTGTCCGCTCCGATGACGCGTCTGACGCAAAAGAATGTCGCCTTCATTTGGAGTGATAAGTGTGAGGAGGCTTTCCAAGAGTTGAAGAGAAGGTTGTGCACTGCCCCAATTCTGATTCTGCCTATTGAGGGAGTGGAGTATGCGGTGTATGTTGATGCTTCACACATTGGACTTGGTTGTGTTTTGATGCAGGAGGGGAAGGTGATCGCCTATGGATCTAGGCAATTGAAGGTTCATGAGAAGAACTACCCTACTCATGATTTGGAGTTTGCGGCAGTGATCTATGCCCTGAAGCTGTGGAGGCATTTATTATATGGCGCCGTGTGTAAGATTTATACAGATCATAAAAGTCTGAAGTATGTATTCACACAAAAGGAGCTGAATTTGCGCCAGCGTCGGTGGTTGGAGTATGTGGCTAATTATGAAGTGGACATCCTCTATCATCCTGGTAATGCCAATGTGGTGGCCGATGCTTTGAGTAGGAAGACGGCTCAGATATTTAATCTATCGGTTCGAGCCTTGGTTGAGGAGTTTCTTTTGATGGATATTTCCGTGGCGATCCCTCTGGCTGGGAAGCCGAGGTGCCTTCTTGGATTTCTCTGACGAGATTGCATCAGAAGGATGACCCGGATTTGCAGCACTTGCGAGCTAGGACCAAGAAAGGAGAATTATCTGATTTCTCTATTGATGAGCTTGACACCCTCTTGTATAGAGGTAGATTCTGTATTCCGGCGGTGGGAGATATTCGAGTGATGATTTGTAACGAAGCTCACGGATCTAGCGTGGCTTACCACCCGGGTTCCACCAAGATGTATAGAGATCTGAAGCAAATCGTGTGGTGGTCGGGCATGAAGAATGACATCGCCAAATTTGTATCGGAGTGCTTCACGTGCAAGCGGGTGAAGGCCGATCATGGCAGGCCTGGAGGAAAATTGACCCCTTTGGAAGTTCCCATGTGGAAATGGGAGAGTATCTCGATGGACTTCATTACCGGATTACCGAGGTCCCCTCGTGGACATGATTCTGTTTGGGTCATAGTGGACCGGTTGACGAAGTGTGACCATTTCGTTCCCTTCAAGGTTGGCTATTCGATGGAGAAGATTGCAGAGTTGTATGTGGATGAGGACATTAGATTGCATGGCGTGCCTGTAAACATTGTGTCAGATCGGGACTCAAGATATATGTCGCGTTTCTGGAAGAGCTTGCATGGAGCTTTGGGCACCGACCTCCGGTATTCTACCGCTTATCATCCACAGACAAATGGTCAGACGGAGAGAGTGAATCAGATCGTGGAGGACATGATCAGGTGTTATATTCTCGATCATGGTGGCGCATGGGATCAGCGCTTGAGATTGATGGAGTTTGCATATAATAACAGTTACCAAGAGAGCCTACAGATGGCACCTTTTGAAGCATTATATGGGAGGCGCTGCAGAACTCCCTTATTTTGGGCCGAAGTCGGTGAGAGACCGTTGTTAGGTCCAGAAGCTTTGGTGGAAATGGAAGAGGCGGTGACTAATATTCGGGAGAAGCTCCGCGTTGCTCAGGAGCGGTATGAAAAGTATGCCAATCAAAGAAGGGCAGATCTGGAGTTTGAGGTTGGGAGCAGTGTTTTTCTGAAAGTCTCTCCGGTGCCAGGCGTTAAAAGATTTGGGAAGAACCACAAGTTGGATCCCAGATATGTTGGGCCATTTCAGGTCGCTGAGCGCATCAGAGTGTCTGCTTATAGATTAGAGTTACCTGCTACCTTCCCTGGCGTCCATGATGTGTTTCATGTGAGTCAGTTGAGGAAGTGTGTCCGTAGCAATCGTCAAGTCCACGATTCGGTGCCTCAGATTCAGCCCAATTTGTCTTATGTTGAGGAACCTGTCCGTATTCTAGAGACTCAGGAGCGTGTGTTGCGGAGGAAATCCTTTCCCATGGTAAAAGTTCTCTGGCGAAATCATGACGTCGAGAGCGCGACATGGGAGTTGGAATCAGCTATGCGGGAGTCTCATCCGCACCTCTTCATTTAATTATCACAGGTGAAACTCTTCTTCCTGCACCGTTTATTTTGTCCCGATAATGTTTTCTGTTCGTACGTCAAGTTTCGGGACGAAACTTTCTTTTAGGGGGAGTGGTTGTAACGCCCCCGGTTTTTTCTTATTATTCTTTTGTCTGCTGACGTCATAATAGCGGAAGGGCGTTACGTGTCCGTGAGTTGACGGTGCGACGCCGTTTGTGTTTTTTTTGGCGTCCGTTAGGTTTGACCGGCTAGATTTTGGGATATGCGTCGGAACCGAAATTTCTTTTACATCGGGAAGCTGAGTTATATAATTTCTGACTTGCTCATCGAGTTTCGTCGCAATCCGAGCTTTGTTTTTTTTGGAGTCTCGGCCCACGTTTGAAATTCGGATAATTAAAAAAAATTACCGTAACTTCGTTAGGCCATAACTCGAGTTCGGTGCGTCGGATTTTGATTCCGACTTCGTCGTTGGGTTCGTAGCGTCGACATTCGCCTGGGACGCGAATTTCGTCCGTTTTGGCGTGCGTTTGGGTCTTCGTAATAGTATAGAAATTTTAACTAAATTTCCCCTTTTTAGATTTTCTGCGCTCAGAGATCTCCGAGCGGAGCTCAGAGATCTCTGCGCTCAGAGATCTCCGAGCGGAGCTCAGAGATCTCCGAGCTCAGAGATCTCCGAGCGGAGCTCAGAGATCTCCGAGCTCAGAGATCTCCGAGCTCAGCTCAGAGATCTCCGAGCTCAGCTCAGAGATCTCTGAGCCATCCTTGTTTTTTCTTTGGTTTTAAACCTTTATAAAATTTATAATAATAATAATATTATTATTATTATTATATATACTATAAGGTTTTTTTCTCCTCCCGGAGCAAGAAACGAGCCCCCCATTTCCTTTCCCCTGTTCTTTTCGGCCGAAGCAGTGCAGCGAATTCCTTTTTCTCGGGAGCCTTCCGACCGCCGCCGATGGAGCTCCGGTGCTCGGAATCGCGAGCCGAGCATAGATTCGGAAAGTTCTCGCCGAGATCTACGCAGTCGTGGTGAGTATTTCTACTTTCATGGAATTTATCCGTTAGGGTTTTTGGCCCTAATCTTCCGTTTCGACCTTAATGTTGTAGATTTCTTTTTCTCGCCTTCGCTAGGGCCGATCTGCGTCGTGGTGCCTTCCGAAGTGCGGTTTCGGTGGTTGAGGCAAGTGGTGATCTTGCTCTTCTCCTTTTTGCTACGTTTTCTTTTCTCTCCTTTATGCTCCTAGCGAGTTTTCAAATGTTAAGTTCTTTTTTTGTTCGTTTAGCACTTTCTCATTACAATATCATATCTTGTTTCTTAAAATCCTAAATTATTATCTGGTAGGTCTTATCTCTTGCCTTTGTTTGAGTCAGAAAATGATACATCTGTTGGAGGTCGTACATGATGTTGGCGGTGCCACCGGTGCGATGCTCTTTTAAAATGATAAATCTGTTGGAGGTTGTACACGATGTTGGCGGTGCCACCGGTGCGATGCTCTGAGGGCTGTGACGATGTGTGATGGTATTATCCCCGCACAGTTTCTCTTTTGTTTTCTGATGAGCTGATCAGTCTCTTTAATTTGAATAAGATTAATGATCTCAAATGAATGTTATTTGTCCGTGGTGAGTTTGATTTTGTCCGTCTCCACTCATCTTTTGGCGGGCTCTTTTCCGATTGATTTTTATTGCTAGATATGACTAGTTTTGTTTAACCTGACCCTTACAGCTAATGTTTCCCTCCGGTCTCGCGGAGGTTTGCTTACTTTCCTGTTTTTCTTCGTCGTTTGTAACTTGTTTCTGAGGTGTTCTTTCTTTGAATGCCTCAGGTTCTGGACTATAGCAGGTGTTAGTGGGGAGCTGCGTCAGTTGCTGTTTTCTGACCCTCTTGGGATAGGGTTTCCTATGAGCTTGCCGACCCATGGGTTCGTGTCAGGTGTTGACGCCCATGGTGCCGCTTTGTTAAACTTTCTGCTACCTTGCTGCTGCTACTCTTTGATTGCTTTTGGACACTTGTTCTGGAACGATTAGTTATGGCTTGGCTTGGGAGCCCCCTTGCTTAGATATGCTAAGGCAGTTGGAGCATTGCATACCATAATTTGAAATGTTAACCTCATTACTTTCTGCGCATGATAAATCTACTTTTATGTACAGTAAATCTAGACATCTGATACTGCATGGTGCACCTCACTTGGTCTACACGAGCATTTAGGTCACCAAATGAATAAATTAAGTATTTTTCCACTGCGTAAAACTATATTTTCAAACCGTGGACTAGTTGATCCACCTAGCCGAGGGACACGGCTTCGCATATTGTGCATAAATTATATTTGGATCATTTTGAGTTTAAAAAACGATTTCTATAAGTTGCGAGAGACGATGAGTTGCCTTAACGTCAGTAGATGTCCCCTACGTGACGTGGCATCACAATGCGTAGTTTCCCCTACTCTGATAGTGCTTTAAATGCTGGGAAAATGCGGGTTGTGACAACCCTGACCTAGATTCCCTCAACTCTGAACTTCAAGCACTGATGGAAGGAGGATGGTACGTGGAGGAAGGCGCTGATGAGGGGTAGGTCGAAAATGGTGTTATAGTTACTGCGGGCATCCAAAATAAAAAAATCTGCAGTTCCTGGACCCCCCGCCCAGTATGACATGGAGTCTCACTCCTCCTTCCACCTTCTTCCTCTCTCCTGAGAACTCGAACAGAGGTAGATCCAGGTACAATACCCTACGGGCCTCCAACTTTATCGCGTCAAAGCCTTTTTGAAGATGACGTTAATAGAGCTCCCATTATTGATGACGATTCGGGAGATAGTGAAATTCTTGACCGAGGTCTGGATGACCAATGCGTCGTTGAAAGGATACTCATGATCCGGCATATTTTTCCTTGAGAAGGTTATCTTCTCATCCGGGGGTGTGGTTTGGGACGTGGAGCCAATTCTCCTATAGTACATGGTGTGAAGGCTGTTGAAGAATTTTATATAGTTTTAAAAACAATCCAAACTATAATCGAAAATAGGTAAGTGTACCTATCGAGATATAGTATAGAAAATGTCGTATAGGAATTGGGGACCGTTGAGTACTCGTACTCAAAAGGAAGCGCTATTATTTTATTGGACAAAAGTTGGTTTTGCGATTTCGGAAAAGACAATGTTAAACTACTAAGGGAAAATTCGATGATGGGAAAGCTGGCACTTGATCTAGAATCCCCTTGGATTAAAATAAACATTAATAAACATGAAGTATGCAAGACTCTTACGTTACTCACTCGACCGTGGAGGTTCCTAGCGTATAAAAGCGTCTCTCTCAAGATCATGTTTTTGACTAACCTTAGGTTGATTGATTAAGAGCTATCGGCCAGTCGAAACCCCTAAGCTTGCTTTAGACGGTGAACCCCTGTATTGGATTTGACTCCAATCCGAGAGATTTATGTCATCCTCACTCGAGGAGTGCAATGAACTCTTTTTATTTTTGAGTGATCTTCTCGTATCCACAACCTCTCGGTCATTTAAGATACAAATCGTAGATCGAAGAATATATCCACGAAATATGAATTCGATACGATAAAAATCAAAGATAAATCGTTAGTGAGTAAATTAAAGAAGTTGACATTTCTAATAAAGTTGAAAAGCTTATATTATTCTAAGGTTCATCATGATCAAGTGCTAAAATAAGTTTAGCTACTCATCATGATGGGAAAAATACAAAATAAGGAGGAGAGAGACATGATTAACAAAAAAAAACTTGAAATAACAAAAACAAAAGTTACACTATGAATTGGAAAATGCAAGAAATAAAGCAAAGAAAACAGAACTCTAGCTCCCCAAAATCTCCTCCTCAGCTTCTGGAATTGTTTGGAATTTATAGGCAAGTTTGTGGATGGTCACGCCCCTCGGTCACACCCCTAGGTCACGCCCCTAGGTCACGCCCATGACCTAGGGCGTGTAAGGTTCTGAACCATCATCTTCAAGTCCAGGGAACATTAGAGTGAAATCGCCAAAATTCATTTAGTAGCGAGTCATGCCCCTAGGTCATGCCCGTGACCTAGGGCGTGTCTGGTCACTTGCTGGAAACGGCGGGACGCAGAAATGGCCGGAGTAACTCTGGCCGTTGTTGGAAAGGTCACGCCCCTAGACACGCCCATGACCTAGGGTGTGCAAGGCACAAACCATCATGATCTAAAACTGCTTCATTAAACGTGGAACACCTGGATGTCACTCCTAGTAGTCATGCTCGTGACCAGTAGGACACACACGTGACCGGGGCCTGTAGGTTTAATCCGACGTGGAGTCGAGGCCTGCAATGTCATCTACATGTCACGCATGTTCGTCACGCCCGTGGCAGCATGGTCACGCCCATGACCTATAGGCGTGCAATTTTAATTAATGTGTCGATGTACTTTGGAACACGTGTCGGGGTACATGCCTGCATGTCACGCCCGTGACCAATAGGTCATGCCCGTGACCTGGGCGTGTAGTTCGCATTTTTTGAGTTTTGTCCAGCTTTGTCTCCTGATCAATCCTGTAAACTCCATAGTGAAATTGGCAGCCCGATTTGAACCTATAGTAAGATATTAAAGAAATTAGATAATAAACTCATAAAATATATTTATAAATTAATTAATTTTTAAATAAAAACTATACAAAAATATGGATAAAATTAGAGTTATCAAATACCCCCATACTTACTCGTTTACTCGTCCCAAGCAAAAAACTTTTCATAGGGGGTAGAAAAGTTTTAACACTAAAAGAAAATTGAACCTAAGAAGTAAAATACGAAGTCTTATGCCTATGTACGTAACTATTTTAGTAGAAAAATCTACTCACCATAAAAATTAGTTTTTACTTTTCTATAATGTGTTTTTGCTTATTATTTTTACTTCGAAATTGAAAACACGGTAAATCTTAAAATCACTTTTTGGGAGAAAGTATCGTGCTTACTAAGATAAAATTGCACAAATCGAAGATTGAGATACCCTCTAAAGAAATACATCAATGTTGATGGTCATAGGCTTGCCCTTTCACACTCTCTCCACGACACTAGCTTAGCTTATATGCACAAATCAATAGGACTTTAACTTGGCTGAAACACAGGCTTAGGTTTTTGGTGAGGAAAATCAAAGGTATAAATGATGGATAGACACACCAAGACCTAAAGAGAGCTTGCACAAAGTAAATTATCATGGCTTAAAGAACGCCGCCAATTCCTAAATCCTTTTGTTTCTTTTCCTTAACATGTTGAAAATTTTTCTACTTCCTCTATTTATTTTCATATTTATTTTTTTAGCTATATTTTTTTTGAGGAGGAAGGAAAAATAAATCAACTCTTTTTTCTCAATTATCCACCAAAATAAAATGGCTCCTAATCACTCATAAAGCATTTTTGTATATATATTTTCAAGCTCGGTCTTAGGTGTGTAATTAGAATGCTTTTTAGGCTTTGGTAAAGTGTTTGATGGAGCTAAAACAAAAGATCGGGAATAGGCTCAAAATGTCTAAGCAAAGATAAAACATTTAGGTACTGGTATAAAGGCTCAAACTTGCCGAAAGAAGTGCCTAAATCATATTTATGCTAATGAATTTAACCTATGCAAAGTATTGAGAATAGCTAGAGGGCAAGTTCTAGATATCGAGAAAAAATACCTATTTCTTGATCCGCGAAATATCGCTGTAGTAAACTTCTACATACTCTCCTAAATTATTTTTTGATTTTACCAGTTTCAAAGTAAAAGTAAAATAAACTGTTTCTACGCATTTATAAAGACAAAAACTCTAATTGTATGCTGAATTTTTAATTCTACTTAAATTCTACTTACATGTGCACTTAACTAGAAACACAGTATAGCTAACAATTCTACTCCAAAATTCAAAATTCAATTAAAGCATCAAAATCTTCTAAACACTATGTAAAAGTTGAATACTATGATGTCACATGTGAATAAATATAAAAATAAAGATTTCTCTAATTTAAAATTAACCCTAATTTTTTTGTTACTTCTTAGACTTCCCGAGGTATACCATGTGAAGGGCTCTCACCGGTACTATGAGGTAAGATGGGGTGATATCCCAAATGTCCCTTTTTAAGAAATTTAATTTTGATTTTCTATTATTTTGGAAATTTTTGATATATTTTTTTCTCTTTTTTTTCTAAAATTTTTTGTATTTTATGTGAAAACTAAGTAAAAATAAAATTTAAAATTTGAAAATATTCTATGATTTTTTGAAAAAAATTCTTATGATTTTTTTGTATGTTTTGCTTGAGAAATATCCTGCCCCCATACTTAAACAATACATTGTCCCCAATGAAAAAAAATAAATAAAAAAAGAAAAGGAGACTTCCCTGAAGAGGTCAAATCAGCACTAAGGTGTACCTGTAAGACATGACCGAAGCAAAATATAATTTTGATATATTTTAATAATAATAAAAAAAGATACATAGAAACTGAAACGAAAAAATACAAAAATATTAGACCTGTTGGATCCCTAGTTGATTTGGGCTAGGTTCACTAACTAGGATTATTGACCAAACATGTATAGCCAGGGTCATGTAGATTTTAGGCTATGTCCTTAGAGTCAACATTGCATGGACCAGCCAACAAAAGAATACAGAAGACTCCAGACTTAGAGAAAAATCAAAATTCAGGAAAGTGAGTTTGATGATCGTCGAACTCAGCTCGACGAAAGTCGTGCTCAGCTCAACGAACTCAGAGATAATTCTCTAAGTTGAGCTCGACGATATTCGAGCTCAGGTCGACGATTTCTGGAAGTTGAACTTCAACATTCTAAGTCCAGAATCCTTTCTCTGAACTCCAGTCGACGAAGTTATGTTATCAGCCCGACGAACTTAGAGCACAGAATTTGCAAGTTTTATTTGAAAGCAGTTAGCTGTTCTCAGGTCGATGAACTTGGTGCTCAGGTCGACGAACAGGAATTATCTGGTCGACGACATCTGTTCTTTGCTCGACGAATTCTGTGCAGATCCAGACTTGGATTTTTCCTTCTTTTGTCATTATTCCATTACAGTAATTCCTGAATAATCAATGCTTAATATTCTCTGAATAAAATCGTTAGAAGCATCATTGATTATGATATTCATCAGGATTATTACTTGTCGTTTTCAATAGGATAGTTGGGGAAATCCATTAATGCAGATATTTTATCCAGCCGTAATACTTTCTCCAGGCCATCAGTAATTAATGTAGAAGGAATTCAAAAATTCAAAGTAGAAAATTTGACTGATCATATAAAAGAGATTCTCTCTCTTTTCGACAACAAGATATTCCAAACTAGAAAGAGAATACAAGGCACACAGAGAATATCAACAGCAATCACATTCTAATCCTTCTCTGTACTGAAAACAATCTTGTTTTTACCTTGACATTGCTGAAGAAGAAGAAGAACATCCATTCCAAATCAAGAGTATTCTTCAACCTTCACTCCAGGATTATTCAAGGACAACAAACTTCTATCAGTCAAGAAGTTTCTGGATCTTCTCAAATCAAGGCTGAAGATAGAAGACCTACACCCTAAAGCAAAGCTCAAATCTTCCTGAACAATTCAATATCTCAGGGGGAGCTTTGAAAACATCAAGATCCACTAGTCTTCTCAGTTGTTTTGAGAAAGAGAAGACACCATAAATATCTCACCCCCTCACTATACAAAGGGTTCTTTAACTCCCTTCAAAAGTTATTCCTTGGTTGTAAGTCTCAAGATCAAAAGACTTGAGTTTGTTTTTGAGCACCTGATCAAAAGCTCATTGGTGGTAGTCACCTGATCAAAACCTGATAGTAGATTCCTACAAGGGTGGTAGAAGAGTGGATGTACACAGGTTGGGGAACCACTATAAAAGTTCTTGTGTTGTCTGATTTCCCTCTTTCTTTTTGTTCTTGTTGTGGCTATGTTAGTTTAGTGTTGATGTGGCTGTGTTAGTTTAGTATTGTTATGGCTGTGTTAGTTTAGTCTTCTTGTGGCTGTGTTAGATTAAATTATCTTAGGTTGCTCTTTTGCTTACTGTTAATATTAGTTGCTCTACTCTGATAATTTTATTAACAACAAAATTTTTTCAAGATACTCTATTCACCCTCCTCCCTCTAGAGTATATCAGGTCTAACCCTCCCTTTCAATTGGTATTAGAGCAGTGTTTCTTTGGTTGTACACGATAGCCCTTGAACCAAAAGATCCAGTGCTAGATCTGACCTTTTATTTCTCTTAGGATTATTTTCACAGCATGGCACAGAACAAGGATTATGCAAGCACTAGACCTCCAGTGTGCAACTTGATTAAGTTTTCCATCTGGAAGGTAAGAATTAAACTTTATATGAATTCCATTGATGAGGACATCTACAATTCTATTTTGACAGATCCTCCTCAACCATCTGCATCTACATCTACATCAACTTCAAGCACATATGTTGTTCCACCACCTGAGTGGACGGAAGCTCAGAAGAAGGCAAAGATTGTTGATGCATAGGCCATGAACATTCTGGCTCAGACTATGTTTGATGACATCTTCCAGAAGATGGTTGAATTCACATCAGCCAAGGCTATTTGGGACTCTCTTAACCAGATGGAAGCTGGTTCTTCTAATGAGAGGAAAGATAGAAGATCAAATATCATCTCCCAATATGAGAACTTCAAGAAGTGTTGGGTACATTGGAAAATGTGTAGTAGATTTGAAGAAGCCTCGCCCTACTCAATGATATGCATCAAGGTGTATTTGATGTTGTTTTGAGTTCATATGTGCAGGTTAAGTAAATGCAAGAATGCAGAAAAATTTCTAAGTTCATATGTCGACACCAGGAAAAGCTGTGTCGACACTTATGAAGTCTTGTGTCGACACTGGAGAAAAGTTGTGTAGACACTTGGAGCTAATTGTGTCGACACTTGGAAAGGTTGTGTCGACACCAGAAGAAACTGTTTCGACATGCAGAGGCAGTGTCGACACAGAGTGAAGCATAGTCGACATCAATTCTGTCGACACCAAGAGGCAGTGTCGACACACAGAAGACCTTGTTGACATCAACTGTGTCAACACACAGGACTTGTGTCGACATACAGTAGAGTTTCAATAAAGTTGAAGAGAAGAAGTATTTGTGTCGACACACAGAGGCAGTGTCAACACACAGAAGATTTTGTCGACATCAAATGTGTCGATACACAGGACTTGTGTCGACACATGGCAGAATTTCAACAAAGTAAATTTGTATGAAGAAAAGAAGTTACTGTGTCGACACCACAAAGGCTTGTGTAGACACATTCTACAGAAGGCTGTGTCGAGAAGCAGTATCAACAACAGAAGAGATGTGTCAACACCACCAAGGCTTGTGTCGACACTTATTTCACTTGTGTCGACACTTAGTCTACTTGTGTCGACACATGATGAAGATCAGACTCGACACTTTCAGACAGAGACAGTATTTCAAGAAGTGATTGGATGACTTGACAGCTGCCATTTCTAACCGGTCTACTGCAACTGTCAAAGCTGTCAGAAGTTTGTTAGAAACCGGATCAGCCGGTTACCATGGAGGAAGACTATATAAAGGCTTTCTCCTTCAATAGAAGTGATCATTATATATAAGACACAACAAAAACATATACAGAATTCAAAAAAAAAAGAAGTTGGAGAGAGAGAGAGTTCCATCTAAGAAGTGCAGTTGCCTAACCAGGCTGCCAAGAAAGATTCAGATTGAGATCTGAATCTCAAGTCAGAAGCTGATTGAAGATCAACTTCTCAAGAGTTCAACCCTACTGAGTTCAGATTCAAGAAGCTTTGAAGAAAGCTAAGAGAGGTTGTGCTCTGCCGTCAGTTTATTCCAAAAACTGATCAAGAAACCATCCATCCCTTCTCTCTCTACCTGGGTGGTGGTAAAAACCTTTGTAAACACTATTTTTTGTAGGATCTATTCTAGATCTAAGCTGTAAGCCTATTTTATAAAGGCTGAGTGTAGGAGAATATTTTCTCTGAGTGGTAGGCCTTGTTGAAGGCTGAGGTAGGGCTGTGAGCCTGAGTTATATGAGATTTATATCTCTGAGTTATAGGCCTTGTGTAGGCTGAGGTAGGGCAGATTGCCTGAGTTGTTGGAGCCTTGTTTGGGGTTCTGAGTTGTAAGATCTGAGGATCTGAGGTGAAGAGGAGAAGTTATGCCGAATCTAGCACACTACTAGATAGGCAAAGGGGGAAAGTGGATGTACCCAGACCTTGGGGAACCCCTATAAAAACTGTGTGCACTCTGTGATTGAATGTTTCTGTGAATGATGTGTTGTGTTAGCTGTAGAATTTGCAGTTTATAATTAGTTAACTGTACAACTTTTCTACCTTAAAAGAAAAGAAGAATTACACCTATTCACACCCCCCCACCTCTAGGTGGTTAGGCACTAATTCTTTCAAGTGGTATCAGAGCGAGGTTACTCAAAGATGGACTTAACAGTCTGAGTTAGATCCTTAAGGCAGATTCAAGATCAAGAAAATGGGTTCAAGAGAAAATCATAAGGAACTAGGTTCTATGAAATTACCCATATGCAAAAAGGAGATATTTGGCATTTGGAAAGAAAGGGTCAGGCTGTTTATGGAGGCTTCTGATCGAAGGATCTATATTACTGTAAATGAAGGTCTTTATATTTCTATGAAGATTTCAGTTCTAGATGCAAACCAAATAATTCCCAAAGATTTTTCAGAGATGACTAAGGATGAAATCATCCTGGAAACTATGGATAAAAGAGCCCAAAATATCATAGTAAGTGCCATAGATGATGCAACTTTTCAAAATCTGATTCATTGCAAGACCTCAAAAGAAATATGGGATACTTTGATAGTCTATATGGAGGGTTCTGAAGAAGTCAGACAAGATAGAAAGTCTATGCTGAACCAGGAATATGAGAGTTTCAGACAAGAAAGTCTGACAGTATAACTGAGTGTTATAAAAAGTTCTATAGAATAGTAAATGAGCTGATGTCCTATGGAAGAATCTTCAGTACATATGAACTGAATGATAAATTCCTAAGATCCTTGACAAAGGATTGGGATACTAAGATTTGTACCATTAGGGAAGTGGCCAAACTTGCAGATATCTCACCTCCAACTTTGTTTGGAAAACTGTTGTCATATGAGATGCAGTTGATGGCTAGGAAAGTGGAAGAGAAAAGTGCAAAAGGGGAGCATAGAGAAAAGTTTGTGACCTTCAAGGTTGAAGCTATTAGGAAGAATAGGAGGATGTCTCCATCACCTCCTAAGACAGTTGCTGAAATTGCTTCAGATAAATCAGACAACCAAAGTTCAGACAGCAGTGACTCAGATGAAGACTTTGCAGCATTTACAAGACAGTTCCAGAGATTCTTAAAGAAGAGACAGTGGAAGTCTAAGCCTTCCACATCTCAGCCTAAGGATGATTATTATCAAAAGAGGAAGTCATCCACGAAGGACAGGAGCAGGTCTAAGCCAAAAAAATCTACAACATCAAAGATAGTTTGCTACTGCTGTAATAGGCCTGGACATGTTGTAGTTGAGTGTCCAGATAAAAGAAAAGAGTCTGCTGATAAAAAGAAAATTCAACACTAGAGCAAGAAGGAGAAATCCTTTGTTGCTAAGAAGAAGAAGAGCTTGACAGACCAATCATCTTCAGAGTCAGAATCTGAAGCTGAGGCATACATTGGTCTATATGCAGCAGATGAAGAAGAAGAGTTTCTGCAAGTGCTGAACTCTATCTATAAACAAGAAGACCATCAGTGCAAGGGACTGATGGCTGTGTCAGAAGAAGACAAGTGACATGATCAGCCTGGTCCTAGTAAGGTACAATGTCTTTCTAGAAATTCATATTATAGTACTGGGTCAGAATCAGCAATATCTGCATCAAGTGATGTGGATGGGTCTGAGTCTGAAGGTGATATTCATCAGCTGATAGATGAATATGGGGACTTGTTGCAGGCAATAAAGAAAAGCAAAAACCTGGCCAAAACTCTGGCTAAGGAAATTGCAGATCTTAAGATGGCTGCATCTGATTCAGAGAAGATGCTGGATCAAAAGTTGAATGAGATAGCCAGACTGAAAAACATTACTGTTATTCAGATGGGTACTATCACATTTAAAAATGATCAGATTAAAAGTTTGGAGAATAGACTTCAGAAAGAAAAGGAGATTGTAGCTAGTTTTTCTAAACCAAAATCTGTATTACCCTTGTTTGATGACTTTGTGTCACAAAAGGGTAAGGCAGAAATAGGCTTTAAGAAAACAGCATGGGCTGCCAAGTCTAATAAGAAAGGCAAAGCCCCAGCACAAAACAACAGACCTGTTGTAAACAATATAGCTAAAGTTGTACCTAAATAAAGGTATAATAAGTTTGAGTGCTGGTGTTGTGGCAAGATAGGCCACTTTGCCTTAGACTACTGGCACAATACTAGTGTCAAGGAGAATAGCAGTCTGCCTGTTAGAAAAGCTGCAGGCAGATTTATTAAATTTCAGGCTAACATGAACCAAGGACCCAAAACTCATTTGGGTTCTAAGGTTAAGTAATTCTTATTGCAGGTGAGTCCAAGTTGCCATGCCCCTATATGGTTCTTGGACAGTGTTTGTTTCAGGCATATGACTGGAACTAGGGGTTTGCTGAAGGACTACTCACCTATGCTGAATGGGCCTAAAGTAATATTTGGTGGTTCAGAAAACTGAGTCATCAAAGGATTTGGTAACATCTCTACCAACTCAGTTACAATCACTCAAGTGGCTTATGTAAAGGGTTTGAAACACAACCTAATGAGCATAAGTCAGCTGAGTGATTTAGGTTATGACATTTCATTTGTCAAGAATGGTTATCATATCAAAAGGTCAAGTGATCAAAAGGTCATATTGACAGGATATAAAAAAAGAAATATGTACTGTCTCAACTTTGAGTGTGAGAACAATGTTTCTCCTATTTGTCTTGTAGCTGATGAGAGAGCCTCTCATTGTGTTAAATGGCATAAGAGGCTGACTCATCTCAACTACAAGACTATTGGCCAACTCTTTAGCAAAGATTTAGTGAGGAATGGTCCTCAAGTTAAGTGTAAAAAGGATGAGATATGCTTAGCTTGTAAAAAAGGCAAGCAGACCAAATCCTGCTTTCATAGCCTTGAAAACAAGGATTCAGTGAGGTGTCTATACCTCTTGCATATGGATCTATTTGGTCCTATGCCAGTTCATAGTCTAGGTAGGAAGGTCTACACATTTGTGGTGGTAGATGACTATTCTAGATATTCATGGGTGTTCTTTCTCAGACAAAAATCTGAAATACCAAGTGTTTTATATAGTTTTGTCAAACAAATTCAGAATGAACTGTACAGTACAGTGGTCAAAATCAGAAGTGACCATGACACTAAATTTCAATCTGAGAGTATGACAAGACTGTGTGAAGAATTTGGGATTTTTCAAGAATTCTCCTCACCTAGAACACCACATAAAAATGATATTGCTGAAAGGAGGAACAAAACACTGATTGAGGCTGGTAGAACTCTATTGAGTGACACTTCTCTCCTAGAATATTTCTGGGCTGAGGCAGTAAACACTGCATGTCATGTGATCAATAGGGCTACTATCACCAAAAGCCACAAAAAGACTCCCTATGAGATTATGAAGGGCAGAAAACCAAACTTATCCTATTTTAGGATCTTTGGTTGCAAGTGTTATGTCCTTAACAATGGCAAGTCTTATCTAACTAAGTTTGCTGTCAAATCCCATGATGGGATATTTGTTGGGTACAACAACAATAGTAAGGCTTATAGGGTCTACAACTTGATTACTGAAGTTTAGAATAGTCTGTACATGTTGTCTTTGATGAAACAAGACAGATTAACTGTGAGTTGCCAAGTAGTTCTTGCAGTTCAACATGTATAAATGAGAGAATGGACAAGCTTACCATTACAGAAGATTCAACTGCAAATCAGGAAGTGGAAAATGGTGGCTGCTGTCCAGACACTACTAGAAAACAGGCTTTTGGCCAGGGCAAATTGCCCTGGCAAAAAGTCCAAAACCGTGGCTAAAACCCTTTAGCCACGGTCTATCCACGGGAAAAATCTGTGGCTAAAGTCGGCGTGGCTAAAAAGTTTAAGCCACGGATTGGCCGTAGCAAATAATATTAGCCATGAGAAAAACTGTCGTGGCTAATATCTTGACTTTTAGCCACGGTTTTAATCCCTGGCTAAAAGTGAACTCATCATTTTTTTAAAACTATTTGCCACAGTTAGAAGCCGTGGCAAATAGTAATTTAAGTTTTTTTAAAAAAACACATTCAATACTGTAATGATTTGTTGGAGATTTTAATTGCTGTTGCGACGTTATGTGAACATTTTTTCATAAACAGTAGATCATTGGATAGAGAATGCTTCAAGAGGATATAAAAATGCATTGGACGTCCACCAGGTCTTATTCCAGGAACAAGCTGCTGCTGGTGATAACCAAATCCAGGCTGCTTGAGATGATTAGACTATGAATGAAAGTGGATGACTAGGAAAACCATCAAAGTAATTATCAAGACATAGCTAAAGCAAGAGAATTAAGAGAACAATGTTTGTATCCATTCCAGATTTTTTTTAAATGTTTCAATAAAATGCAGCCAATCCAAATTATGTAAATAAAAAAGTAAGCAATGTAATTTATTTCACATAAAGACATGGGAAAATTAGAAGCAGAGAGAATATACAAGCATAATTCAAAGTATGAACCAGAAGTGGATCATGGAGTTACCCGTTCTCAATACTCTCTAAACCAGACTCATTCAGAATTTTTTTCATCTGCCTTGTACAAGAATTAAAGGTTTCAAGAAATTGTTTCTGATCATCAGATAGATCAGTCATTACCAAACGAGAACTTGTGAATTGAATTCCACTAAGTGGATTCCTTATCTCTTGACAAATGTAAGCTAGCTCTCTCATTCTGGCAAAACATTTCTTTTCCTGCTGCCTCTGGACTTCAAGAGCTTATTGCAGCTCTGGACTAGCTATCTGCAAGAAGCAAAACGCTCCAGTAACTTCGCCATCCATATTTCTTCTAGGATTTGCTGTCAAGAGAGCCTGTATATATTTTTCAGCTCTATCAAAAATACAATGGGAGACTTCTCAGTTTCTTTCCCTTCAACTGCATTATGGAGGACAATCATAAACTTCATAAGGGCGTCTAGCCCTTAAGTCGGCAGCAACTACCAAAAACTTCTCCAACCAACAGCTTTCCAATCACGTCCTTTCTCAACCACCCTGTAAGCTTCTCCATAGCAACATTCCATTCAGAGCAACAAGTGTTTTCATCAGAAGCAAATATGGGAGGAATCAGTGGGTTGAGACTATGCACAATGGCTTTATAATCACCTTGGATATGAGTAAATTTATCCATAACTGCCTTCTGCCCAGTAATATCCTGGCCAACAAAACAAACTCCCAACTATTTCATTTGTATAATCTCGACTGGAACAAGCATTGACTATGACATAAATTGCTTTCTTCAGCTTCTGCGAGCCAAATGTTTGCAACTTTATCTCCACATTTTTATCTTCCTCGCCTGCATATATTTAAATGCAACAGACCAGCCAAGATATGGGCAATCCAAATTATTTAACTATATAATCTGAAAAGATTTACATAAAAAAAACTTAAGCTGCATATTTTCAAGTGTTTTTGAACAATACAAAAAAATATAAGAAATGACAAAGCTGCATGTTACCTCTTAAGGCACGGGAAAGAAATTTTTCGACTTCTGCAGCAGAATCTTCAAAAACAAGCTCTTCTACCAGTGATTTCCCCATGGCTTCCTCAACAGAAAGCCCAATTAGTTCAGCAACCTTTGCATTCCAACCATTTATTCGACCATCCACGTCAACTGCAAATATCGGTACTATCGCTGTCTCTATTAACCTGACCATCTCCCTAGCAACAGAGCTGAGTTCATTAATCCCTTGCATCTCCAAATCACCAAACTGCACACTTGTCAATGCCTTGGAATCACTATTCCTTAATAATTTGAGCCATTTTTAGAACAATTCCTGCAAATACAGCATACAAATTAAGATAAAATTTGTAACATTTCTTAGTAGTAGAATTACACCAGAATTGATGACCATAAGCTTGATAAAAAAATATTTACAGAAAAATATAAAACAATAGATAAAAAGATATGATGCATACCAAAATCTTTTGCATTTACTGAACAGAAAATTCGAGAAAACACAGATCCATTTTTCACATGAACTTCTACATGGAGACCAATAAGGCATGATGAAACATATAGCAAACGATCACGTGAAAAACTAGTAGCAGGTACCTGTATTTCCAAGGGGTGCCACACTTGCCCTTTCCATCTCGCCATCACCCAAGGAGTGGCATCACAGGAGAGTTCTTCCTGTTGCCGCCCTCCCCCCTCCCGAGTCCCACCTTCTTCTTGGCGCGTTCTAGGGATCCGGTGTTTGCTCCCTTCGACACCATGGTCGCTAAGCTCGCGGCGTTGCCTGCGAGTGCTTCCAGATTTGCTCTCCCCACGTCTCCCTCTCCTCTTGGGGCGCTCTTGGGCATCGGGTTCTTGCTCAGGGTTGCGGGTGGACTTAGGTTTTGAGTGCATCGATGGCTGCGCAGTAAGAGGAGAATGAGAAAGATTTCCAGGAAGAAATGAAGAGGGGCATATGCGGACCCAGCAGGATTTTTCACTCAACGCCAACGCTATTTGGAAGTCTACAACCAATAAACCAACTGTCAAACACAACAAGCTGTTGATTATAACGTGAAACACAAAGGTAATTCATTGATCAACTACAATGCACAGAGAACTAAAATGAAACAAGCAGATGGAAATAACTAGACCTCCAAACCACAACAAATTAACTTAGGGAGAAGAGAAAAAAAAATTAAAATGCATAAGCTAACCACTCTTAATTCCATGATGACGAGAAGAAGTCCAAAAACCATCAACAACATCCATTGGTGAGCCTACCAAAATTTCCAGCAAGGCAGCAAGCCTATGTTTGGAGAAAGGCCAGAGGAGTGACTAGTGAAGCAGCAATGGGCGGACCTTGCTTAGCAGTTGAAATCTTATGGAAAAATGAAGAGAATGTCAGAAGATAATGCCCAGCTGGACTCTGTGGGGGGATTTAGATAGAAAGAGAACTTACCAATCTCTGAGAGCATGGAGGACTGGAGGAAGCTAGATTAGGGCTTTCTCGAAGAGAGCAGGAAGAAAACTGATCTAGAGCAGGGATCTGCGGGAGGAAGAAGCTAGATTAGGACTCCAGTTCCCCGCGGGAGTAAGGAGACAGACCTAGAGTAGGGATTTATTGAAGAAAACTTACAAATATCTGACTTCTGAGTTTTGAGAGTGGGGAGGAGGAAGATCCATGACTTGGCTTTTTTGAAGACGGGAGGAAGAAGACAATGCCCAGACTCTAGTAGGAGATTGTGGGCGGGAGGAAGAAGATAATGTACAGACTTCAGCGGGAGATCGTCGAGCGGCCCAGCGGGAGATCGTCGAGCCCAGCATAAGAGAAAATCGAGCGATCCCAACGAGAACGGAGCCTGAACCCTAGTTTAGCGGAAAAAATTGAGTGTGGGCGGCTGCCCACACTCGGCCGTCCGCCCATGAAGAGGGGGCATATGCGTTTTATTTGCTAAAAAATAAATTAATAAAAGTAAATATTATATTTTTTTGCCACGATTATAGTATTTCATGGCTAATACATTAGTGTTAACCACGCTTTTTAGAACCCTAGCTAAAATATAACTATTAGCCACACTTATTGCAATCGTGGCTAATAACAGTGTATTAGCTACGATTTTTTGACCCTGGCAAAAAAAAGTGTAGCTATAACTCATTTTTCTAGTAGTGAGGGGGAGTACAAGACTCTCCAGATGCTGATAAAAACCAAGAGGTACAGCATAATGAAGAGACTTGAGGTGTTCAACCTGAAGATAGACTACCTCCAGCTATTAGACACTTAAAGGATCATCCAGCAAATCAGATAATTGGTGATATAAGATAAGGAGTACAAACAAGGAGCAGGAATGTGAACACAGTTCTTTGCTCTAGCTTCTTATCACAAGTAGAACCCAAGAAATTTGAAGAAGCTGTTCTAGACCCACATTGGATTAATGTCATGCAAGAGGATCTGAATCAGTTCAGAAGGTGCATGGTCTGGAAGTTAGTTCCTAAACCAAAAGACCACAACATCATTGGAACAAAGTGGATCTTTAGAAACAAACTGGATGAGAATGGGATCATTGTGAAGAACAAAGAAAGACTTGTTGCAAAAGGATACAGGCAGGAAGAATGTATTGACTTTGATCAAACCTTTTCCCCAGTAGCAAGACTGGAAGCAATTAGGATGTTCCTTGCTTATGCAACATATCAAGGCTTCAAGGTATTCCAAATGAATATAAAATCAGCATTCCTAAATGGAAATCTAAAAGAAGAATTCTATGTAGAGCAGCCCTAAGGTTTTGTTGATCCTCCCAAACCTGATTATGTTTATAGACTTAGGAAAACTTTGTATGGGTTGAAACAAGCCCCAAGGGCTTGGTATGAAACCCTGTCTACTTTCCTCATTGAGAATAAATTCTTAAGGGGGAAAATAGACAAGACTCTATTCCTTAGGGAGTCCAAAGGAAAGATTATCCTAGTCCAAATATATGTTGATGACATAATATTTGGGTCTACTAAAAGTAACCTTTGTAGAAAGTTTGCAAAACTTATGCAAGGGAAATTTGAAATGAGTAGTATGAGAGAACTTAAGTTCTTCTTGGGTCTCCAAGTAAGACAGACTGAAGATGGCTTGTTCATATCCCAGTCTAAGTTCACCCTGGAGTTAATTAAGAAGTATGGAATGGAATCATCCACTACCATGAGAACTCCTATGGGGACAAGTGTGTCTCTAAGAAAAGATGATGCAGGGAAACCTGTAGATGAAACTTTATATAGGGGGATAGTTGGCTCCCTCCTATATCTGACTACTAGTAGACCAAGTATCATGTATGTTATATGTGTCTATGCTAGGTACCAATCATGCCCTAAAGAATCTCATCTTACTACAGTCAAAAGGATTTTGAGATATATTAAGGGCACACCAAATCTAGGCCTTTGGTACCCTATGAATGGAGATTTTCTACTGACAGGCTATTCAGATGCAGACTTTGCAGGTTGCAAAGTAGATAGAAAAAGCACTACATGCACCTGTCAATTTCTAGGAGGAAGATTGGTGTCTTGGAGCAGTAAGAAGCAGACCAGTGTGGCAATTTCCACAGCTGAGTCAGAGTATGTTGCTGCAGGAAGCTGCTATGCACAACTACTGTGGATACAACACCAGCTAGAAGACTATGGTATTTAGGTAAGTAGAACACCTTTGCATTGTGATTCTACAAGTGCTATTTCTATTGCTAATAATCCTGTTTTACATAGTAGGACAAAGCATATAGAAATTAGATATCATTTTCTTAGAGAACATGCAGAGAAAAAGGACATCTCACTAGAATTTGTCAAAACAGATTATCAAATTGCAGATATGTTTACTAAGCCTCTAGATGAACTAAATTCAATAAGTTTAAAATTGAATTAGGAATGTTGAATATAGATTAGTTTCTCAAAATTGGCTAAGTAAAATGGTGTCGACACAAGGAGTTGTCTGTGTCAACACATAGAAGTGGTGTCGCCACTTCAGAGAAATAGTGTTGACACATCCAGAAGAGGTGTCGACGCATCTAGAGATGGTGTCGACACTTAGGATCAACATAGATTTCGTCGATTGGAGAATCGACTGATCGTCGAGCGCAACGGAATAATTGTCGACACATAGAATTCAACACTTATGTCGAGATATTAGTAGTTTGTGTCGACACTTTTCAACAGTGTCGACACATTAAGAGGATTATGACGTGCCTTTTCACATTCATTTTTAGAAAGGTATAAATAAGTCAACAACATTGTTTATCGACACGCTCTCCATAGTTTCGACACCAAAACTTTGTGTCGACAAATTATCTCATCTAAATTCAAGATTTCACTCAACCCTAATGGTGCCCAAGCTTGAAGATAATGTCAATGAAGGATATGAGCTGGTACGCAACGCATTTGATGGAGCAGAATCTGAAATTAAAGTTGTAGTAACCCTAATTACTGAGAATGGGTTGGAGTTTCTAGTTTCTGAACCAACTAAGATCTGGAAGAAAGAAACACTAGAATTCTTTGGTGCTGCTACCCTAGATCAAACTAGACTTAAGATTAGATCTACAGTCCATGGAGTAAAGGTGAAAATAACCCAGAAGAGTCTCAGGAAAGTTCTTAACCTGCCAAGAACACAAGAAGAAGTAGATGTACCTGCATATAAGTTAAGGGAAGCACTTCAGTGGTGTGGACAGGATTCCACCATGAAGATTGGCTCAGCTATGAACAAGAAAGGCATGAATGTGCAAGAAAAGTTCTTGTCTGAAGTAGTTGGCAAAGTTATACTCTGCAAGCCAAGGGGCATGATAAGATATCAGCCTATATGTTCATTCTGATTACCAGGATCATCTACACACTAAATACTGATTGGTCAGTAGTAATATTTTAGAAGATTAAGGAAAGTATGAAGAAGCCAAATCTGGGAAGAATTGTGAGATTGTATTTAGCTGCAACAATACCAGAAGTAATGGCCCAGTCAGCTGGGACTAAGATAAATCACATGAGATGGATGGACATCAGGATTATATCCAGATGGGATAGGGTTCTAACTAAGGATATGCCTGAGGAAGAAAGGCAAGAGATTCCTGAACAATCTACAGCACAAGATGTTCCTGCACAAGATATTGCAGATAGTTCTCAGGTGTAGGGGGAGCCTCACCTTGAGGAAGAGACAACCCACATGGAGAGTGAGATGGATACATAGACTATTCTTGAGGTAATCAGTGAAGTAAATCAATCAATTTTCAATATTGAGGATGAAATGCTAACTGATTCTTTGATTGATGTTGACCAGCCAACACAACTAAACAATCAAGCACAATATGTTATCTTGGAAGATACATCTGCTGCTGCTAATGCTCCTGAGATTACAGTACCTCATGTCCCTACTCAACAATAATTTAAATCTAGAAGAGTTGTTTCCAGATATGGAGCAAGTTGACACTCAGGGGGAGATAGCTGATTTTGAGGGGGAGCAAGCTAACCTTGAGGGGGAGCAAGCAGGATCTCAGGGGGAGAAAGTTAGTTCTGTGGGGGAGGAGCAAGGGACTCAGGGGGAGCTACCTAAGACTTCACAGGAATTGTCTCCTAGTCCAAAGGATAGAGTAAATATAGCCAGTACCTCAGATTCTGAGGATGCAGCTGAGGTTCAAGCTAAGAAGAGGAAGCTAATGGTCTTTAAAAGGAGAAGCCAAAGCTACAAGAAGGCACTACAAACTGTTACTCCACAGTCAGCCCCAACAGCTGATTATAGCTCCTTGTTAGTCTCTCTATAAGTAAAGTTAGATGAGTAAAGGATTGCCATGGAGAAGTATATGGATGAAACTCACAAAGATCTACAACTCTCCTTGGCTACAGATATAAAATCTATAAGATTTGAAGTTAATCAGCATAAGATGGAAATGGCTGATTATTTCCACAAGGGAGGAAATGCTATAGTTTTTCTAGCAACACACCAAGAGAAAATCAAGACATAAGTTGATGATATAACTGTGAAGCAAGGCTGTGTCTTAGAGAATCAGATTAGAATGAATGATAATCTAACAGAATCACATAATGTGATTGTCACAGAGATGAAAAATCTTGCTACTGCCCAGACTGAGGAAAAGGCTACAGCCCAGGCAGAGTTTGATAAGCACTTCCAGGAAGGAATATCTGCTGTAACAACATATATTCAGGACTCTCAAAAGACTATTTCTATACAGCTACTAAAGTTAAAGTCTTTTTACAAGGATGGTGTAAATTATATGGATGAACAAGTCAGATTTCAGAAAGATGATCTTAGAGATCATGTTGCTAGAGAAGTCATAAAAGGGGAGAGAGTCTTAGTGAAAGCTGGATCTGACCATGCTAAATGGATTTCCAATAGCATCAGAGCCACACTTGGATATCCACCCATCTGTGATGATGACAATGTGGCTGAATCTGATATACACCCTGCTCATTTTGGAGGAGATCAAACTGAAGTTGCTCAAGTTATCTATCCTCCAACAGATTTTGAGATGATTCACCAAGAAGTACAGTCTATGTACAGCCCTCCAGAAGGTGCTCAAAATATTATCCTTGAGAAAGTAGACAATCCTATGTTAGAGGCAGTTTTGAAGGAGCAAGAAGCTCTATTGTCTAAGAAAAGATTCAGAGAACAGGCATAGTTGAAGCCTGATTTTGAGTAGTGGAGTCCAACCTCCAGGAACATTATATTGACTGCTTGGAAAGTTGTAAAGGATAAAACCCATGATAGGGGTAAATGGTACTCTACACAAGAATGACAAAAGCATGAAGCCAGACAAGAAGCCATAGTTCAGTACAGAAGAAATGCAAAACTTGGGAAGCTACCTCCTAACGCTCAGGAGCCTAGCAAATATTTCCCTATGCCCTTTCACTTTTTTGAAAGACAAAAAATAAGGGCTGAAGAACTTAAGAAAAAAGATCTAAAGGGCAAGAAGCCTGCTGATGATACTGATGCTCCAGTTCAAGACAAGGTCCAATCAGGCAAAGGAATTGTCATCAACGAGCCAGAGCAGCCTTACATTAGATTTACTAGATTTTATCACATTATAAACTTTAGTGTTTAAAATCTATGTAAAACTATTATGAAAGAATCTTTTGAAAGTTGAACAAAACATGATTAATGCTCATTCTGGTTGTATTGTTATTCTATGATGATTGTTTATATATGTTTTTTTTAGTATTTACCCTGTCATATAATATTTTTATATATCATAATGTGTATTTATTATGAGTGGTGTATATCATTGACTAAGGGTCATGACTTCTACAAATAGGGGGAGATTGTTGGGTACATTGAAAAATGTGTACTAGATTTGAAGAAGCCTCACCGTACTCAACGATATGCATCAGTGTATTTGATGTTGTTTTGAGTTTATATGTGAAGGTTAAGTAAATGCAGGAATGCAGAAAAATTTCTATGTCCATATGTCGACACCAGGAAAAGCTGTGTCGACACTTATGAAGGCTTGTGTCGACACTGGAGAAAAGCTGTGTCGACACTTGGAGCTAGTTGTGTCGACACTTGGAAAGGCTGTGTCGACACCAGAAGAGACTGTGTCGACATGCAGAGGAAGTGTCGACACACAATGAAGCATAGTCGACATCAACTGTGTCGACACCAAGAGGCAGTGTCGACACACAGAAGACCTTGTTGACATCAACTGTGTCGACACAAAGGACTTGTGTAGACACACAACAGAGTTTCAACAAAGTTAAAGAGAAGAAGTATTTGTGTCGACACACAGAGACAGTGTCGACACACAAAAGATCTTGTCGACATCAAATGTGTCGACACACAGGATATGTGTGGACACATGGCAGAATTTCAACAAAGTAAATTTGTATGAAGAAAAGAAGTGACTGTGTCGACACCACAAAGGCTTGTGTCGACACCACAAAGGCTTGTGTCGACACATTTTACAGAAGGCTGTGTCGAGAAGCAGTATCAACAACAGAAGATATGTGTCAACACCACCAAGGCTTGTGTCGACACTTAGTTCACTTGTGTAGACACATAGTCTACTTATGTTGACACATGATGAAGATCAGACTCGACACTTTCAGACAGAGAAAGTATTTCAAGAAGTGACTGGATGACTTGACAGCTGTCATTTCTAACCGGTCTACTACAACTGTCAAAGCTGTCAGAAGTTTGTTAGAAATCGGATCAGCCGGTTACCATGGAGAAGACTATATAAAGGCTTTCTCCTTCAACAGAAGTGATCATTACATATAAGACACAACAGAAACATATATAGAATTCAAAAAAAAAAAAAAAGAAGTTGGAGAGAGAGTGCTCCATCTAAGAAGTGCAGTTGCTGAACCAGGCTGCCAATAAAGATTCAGATTGAGATCTGAATCTCAAGTCAGAAGCTGATTGAAGATCAACTTCTCAACAGTTCAACCCTACTGAGTTCAGATTCAAGAAGCTTTGAAGAAAGCTAAGAATGGTTGTGCTCTGTCATCAGTTTCTTCCAAGAACTGATCAAGAAACCATCCATCCCTTCTCTCTCTATCTGGGTGGTGGTAAAACACTTTGTAAACACTATTTTCTGTAGGATCTATTCTAGATCTGAGCTGTAAGCCTATTTTATAAAGGCTGAGTGTAGTAGAATATTTTCTCTGAGTGGTAGGCCTTGTTGAAGGCTGAGGTAGGGTTATGAGCCTGAGTTGTAGGAGATTGATATCTCTGAGTTGTAGGCCTTGTGTAGGCTGAGGTACGGCAGATTGTCTGAGTTGTAGGAGTCTTGTTTGGGGTTCTGAGTTGTAAGATCTGAGGATCTGAGGTGAAGAGGAGAAGTTAGGCCGAATCTAGCACACTGCTAGATAGGCGAAGGGGGAAAGTATATGTACCCAGACCATGGGGAACCACTATAAAAAATGTGCACTCTGTGATTGAATGTTTCTGTGAATGCTGTGCTGTGTTAGCTGTAAAATTTGCAATTTATTATTAGTTAACTGTACAGCTTTTCTACCTTAAAAGAAAAACATGAATTACACCTAGTCACCCCTCCAGGTGGTTAGACACTAATTCTTTCAAGAAGGATGTGCCAGAATCTGTTGCTGACATGTACAACAGAATGAGATCAATAATCAATGAGCTGAACACTCTAGACAAGTACATCACTCTTACTAAAGTGAATGATAAGATCCTCATGTTCTTCCCAATCTCATGGGATTCCAGGATCTGGTCAATTAAGGAGTCCAGGAGTTTAAATGAGATTTCCACAGAATCTCTATTGGGAAAGCTCAAATCTTAAGAGCAGCTGATATAGTCTAGAGAAGCTGCAGAACAAACGACTCCTCCACTAGGAAGAAAGGAGCAAAATATAGCATTCAAGGCTGCTGAAGAGATAGAAGCTTCAATAGTTAATGAGGAACTAATGAGTCTCTTTGCCAAGAGATTCTACAAATTGGCAAGAAAAGACTTCAGGAGAAAATCATCCAAGCAGAATGATAAGCCCAGGTATGATAAAACTCCTACTAAATAAATAGTGTGTTTTGGGTGCAGGAAACCTGGACACTTTATCTCAGAATGTTCAAAGAATCAGAAGAAAAAAGAAGAAGAGAGAAGGACTCCAGAAGAAACAATATAGCAGGCCTTCCTCCAGCAAACAGAAAAGAAAGGAGAACGGCTTTGTTGTTGATACCTGGAGTGACACAGAAGATGAATCCACATCTTCCAGGTCCAGTGAAGAGGAAGAAGAGTCAAAGTCCAGGGAAGTCTGACTCATGGCAATCAATGCCTCTAGCAGCCCATGAGATGATGAAGAAGAATCTGATAAGGAAGAAGCTTCAGAATTAGAAGCTGATCGGGTACTATCATCATTTGATTATAATTCTGATAGTTTTAAAATTGAATTCAAAAAAATGCGTATAGACTTAATTAACTCTGAAAAAGAAATCAAAATGATTAGGGAAAGACTGTCTAATCAAGAAAATTTGATTTATGAAAATACTAAGTTAAAAGATGAACTAACCCTAGCAAGTGAACAAATTATATCTTTAAAATCTGAACTAACTAAGGCAAGGAAACTTGAAGAATCCCTGAATGGGAGAAGCATCAAATTGATGGACATCACTAGCATAGTGAATGCCAGACTTAATAGCAAGCTGGGCTTGGGTGCTTCATCAAGCCTACCCCCACTCATTCAGAAAAACATATTAACCACCCCAATAAAATTTGTTTCTGAAAAGGGTAAGGAGAAAGTAGAAGATAACAATCTTAATCAAACTGAAATTACACACAAAAATAAGAAAAGAAGAAAGAATAAGAAAAATAGTAACCAGAATAATGTTCAGAAGTTTTCGTCGAACTCCGATCGACGAAACATGTGCTGTTCGTCAACCTCAGAATGACGAACTCTGAACGCCAACTTTAATAATAGTTATTCTTCGATCCACGATCGACAAAAAAAGTCTGGTTCGTCGATCAGTGATCGACGATATTGGTGCCTTGAGAATGAATACTTTCATTCTTCGAGCAGAGATCGAAGATCTTATTCCAATTCATCGAATTCAAGTCGACGAACGTACCAGAGTTCGTCGATCCCAGATCTATCTTACAGAAACTTCAGCTCTCATAGAAAGTATTATAATCACCTCAATCAACCTAGGGTAAATATCAACCCATTCACCCCATGGATAATTCCTCCCAGAAGATTTCACCACTTAGGGCATAAAAGCCAGCCTGAATATTCTTACATTTCAAGTTTTTCTTATGAAAATAAACAAGGACCCAAGGTGACCTGGGTCAAGAACATCTAAATTGTTTCCTTGTAGGTGAAGAACAATCCTATCACTCAAAATAAGTGGTATCTGGATAGTGGGTGCTCAAAGCACATGACTGGATGCAAGGATAGCCTAATCAATTTCAAGGAAAAGCTGGGTCCAACAGTGATCTTTGGAGATTCTAGCTTTTGACAAACTGAAGGCTATAGAGACTTCAACAGTGGAGCTGTCACTTTCAAAAAAGTGGCATATATAAATGGTCTCAAACATAACCTAATATCCATAAGTCAGTTATCTGATGCAGGTTATCGGGTTTGCTTTACTAATTCCAAATGTATCCTTTATTCAAAAAATCAAACTGTTTTAACAGGTTGTAGACAAGGAAACATATACCTAGTAAACTTTAACTCTGCTATTTCAGAACTATGCTTATTCAATCAAGTTAGTAATAATAATATTCTTTAGCATAAGAGACTAGGTTATGTTAACCTTAAGAACATCTTTAAGCTATTTAGGGAAAACCTTGTCAGAGGATTTCCTTCTGCCCCCTATGAGAAGGAAAGCCTATGTAAGGCTTGTCAAGAAGGCAAGCAAACTCAAAATAGTTTTAAGTCAATTAATAAGAGTGACTCACCTAAGATTCTGTAATTACTACATATGGATCTCTTTGGACCCATTGTTGTACAAAGCTTAGGAGGGAAGTCTTACACTCTAGTTATCGTAGATGACTTCTCTATATTTTCTTGGGTATTCTTCTTGAGAACCAAGTCAGATAACTTTAAAGTCCTTACAAACTTTCTTAAGAGTATAAGGATTGAGTATTCTACTCCAGTTGCATTGATGAGAAGTGATCATGGTACTGAGTTTGAATCTCTTACCATGCAAAGATTTTATGAGCAGGAAGGTATCAGTCATTATTTCTCTGCTCCTAGAACTCCACAACAAAATGGGGTAGCAGAAACGAAAAAACAGAACCCTCATTGAATATGGATGAACATTGCTTGCAGATGTACACATACCCCTATCCTTTTGGGCAGAGGCTATGAGCACAGCAAACTATGTGCTGAATAGAAGTTTGATACACAAATGTAAGGATAAGACCCCCTATGAATTACTCAAAGGGAAGAAACCTAAAATTCATTACTTTAGAATTTTTTGGTGTAGATGTTTCATTCATTACAATAATAAGAAACACATTAAAAAATTTGAAGCTAAAGCTACAGAGGGAATTTTTCTTGGATATTTCCAAGTTAGCAAGGATTATAGGGTTTTCAATAAATCATCCCTAAAAATGGAAGAATTTGTACATATTTCTTTTGATGAAGCTAACATGTATTATAAAGAGAACTCTTCTAACTCAGATATTTTGCAGGTACCTCACTTTGGTGAGAAATTGGGTGAGTTAAACCCTACACAAGAGGTCATATCAAATCCTCCTCCGCAAGTTGATGAAGACAGTGAAAAAGAATTTTTGGAAGTGGAACTTCCTTCAATAGCAGACATTATTCCACAAGAGGAATTAACTCCAAATATTGTTGCTGAACCAACTTCATCCACTAACCTTGTCACACTAAGGGATCACCCTAGATCTCAAGTGATTGGGGACATGAAAGTAGGTGTACAGATAAGGCATCAACTCAACAAAGATATGATGCATGCATGTTTCATCTCTCACGTTAAGCCTCAATCAATAAATGATGCAGAGCAAGATCCCCACTAGATTATTACAATGCAAGAGGAGCTCAATCAATTTGAGATATGTAGAGTTTGAGACTTGGTTCCAAGGCCCAAAGGTTATCCAGTAATTGGAACCATGTGGGTATTCAGAAAAAAACTTGATGTCCATGGTGTAATTGTGAGAAATAAGGGTAGGCTTGTTGCTCAAGGCTATAGGCAAGAAGAAGACATTGACTATGATCAAATCTTTGCTCCTATTGTAAGGCTAGAAGCAATTAGGATTTTTCTTATATATGCTGCCTACAAGAAGTTTAAAGTATATCAAATGGATGTCAAGAGTGCCTTTTTGAATGGAGAACTTAAAGAAGAGGTTTATGTTGAACAACCTCCAGGTTATATCTCTCCAAGTTATCCTTCATAAGTCTTTAGATTGTATAAAGCTCTTTATGGTTTAAAGCAAGCTCCAAGAGCTTGGTATGAGACCTTAGCTAGCTTCTTGATAGAGCATAAATTTACTAGAGGCATTGTAAATAGGACATTATTCACTAAGCATCATAAGGATCAAATATTGTTAGTACAAATTTATGTAGATGACATTATATTTGGGTCTACAGATTCCAATCTATGTAAAAGGTTCTCTGACCTCATGCATTTAAAGTTTGAAATGAGTAGCATGGGTGAGCTCACCTACTTCCTTGGTCTCCAAGTGAAGTGGCTACCTGATGGCATCTTCATATCCCAGGCTAAGTATGTTAAGGAGCTTCTCAAAAAGTTTGGGATGGCTGATGTCTCAGCAAAGAAAACACCCATTTCCACTAATGATGTAATAGACTCTGATGAAAATGGGAAACCTGTTGATCAGAAATTATATAAGGGCATTATTGGATCCCTATAATACCTTACAACAAGTAGACCTGACATAATGTTTGCAACATGTCTTTGGCTAGGTTCCAAGTGAACCCTAAAGAATCTCATCTAGTTTTCTTAAAAAAACTTTTGAGGTATATAAAGAGTTGTCCTAGTATAGGACTCTGGTATCCTACTAACTCAGAGTTTGAGTTAATTGGATACTCAGATGCTGATTTTACTGGATTCGGAGTAGACAGAAAAGTACCTCAGGAACATGCTAGTTCCTTGGTATGATATTAGTCTCATGGTTTAGAAAGAAGCAGTCATCTGTGTCTACATCAACTGCAGAAGCAAAGTATATAGCTGCTGACAGTTGCTGTTTCCAGATGCTGTGGATTCAGAACTAACTCCTGGACTATGGGTTCAACTTAAATAATTCAACTCTATTATGTGGCAACACAAGTGCTATATAAATAGCACAAAATTCAGTCCATCATAGTAGGACCAAGCATATAAACATTAAACATCATTTCATAAGAGAGTGTGTAGACAAAACTAATTAATCTTGTTTATATCTACACTGATTTATAAAGGGCAGATATATTCACCAAACCTTTGGATGAGAGGAATCATCTGTTCTTCATAAATTAGCTTCGTATGATAAATGGAGAAGACTTAATTTGATTTCTGTCTATGCTCGATGAATTTTTCAAAGTTCGTCGAACGGAGATCGAAGAATAGAGAAAAGTTTTAGAGAAATCGTCGAACGGAGTTCAACGAACTCACTGTGAGTGATGCTATTTTCGTTGAACGGAGATCGCTGAATTTGACTCAGAAAACTTTCGTCGAACGGAGCTCAACGAAATGCTTTCACATCTTTTGACAGAGATCGACAAATTCTTTTGACTATCAAATATTTCGTCGACCTCAGCTCGAAGAATTATTAATTTCTCGCCGAACGGAGTTTGTCGATTCATATTCCGAAAAATAAACCTTATATCTAGGTTTTTCTTCAACCATTATCCCGCGCTTTCAGTTCTCTTTGCACTTGATCTCTATTTTTCTCTTGCAGGTGCATTCATGTCCATTCCAACAAGCGCTCTCTCTTCCATGAAATTTGATACGGGCTTTGATATCAATTTCGACTCCTTCCAGTTCTCTGACACCATCTTTGTCGAAATCATGAAGCTGTTTGAAGAACAACATCTGAAACAATTCATGACAATGAGGATCAAGATAGCGATGACTGAGGTCAAAGAATGGGTGTATACATCTACAACTCCAGAAGAAGATAATATGACTGGATCAATTTCTAGTAAACCAGTTACCCTCTCCCCTTCCATACTAACCGACATTTTCGGTCTGCTAAATGGTGAAGAAGAAATTGAAATGGACTTTGAGGAGTATGTTAATAGGCTGACCAAGATGGGTTACTCTGGCGATAACCCTAACAAACTGCTGAAGAAGAACTTGTCTCTTGAGTACAAGTTTTTGGCTGACGTAGTCAGCAAGGTGCTGTTGGGCAAACATACCTCCCATGACTACATAACCAGGCACCAGTTCATGGTGATGAGTGCTCTAGTCGAGAAGAAGGAAACAATTGGGGAAAGTTGTTGTTTGATTTGATTAAAAAGAAAAACTACAAGAAAGAGGTCTGCTTTGGCAGAATTCTGGGGATATTTCTGCAGGAGAACGTACACGGACATCTGGTCACTACACAAGTGTTCATCAATACCTCCAAGAGGCTTACCTCTGCACTCTTTGGCAGATGGGAGAGGAGGATAACCAAGCCAACCAAAGAATCCTGTTCCTCTAGACCTTCTGAGAGTACAAGGGTTGTTCCAGCCACTCCCCACCCTGCTGAACATGTTCCACCTCCACCTCCTTCAGCCTCCCCAATTCATCTCTCTTCACCAGCTCATAACACAGTCCATACTCCTACACCTCCATCATTTCCAGTGCATCATCCACAAACTCATATTCACTCTCATACACCAACTCCATCACACCATGGTACACCAACTCCATCACAACATGGTACACTAACTCCATCACTCCATGCTACACCAACTCCATCACAAACTCATATTGACTCTCATACACCAACTCCATGACCATCCTCATCTCCTCTACCACAAAATCTAGCTAACATCCCTCTTTACAATCTGTCATCCCTACCATCATTCAATCTGCTTTCATCCCCCATTCATACCTAATCTTCCCCAGATGAGCCAATGCCAGATTCTCTACCTTCCCCTCCAACATCATCATCCATCCACCCTTCTGTATCCACTCAGACACCTCTTGAGTTCATGCAACTGGACCCCTCTTTCACTCCACCTCTTCTAGCAATTCTCACTCCCATTATCAAAAACCTCATAGCAGAGGCTATTTCACCTCTTGCTTCTTCAATTTAATCCCTTGTTGCTCAAATTTCTGCCCTCTCTATCCCTCCTTCTTCAGTCAGGGGCCTGACTCCACTGCCTACTGAAACTAGGCTGGGGGAGATACTCCATGAAGAAGTAGCTCCAGCCCCAGCAGAAGTAGCAGAAGCAGCAGAAGCAGCAACAGGAGCAGTAGCAGTAGCAGCAGCAGCAGATTGATGGCGATGATGATGATGTGGCCGTGGATCTACGACATCGAGAGTTCGTGGATTGGGACGGTCGTTGCCGCAAGCTCGAAGATGGGAGTCTACCACGACATTTCTTCGCCAACACCGCCAATGCTACATGTTTTGCTCGACGTCCACCGCCACCAATAAATAAAATATATAATTATAAATTACATAATTATAATTATATATTTTATCAATTTTTATTTCATGCAATTCTATTTTAAAAGTACTTTATTTTATGCATTTTATTTTGTTAGTGAATTGTTTAATTTCATGTATTGTATTTTCATTTCATGTATTATGATGGGTGCATATAACCATTATAATTTCTTTTTGAATTTTGAATTTTGAATGGAGGATGATTGAGTGGTGTAGGCTATATATAGCCATGGTTATGAAGGAATAATTAGAGAATGAAAGAAAGAAATCCTAAGAATTCAAATTTTGAATTTTCCCCCTCCTTTCTCCTTCCTCTTTGAGAAATTCTCCCCTTTCTCTTCTCTTTTGGCCGCCGGCCTTCTAGCTCTCCGACTCTTAGTGGCTCGGCCACCTTCCCCCTCCCCTCCTCCTCCTCCCTCTCCTCAAAAGGAGAAAAATCCGTCTTCATCATCCGCATAGGATAAATTATACCACCGAATATCATCTCTGTCGTGGGATTTGTGTAACGATAACTTGGATTTCTTCTAACTTATTTTGTGAGGTTTTGGTGGAATCAGAAGGTAGATCCGGATTTATATTGAAATTAGCGTTAATAAAATCTGAACACATTATTTCCCGAATATTTTTCATATAACTTGAGCGGGTAGATCTCGTGAACACTTGAAGAAATCGGGTTCATCACCTTTGATTTCCCCTTGTGCTCAAGTGATTAGGTAAACCCTCATTTTAATTAATTTGGGATTGAAATTAGGACTTCATTTTAATCACTAATTTAGCCTGGAACTTTCTTTATTGGAATTGTGAATTGCTTGCGCATAATCTAATTTGAATAGCTAACTGTCCGGATCGTGTGGGTCCTTTTCGCTTGAGCGAACATTAGCCTATAGCCCTTGTTCAATCTATAAAAGGAGTTGCGTCCCTTTGCATTGATGGTTGTAGAATTTTTGCCTCTTAATGTTTGAGTATTTGATAGTACTAAGTAGAGAAACCGCGCAATAGATATTTAATTAAATTGTCGAGCAGAAGAACGCGTAGTTTAATCTGTCGAAACGTTGGGCCTACATCAATTTGGTATCAAAGCGAGGTTGTGCTAATTTCTTAATTAGTGCCATCCTCGGAAATATTTCTTTAGCACGCCGACACGCACTTGCCCGTTTCATTGCACAACATATAAATTAATTTTTAAATTTGGTCTGCCAATAACGGCCTATATTTTTATTTTTTTAGCAAACAAATATCAAAAAAATATTTTAATAATCTCTCATTTATTGTCAGTAAGAAAATCACAAAAAATATTTTCTTGCCTTAGTTATTAAGCGGGAACAAATACATCTATTGCATTTTATATAGGGTCAGGTTCATTATTCAATGGTTGTGCACCAGTTCCGGGTGAGTTTTCTCTCTGATTCTCATTATTATGGCCTATGATGTTTATGCTTCCCGTTTAGATTACTGGTATGTTAATCCCATGGCTAAACAAACCCCAGCCTTGCCTTCATACCATGGAAATACCAACCGTCCACATGCTCATCCTCCCACTAGAATTGAGGCACCTACTTATGACGGTTTGGGGTATCCCCAAAATTTTAGAGACTGGCTTAAGGGAATAGAAAATTATTTTAATTATCACTTATGGGACGACCACCAAAAGATTAACATAGCCCGAGATCGATTAGTAGGTCAAGCCCGCGTGTTTTGGCTAAACGAAGAGCGTCGTGTTGGTAGTTATAAACATGCTTGGCCGGCAATGCGTAGCCTACTCTCGAATCAATTTGATCCTGCCTACCTCCGCACTACTAACACCAAGATTGTGAGTGAGTATCATTATGACGCTAGTCCCATACCTGCCTATAGGAATGATTATATATCTAATGCTAGATCATTTGTCCCCAAAGGTCAGCCTGCTCTTAGTGTACCTACTACCACCTTTAGGGAAACCATTCCTAATAGATCTTATGTCTTGGACTCAAAAGATGTTAGTTCTAGAATTTTGACTCCTTTATCCTCGATGCCTAAGCCTCCTGATGTAGTGACTGATAGCCATGAGGATGCTGATGTAGATGTGGTATCTCTTGATCTTGAGGATAACCAACTAGGTGAGTGTATTCCATCATGTACGTTAGTGCCCGACGATTATACTGAGTCTGAAATTGAGATTGGATACCCTAGTGATTTGGAAGATGATGTATGGGATGATTACATTTCAATCTATGAGAGTATTACATTTCCTATTACGTGCCCTACTAGCGTTGTGTCTGTTCACCCTAGTATTGAGTGCCCTCTCCATGATACGATCCCCATTGCGTTAGATCCTACGATTGCACCCACTGAGATTATATCTGAGTTATCTGAGGAGTCTGAGAGTGAGGATGTCCCAAGTGTTATTGTGGACGAGTTACCATCTAAGGGAAGGGTATTTTTGGACGATTCATTGGTTATAGACCCGGATGAGAGTTCTTTGATGTCATCACTGTTGGGTGAAATTTTTACTGATTCGGATTTTATCCAGGGTTTGATTTTATCGACCCTTCCCCCTATTTATTTGCCTGTCTTAGATGACTTTTTAGGACGTGGAATCGGTATCCCTAGTCTGAGTTGTTGTGTCACGCCCACTTTATTAGTTCCTACATTGACATTGACTCAGTGTGTAGATATTACTATGTTGTGCGCACTAGTATTTGGACTATTCACCGCACCTCATAGTCATGACTCTGTGTCACTTTTGGCAGCTCCTTTTTCTGCGTGTCCGTCTACGGTTCTGTCCCCTACTATGAATGACTCTATTTCTTTGGCGATTGTGCCTCTGGATGTGGCGTCACTTATACATACTTATATACCACAACCGATCGCACGCATTTACCCGCCGCCATTTGATGACCCTCATTTCCCCACGTTAGCGACTATAGTTGGTTATCTTGAGTTGTTTCACTCGCAAACCTTTGCACATTCGGGGGCATCCAATTATATTGGTTATGATGCGCGGTTCTCCTTGGCATATATTCATGCCAAGTGTGAAAATATTAAAATTGAAATTAAGACTGCGGTGTCGGAGCCCATAAAAATTATCTCTGATTACAAGGCTCCTGTGCCACCTGACTTACCCCCCTTATCCTCTGCTCTTGGGTCATGTCATATAGCACATGGATTCTCTCCTCATGTATCTAGGCCATTAGTGATTCATTTTAAGTTTTATCGCATGCACTTCTACTCCTTGTTGAGACTGTCTGATGCTAGATATAGTGATTTGGGTTTAGTCTGGTCAGTCCCCGAGCGGATGCCTTCTGGCTCTGTTAATAAATTAATATGTTGGAATGAAGACCCATACATGATAATGAAGAACGTCGGATTTTATGCTTTTACTTTATATTTTTATAGAACACATGGTGTTTCACTTTATTTCAAGTTTCCGAACTTTTTACTGTACGTCTCTGTTCCACCTGAGTGTCTTTCTCCGTCGTCTCTTCGTACCACTAAATATTCTCTTGGGATGGGGAGTGTTAGTACTATCGTGTCTATTTTCCATGTTGACTCCTTGGTTCTTGAACTGGTCGGTAAGATTCTTGTTTATTTTCTTTTGCTTGACACCCTTTCGATTTTTCTCGAAAGTCCTGTTGTTTTTGTGCTAGACAGGTTCATAGTGCTGTGGGATGTTCATGCTACGACGACACGGAGTGCGGGGCCAGATTTGCCCCATGTTGCTGTTGCTTTCAATAGTTCCCCCCTCACGGGCAACTCATCGGTGATGAGTGATTTTGAGCGGTGGAGGATTGATGGCGATGATGATGATGCGGCCGTGGATCAACGACATCGAGAGTTCGTGGATTGGGACGGTCGTTGCCGCAAGCTCGAAGATGGGAGTCTACCACGACGTTTCTTCGCCAACACCGCTAATGCTACATGTTTTGCTCGACGTCCACCGCCATCAATAAATAAAATATATAATTATAAATTACATAATTATAATTATATATTTTATCAATTTTTATTTAATGCAATTCTAATTTTAAAAGTACTTTATTTCATGCATTTTATTTTGTTAGTGAATTGTTTAATTTCATGTATTGTATTTTCATTTCATGTATTATGATAGGTGCATATAACCATCATAATTTCTTTTTGAATTTTGAATTTTGAATGGAGGATGATTGAGTGGTGTAGGCTATATATAGTCATGGTTATGAAGGAATAATTAGAGAATGAAAGAAAGAAATCCTAAGAATTCAAATTATGAATTTTCCCCCTCCTTTCTCCTTCCTCTTTGAGAAATTCTCCCCCTTTCTCTTCTCTCTTGGCCGCCGGCCTTCTATCTCTCCGACTCTTAGTGGCTCGGCTACCTTCCCCCTCCCCTCCTCCTCCTCCTCCTCCCTCTCCAAGGGTTTGTCAAAAGGAGAAAAATGGCGAGCGTCTTCATCGTCTAGTTCGGATCCGAGGATTTCTGCGTGGAAATAGAGAATATACCACCGTCAACGTGTGTTCCTCCACTCATCTCTGTGGAAGGTTTTCGTGGGATTTGGGTAACGATTCCTACACCACTTTGTGTAATTTCTTCTAACTTATTTTGTGAGGTTTTGGTGGAATTAGAAGGCTAGTGTTTAGTCCGGATTTATATTGAAATTAGCGCTTAATAAAATCTGAATTTTCAAGCATATATTTCCCGAATATTTTTCATATAACTTGGAGCGGGTAGATCTCGTGAACACTTGAAGAAATCGGGTTCATCACCTTTGATTTCCCCTTGTGCTCAAGTGATTAGGTAAACCCTCATTTTAATTAATTTGGGATTGAAATTAGGACTTCATTTTAATCACTAATTTAGCCTGAAACTTTCTTTATTGGAATTGTGAATTGCTTCCGCATAATCTAGTTTGAATAGCTAACTGTCAGGATCGTGTGAGTCCTTTTCGCTTGAGCGAACATTGGCCTATAGCCCTTGTTCAATCTATAAAAGGGGTTGCGTCCCTTTGCGTTGATGGTTGTAGAATTTTTACCTCTTAATGTTTGAGTATTTGATAGTACTAAGTAGAGAAACCGCGCAATAGATATTTAATTAAATTGTCGAGCAGAAGAACGCGTAGTTTAATCTGTCGAAACGTTGGGCCTGCATCACAGATGCAGCATGAAACTCAGCTATTCCTATTGAGTTAATTATTTTTATTGAATCTGATATTGATATGGATGAGACAGTTATAGATGAAATAAACACTGCTGGTGATTACATTATCAATCCCACAGTAGATATTTTGTGTTTGTTAAATTCTTTTGATACAGTTCATCTGAACTACCTTCCTTCTGTCTGCATAAAGCCATCTTTGATTATTATTCCCTACACTGCACCTATCAGTCCCTTAGTTGCTAAGTAACTCAAGGATAGTTTTGGAGTTTTGGAGACTCCAACTACATCTGCTCCCAAAGATATTCATTCTCCAGAGGTTGTCTCTACTCCAACATATATAATGGATGATAGCCCCATTACTGATCTAGATGAGTTGATCATGACAGATATTGAAGAAGAAAATAAATCAGTTGCTGAAAGCACTGCTGTACATAGTCCTCCAACTCTAGCTTCAGTTCCTCAAGCTGAAAAGTTGTTGATATCTGCAGAAGCCCTAAAGGAAATTAATGCTTTATATGATAATCCCCAAGGATTTTCTGATGATGAAAATGAGGAAGATGATTTTGATGATGAGCCAAAGTCTAAGAAGAAAATCTCTAAGAAAACGAAAGCCCCTCCAGCTGTTGCTCCAAAACCAAACCCAACTAATGATACCCATATTATATTCTTCAGAATATCACTCCTTATAAGGGCATGCCAGCTTGGATGTGGCTGTCCAAAAATCAACAGAAGGACGGAAAGAAAAGCAGGAGATACTCTCCTCCTCCACCTTCTCAAAGGTATAGGAAAGTCCCTCCTCCTCCTCCTCCACCTGCTGCTGGTGCTTCAGGCACTTCTTCTCAGAGATCTACCCAATTTCAAACCTATCAGAGACAACAGGGTAGATCCTCTTCTCATTCTGGAAGCAACCAGAATAGTTACTCCTCAAGCGAGTAACACCAACAACATAAACATCAATAACCTCAGTAATATCTACAACAAGTTCCAGAATCTCAAAAAAGTGACAGTCCAAAGAAGCTTGAATCTCCTCCTGTTCCTTTTAAGGATCCTGAAACAGCTACTACTGCTAGAATGGCCAGGTTTCAAGACCTTGTTGGATTATCTATGATAAATAAGGCTAAAGCTGGAGGAAAGGATCCCTCACAGTACTCAACAATGTCAAAATACAGGAAAGAAAAATTAAATAGGTTTGCAAAAGCTAATAAGTTCTTTAATGTATATTATTATATGAAATTACATTCAGAGGCTGTTGTGCGAAGGGATACATCTCTCAACATCATTGGAGCTACTGATATGACTATGACAAGAGTCAAGGAGCTAATCCAAATAGGGAAATTAATTTCACTCAGCCTGGTGATAAAGCAAAGGAGGATAAGCAAAAGGAGATAAAGGGGAAGAAATGAGTATAAACTGTTCAGTTTTTCTGTATGTCTTAAATTATTTATATCCTGTCACAAAGCCACACTGTATAAATATCTGCTGCATGTTTCCAATTTTTCTGGCAGATATATTTTCCTCCTTTGTGATTGTTTTTATTTGTGTTTGTATTAGTGACCTCACCCAAATATGGGGAGATTGTTGGATCCCTAGTTTGATTTGGGCTATGTTCACTAACTAGGATTATTGACCCAACATGTATAGCCAGGGTCATGTTTGTGTCCTAGAGTTTAGGCTATGTACTTAGAGTCAACATTGCATGGACCAGCCAAAAAAAGACTGCAGAAGACTCCAGACTTAGAGAAAAATCAAGATTCAGGAAAGTGAGTTCGACGTTCGTCGAACTCAGCTCGACGAAAGTCGTGCTCAGCTCGACGAACTCAGAGACAATTCTCTGAGTTGAGCTCGACGATATTCGAGCTCAGGTCGACGATTTCTGGAAGTTCAACTTCAACATTCTAAGCCCAGAATCATTTCTCTGAACTCCAGTCGACGAAGTTATAGTATCAGCTCGACGAACTTAGAGTACAGAATTGGCAAGTTTTATTAGAAAACAGTTAGTTGTTCTCAGGTCGACGAACTTGGTGCTCAGGTCGACGAACAGGAATTATCTGGTCGATGAATTCTGTTCTTTGCTCGACGAATTCTGTGCAGATCCAGACTTGGATTTTTCCTTCTTTTGTCCTTATTCCATTACAGTAATTCCTGAATAATCAATGCTTAATATTCTCTGAATATAACCGTTAGAAGCAGCATTGATTATAGTATTCATAAGGATTATTACATGTCATTTTAAATAAGATAGTTGGGGAAATCCATTAATGTAGATATTCTAACTAGCCGTTTTACTTTCTCCAGGCCGCTAACAATTAATGCAAAACGAATTCAAGAATTCAAAGGAGAAAATTCGACTGATCATATAAAAGAGATTCTATCTCTTTTCGACAACAAGATACTCCAGACCAGAAAGAGAATACAAGACACACAGAAAAGATCAACAACAATCACATTCTAATCCTTCTCTATACTGAAAACAATCTTGTTTTCACCTTGACATTGCTGAAGAAGAAGAAGAACATACATTCCAAATCAAGAGTCTTCTTCAACCTTCATTCTAGGATTCTTCAAGGTCAATAAACTTCTATCAGTCAAGAAGTTCCTGGTTCTTCTCAAATAAAGGCTGAAGATAGAAGACATACACCCTAAAGTAAAGCTCAAATCTTCCTGAATAATTCAATATCTTATGGGGAGCTTTGACAACATCAAGATCCACTAGTCTTCTCAGTTGTTTTGAGAAAGAGAAGACATCATAAATCTCTCACCCCCTCACTGTACAAAGGGTTCTTTAACTCCCTTCAAAATTTATTCCTTGGTTGCAAGTCTCCTGATCAAAAGACTTGAGTAGGTTTTTGAGCACCTGATCAAAAGCTCATTGGTGGCAGTCACCTGATCAAAACATGCTAGTGGACTGCTATCAGGGTGGTAGAAGAGTAGATGTACCCAGGTTGGGGAACCCCTATAAAAGTTCTCGTGTTGTCTGGTTGCCCTCTTTTTTTTGTTCTTGTTGTGGCTGTGTTAGTTTAGTCTTGCTGTGGTTGTGTTGGTTTAGTCTTGCTGTGGTTGTGTTAGTTTAGTCTTGTTGTGGCTGTGTTAGATTAAATGATCTTAGGTTTTTCTTTTTCTTACTGTTAATATTAGTTGCTCTACTCTGATAATTTTATTAATAGCAAAATCAAGATACTCTATTCACCCCCCCCCCCCTCTCTAGAGTATATCAGGTCTAACCCTCCCTTTCAAGATCGACTACAACCCCAAAAAAAAAAGAACTACTCCTCATCACTAGCACCACCCTGGAGGATAATGAGTTCGCAGATATGTGAACTCACGTGTAATATGCGCCACGGAAGAAGCCTGACTCTGCTCCAGCTTGGCAAAGCGTGCATCAAAATGAGTAAAACGACCTTCAAAATGAGTCTGCATCTGGTCTAGGTGAGTGTGAATCAACCCAAATTGATGATCCCAATAATTTTGAGGTCTTGGTGCCGCGGTATAGTGCAGAGATGGTGGCAAAATCTGGGGAGAGTGAGGATCACCGCTTGGACTGACACCGAAATCAATATCAAGATCCCCGCCACCGACCGCTGGGGGGATAGCCTCAAACTCGCCATCATGTCATCGCGCTAGGCTGAGGGCGTGGACGGTCTGGAACTGAATGACTTGCGGAGTCTGAATGCAATTCAGCCGCGGAAGAGTATCCCAAAGAGCCATCTGCTTGGCGAGAAAAGTGATGAAGTTCCCACCGTGCACCACTCCCAACCTCGCATTTTCGGCCGGGTGCCGAAAGAAAATTGCGAGCATATAACCAAGGTTGGGTGGGACCCGGTAAAACATACTATATAAATATAGTAAATGTGCCTGAGTCACCACCCCATGGTTGTCGTCGTGACCAGAAAGAGTAAAGGTGAGGAGGTTGTGGAGAATACATAAAGCAGGGGAAATGAACTGGCTGCCATTAGATTTCTTTGGGGTGTAGGGCGCGGTGTTATTGGTGAGTTCTGCCCAAACAGTAAGAAGGTTGAAACAAGGAGGGAAGTCAGTAAGGAGATCGAGATAGGCAGTAGATTGGGAAAAGACCTCCGAGCAAAAGCCCATGACAACATTGAGTTGGCAGATGGTGAGTTGATGCGTCACCCCACCCATGAGAAGACGATGAAATCGTCATTCGCCGCCCAAAGGAACACAAAGGACGCCAAGAATTCGATGATGAGCTCAAGGAAAGCGGGGTTCTGAAATGGAGAAGAGGGAACTCCATCCAGGGGTGTATAGAAATTCCCTAACCAAATCTGCAGCTCCAAAAGTTACGAGAATCGCCCAATGTAAGATCCAGAATAGGCCAAAGGGTTTCGCGTGTAGGCGATCGCTCCGTTCTTGCTGTGTGGAGTTTTAAAAAAAGGAGCAACGCTTAAGCCGTGGTGGGACCCAAAACGTGCTCGTAGGAGGAAGCGGTGGAGCGAGGGTGGTGGCGAGGCATTGTGGAAGGAAAGAAAATAGGTTTTCGGGTTAGCTAAGGGAAGGAGGAGGGCTGGATTGTGTGGAGAAAACAAAGGGGGAGAAATCCTATTTATAAGATTTCTCGGGCCGGTCACGCCCCCCTGTGACGCCCGCGACAACGGGCCTGTAATTTAAAAAATAAAAAAAGGGACTCTGAGGCACCATGCTTCGGATTCGCTGGTCACGCCCCATAGACATGCCCGTGACTCCGGGGAGTGTCACATAAAAAATTGCGGGCCAGAAGGAATCCGAGGGATTGACCGAGTCATTGCCTCAGATTAGTTGGACACGGCCCAGGGTAACGCCCGTGACCCAGGGGCGTGTAACAGAATATGTTAAAATGTTTTACTTTTTTTGGTATGGAGTTTCCCGGGAAAGTCACGGGCATGACTTTTTTTGACACGGGCGTGACATAGAATGTCATGGGCGTGACTTGGAAAATAGAAGATTTTTGCTTTTTTCCTAAAATTCTTCGTCGAATGGGATTCCATGTGTTGCACGCCCATGACCAATAATGGTCACGCCTGTGACTGCAACGGGAGTCGAAATGAGAACTGCGATTGACAGAAAATAGAACAGCGTCCGACGAAACTGGTCACGCTATCTGTCACGCCTGTGACCCACAGGTCACGGTCGTGACATCAACGGGTGATGAACGTAAAACGTGCTCGACGAAACTAGTTTGGATTACGCAAGACAAACTAAACACCCCTCTGTACGACAAAAGTTTTTATTTGTTTCTTCGTTTATGTTTTTTTTTTGTTTTTCATATATTTTTTTATTTTTTGACAGAAATAAAATAAACTAAATAAAATTACCGACATAAAGGAATCATATGAACTTGACGTTCGAACCCGACCGATCGTCATGCAGCAATGAGCCATCAGACCTGCAAAAACTCAAATAGAAAATGAAAATAAAAAGAAAGGATAACCGTGGGGTGCTTCCGACAAGCGCTTTCTTTATAGTCGTTGAGCTCGACCCTAGTGCTGTGTACTACTACGTTATGGGCTTTTCGGATAGATAAGCCGACACAAATACGGGAAGTTTGGAACCCTCCACTAGAGATAAATATTGTATATGATCTAGCAGTTGTCTAAGTTCTAAAGTGGGAGGTTCCTCATTCATAGTTCTGAAGTGGTCACTGCCTAATTCTAGAGTTTCTACAATAGGTGCGTGTGTGACCAAATTTTTATTACTTATATCATGAGAAATTAAATTTAAACTTTCAAAATTTTCATCATGAACAATAGGTGAATGAAAATTTTCAGAAAATAAAATGGAGTCCTCATCGGGAGAAGCCTCCAAAAAGAAACATGAGTCGTCATTAGCAAGCGTATTTTTCATAGATGAGCAATAGGAGAAGTTTACAGTTTCTAACATCTATAATGGCAGGTGAGGTGGCTAGAAAAAGGCAACCGAGAATAAGCAGAAACTCGGTGTCCTCTTCTATGTCAAGGTTGACAAAATCTGCTAGAAAGATAAATTTGTCAGCTTTGACAAGCACATCCACAATAATAACCATAGGGTATTTTAAAGACCGATCCGCCAATTGGATGATCATTTTTATTGGATTAGGCTCTCCTAATGCCAACTTTTTAAATAATGAATAAGGCATCAAATTAATCGAAGCGCATAGATTGGCCAACGCATGTTTTACTGATAAATCACAAAACAGACAAGGAATAGAGAAACTACCCGGATCGGTTAGTTTCTTAGGCAATTTATTAAGTAAAATCGCCGACCACTCCGCGTTCAATTGAACCGTAAAAATATCCTCAAGTTTCTTTTTATTTGTTAAAAGATCCTTAAGGTACTTTGCGTACTTCGGGATTTGCGCTATTAATTCGCAAAACGGTAAATTTATTTGAATTTGTTTAAACATATTTAAAAATTTACTGTGATGCTCATCCATCCGGTCTTTGTGCATTCTACACGGATAGAGAAGAGGCAGTTGATATTCTTTAATTTTATTTTCATTAAAATTCTTAGAAGAAGGAGGGAATGTAGAAATTGTTATCTCTTGTTCGACCGGATTTGAAGAAGTATGTAGCTCCTTCCCGCTCCATAGCATGATAACCTTCACTTGCTCCTTTGGGTTGGGCTCCGTATTGCCCGACAATGCTTCTTGTACACGATCGGAGAGAATCTTTGCTATTTGCCCAATTTGATTCTCCAAATTACTGATAGATCCGGTAAGATTCTAGATATTGGCATCATTGGTAGCCGCATATTTGTGGAAAGCCTCCTCGAGAGTGGGATGTTTTGGAGCTTGAGGTGGAAAGAAACCGGGTGGAATTGTGTTTGGTGGGCGAGCCGCGTTCCCTGGATTACTACAAGAGAAGTTGGGGTGATTCCTTAAACCTGGAGGATAAGTGTTACCAAAATTATTACCCGAATTATAAGGTGGCTGATTTGGATTACCCATGTAATCCACATGTTTGGCAATGGTGGAAGGTTCCCAATATTGGGGTTCACAGGTAAGTGTAGACGAGGAAGCATACATCTCATCTATTTGTTTTTGTAGTTTCTCAACCTGGAGAGATAAACTAGAAACCGTATAGATTTCATACATCCCGGTCAGTTTAGGAGGACTAGACCATGGTGTACTCCACTGATACATATTCATGGTAATACCTTCTATAAGTTCTTGGGTTGCCGCCAGTGTTTTGTTATTTAACGTTCCACCGATGGCGTCATCATTATGTTGCCTCGTTTGTTGATTGAGTCCATTATAGAAGGTTTGCACTTGTAACCAATCGGGGATTGCATGATGCGGGCAACGGCGAAGATTCCTTGAATTGCTCCCAAGTATCATAAAATGTTTTTGTATTAACTTGGGAGAAATAGGTAATATGATTGCGCAACTTGGCCGTTTTAGCGGGCGGAAAATATTTCGTGCCAAATTGTTTCGTCATCTAGGCCCAAGTAGTGATGGAGCCTCTTGGTAGAGAACTTAACCACTACTTCGCTTTGGAGCGCAAAGAAAAAGGAAAAAGCCATACCCGAATGGCATCATCGGAAACCCCATTAATTTTAAAAGTATCGCATATTTCAAAATAGTTAGAAATATGCACATTTGGGTCCTCATCTTGAAGCCAATCAAATTATATAGATTGTTTTACCATTTGAATGATACTTGGCTTCAATTCAAAGTTATTGTTCGCAATAGCGGGTCGAACAAGACTTGATTGCGCCTCATCCAAATTTGGCAGTGCATAATTGGACATAGTCTGTTGATCAGCCATATTTGGAATTGTGTTACCCAAAATAGAAGAAAATGTAAAAGATGAAGAAGTAGAAGAAGAAGAAGAAGAGGAAGAAGAAGAAGGAGAAGAAGAAGTAGAAGAAGCAGAAGAAGCAGAAGAAGAAATGTCAACGATGGATTCCTCAACCAAGTCTGGAGAATTGAGATCACAGAGTCTTAGACATCACCGTAAGATTTGCTTGATCTCCAGATCCAAATCAAGTAGATTTGATGGATTCCCTCGGGTCATACACCAAGATAAAAACAAAATAAAAAGCAAAAGAAAATTTTTTTGATTTTGATTTTTTAAAACAAAATTAAAATGATAAAATTAATAGATCCTTGCTTTCAAAATATCAACAAAGAAACATCCCCGGCAACGGCGCCAAAAACATGATGAAGATTTTTATATAGTTTTAAAAATAATCCAAAATAGGCAAGTATACCTATCGAGATATAGTATAGAAAATGTCGTATTAGGACTTAGAAGAGCTATTATTTTATCGGACAAAAGTTTGTTTTCCGATTTCGGAAAAGAAAATGTTAAACTACTAAGGGAAAATTCGATGATGGGAAAGCTTACACTTGATCTAGAATCCCCTTGGATTAAAATAAACCTTCATGAAAATGAAGTACACAAGACTCTTACGTTACTCACTCGACCGTAGAGGTTCCTAAAGTACAAAAGAATCTCTCTCAAGCTCATGCTTTTGACTAACCTTAAGTTGATCGATTAAGACCTCTCGGCCAGTAGAAACCACTAAGCTTGCTTTAGGCAGTGAACCCCTCTATTGGATTTGACTCAAATCTGAAAGATTTATGTCATCCTCTCTCGAGGAGTGCAATCAACTCTTTTTTTTATCTTTGAGTGATCTACTGGTATCTGCAACCTCTCGGTCATTTAGGATACAGATCTTAAATCGAAGAACATATCCGCGAATTATGAATTGGATACGATAAAAATCAAAGATAAATCTTTAGTGAGTAAACTAAAGAAGTTGACATTTCCAATAAAGTTGAAAAGCTTATTTTATTCCAAGGTTCATCATGATCAAGTGATAAAAGAAGTTTAGCTACTCACCATTATGGGAGAACTACAAAATAGGGAGGAGAGAGACATGATTAACCAAAAAGACTGGAAATAAAAAAAACAAAAGTTACACTATGAATTGGAAAATACACGAAATAAAGCAAAGAAAATAGAACTATAGCTCCCCAAAATCTCCTCATCTTCTACAATTGTCTGGAATTTAAAGGCAAGTTTGCTGGATGGTCACGCCCCTAGGTCACGCCCGTGACCTACCGCGTGTATGGTTCAGAACCGTCATCTTCAAGCCCACGGAACGTTGTAGAAAAACCGCCAAAAATCGTTAAGTGGCGGGTCACACCCCTAGGTCACGCCCATGAACTAGGGCGTGTTTGGTCAGTTGCTGGAAACGACAAGAAGCAGAAACGTCCGGAGTAACTCTGGCCATTGTTGGACGGGTCACGCCCCTGGTCATTCCCGTGACCTAGGGCGTGTAAGGCAGAAACCCTCAAGATCTGAAACTGCTTCATTAAACGTGGCACGCCTGGATGTCATGCCTAGTAGTCACGCTCGTGACCAATAGGACACGCCCGTGACTGGAGCGTGTTGCTTTAGTCTGACGTGGAGTTGAGTCCTGGAACTTCATCTGCATGTCATGCCTGGTCGTCATGCCTGTGGCAGCATGGTCACGCTCTTGACCTATAGGTGTGTAATTTTAATTGACGTGGCGATGTACTCTGGAACACGTGTCGGGGTACATGCCTGCATGTCATGCCCATGACCAATAGGTCACGCCCGTGACCTGGGCATGTAGTTTGCATTTTTTGAGTTTTGTTCCGCTTGGTCTACTGATCAATCCTGTAAACTACATATTTAAATTGACACGCCGGATTGAACCTAAAGTAAGAAATTAAGGAAATTAGATAATAAACTCATAAAATATATTTATAAATTAATTAATTTTTAAATAAAAAGTATATAAAAATATGGATAAAATTAGAGTTATCAAAGGCTTGCATTCCGAGCGGCCTCCCCCCCCCCCCCCCCCGGTGGATTACACTGATCCCTCCTCGGGCTCCGACATCAGCCTGATCCTCACACCTGTTCTCCTATCCCCTAGGCATGACCTCTGATGCTATAGATCACGGCAGTGAACCGGTCGCACAAGTAATATAAAATGGGGGATTTCCCAAGTATTGATCTCACAAGGAACACAGTAATGTGGAGTTAGTTTCGAGGAGGACTTGAGATTGAAGTACTCAGGTCGGAGCTATCTAAGGGGGGTTTTGATGGTTGCGGAAACAAAAAATAAAACACTATCAACTACTCCTATGCAACGCCGCTATGCGATGCTTCGCCAGGCAGGATGGAAGACTAGTCGGGCCGCTATGCACCAAATCGCTAGGCGGATGGAAGAGTAGGCTCGCGGATGGGGTGGTGAGAACGACGGAATGAGGGTCGTGAGCACCTCTTCGCAACGCACGCCACTATCAATTGCTAGTGCGGCAAGGGTGGATGGTGGTGGATGGATATATGGCGCACCTCCAGCAACTAACGAACACATACAATCACATAGACATAATTGTATAAGAATGTTTTACAAATAAGCATACATCATATATAAATAAGGTTTACAACAACACATAAACAACAATAAAGGAAGAACAAGTCAAGAGATCGACCGAATCCGAAGTTTTGCTGAGGATTCACGGTTGGAATCGTCAGGTTGTCAATCTGCATCCAAGCTCGGTCCTCAACTGCGTCCGGGATAGAGAAGGGCTGTCACCACCTTCCAATGGCCTGTCTTCTTCATCTCATGATAGCAGATGAAAGTTGCAAGCTTCCCTTTGCTTGATGGCTATAGCGTTGAAACTTGAAATGAACCCAAGATATGATGGAGGAGGCCGAGAGGAAGCTCCGGCTTGGATTTGGCGGTGAAAGCTTGCCCGGAGCACCTCCCTAGTGTGGAGATTGAAGGAGGATGACGGAATCCCTCCTCAGAGATGAAAACGGCGGAGGAAAATGAGCGATTTCCAATTAGGGCGGAACCTGCACTATTTATACAAAAGCAGAAATGAACAATGCGCTCGATCACAGGCGCACGACCAGTGGTCGTGCGCACTATGTCCGGTGCTCATGCGCACTGGCATGGAATATCAGGAAGAAGAACTAGGATAACGCGCACGAGTAGTGGCTCACGACCAGTGGTCATGCGCACTAAGTCCAATGGTCGTGCGATTATCCCAGACAGGACTACAGAAATGAGGAATCAATGCACACGATCAGTGGCGCACGATCGGTGGTCGTGTACAATATGTCCAGTGGTCGTGCGCTTACCCCAGCCTGATTCTGGAAAATGTAAAGTAATGCGCACGATCAGGGGCGCACGACCAGTGGTCGTGCGCATTATATCCCATGATCGTGCACAGTATTCCTGTTTCACAACCATCTCGGAACACGCACACGACCCCTGTACCGAAAGAAAAACCAATCACTGATATGTGCAGACATTACAGGCAATCACAAAAAGGAGTACAAACAATAAAAGTAACAAAATACACAACCACAGGCATAAATGTGCACTTCTTATGGAAATAAAGATTAGATGAAATAGGAACAATAAAGAACTAAAAGTGAAGTGCAACCGCATGAAAACTAGCCCAGATGAGTCCGAAAATAGGTGTATAAGGTGGACTCATCACACCCCCAGACTTAACTGTTTGTGCGTACCGAGCAAACAAAATCAAAGCAGATATGGAAAAATACTAGTTAACAAAGAAATTGCGATACGAAGTACCATGCGAAGTCGCATGCTCGCGCGCGTAAAAATATAATAGAAGAAATTTCTAAGTATACAAAATAGTTTATACTTTTCACAATGTGTATCAAAATTTTATTATTACTCAAAAATGGAATCACGGTGAATCATCCGGTCACGCGTAGGGAGAAAGTAAACTAATCGCTAGACGAGCATTGCCAAAGATGAGGGCTCAGGATAACCTCTAAAGGAATCCACAAATGACGGTGACCTGCTGAATTCTGTGAAGTGAAAGTGGGTGAATGGAAGGCTTGGGAAACCTATCCGCGCGGACTACGCGGACAGGGTTGGCGGACTGCTATGTCGGCAGGGATGTTGCAGGCGGTTTGCTCTGTGGCGGCCTGGGCGGTCTGTTCGCGCGGACTACGCGGACAGCAGCAGCGGTCTGACAGGCCAGTGTATGCTCAGCATGCGGTTGACTCCCAGGAAGTAACCGGGCGGATAGGAATGCTATCTGCAGAGTCCGGCATAAAGCGGACTGAAGAACTAGAGCTCGGCAGACCGGTTTGGCAGTTGCCTTGGTCTTGCTCTAGTGAAGCGGCAAGTGGAAGCCGCAGAGACCGCCGGTCAGCGCGGACATTAACTGGAGGTCGCCCGGTATGGCGGGCTAGATCCAGTGTCCGCCAGTAAGTGCGGACTGGCCCTTGTGGCCAGTGGACTGGACTTGGTGTGATCTGAACCAAGTCCAGGATGGCTCAGTCCGGGGAGATCGCGCAGTGGAGCGCGGGCTGGTTTCTCAGTCCGCTAAGCGTAGTAGAAGTGTTGTTGCCTTGTTTGCTAGCTTGGGGAAATACGGACTGGAGAATTGCTTGTGCAGGAGCGTGCGGACTGGAGCCAGAGTCCGTTGAGTCCGGTTTAGCCTTGTGATGAGGTTATGGACTCAGGAGTTGCGGACTGGAGTCTGCTGTTAGCAGACTGGATTGGCGTGTCCGCTAAGTCTGGAGGTGCCTTGGCAATGAGGCAATGGACTTGGGATATGCGGACGGTAGCCGGGTGTCCGCTGAGTCTGACAGGTTCCTTGATGGCGAGGCTGCGGGCTCGGGGTTTGCGGGTTGATGCCTTGTCCGCAGATTGGCGGACACAGCTGTTGTGGAGTCCGGCTGTGATGGTCCTGGCTTGGTCTCTGGCGGCAAGGCGGGCTGGATATTGGAGTCCGGCCTTGGAGAAGTTGGGGCGGACTGGCTATCTGCACAGGAGTGGCGAACTGGAATGTGTGTCCGCGGGCTGGCGGACACACTTGTTCAAGCTGCGGGATGTGGCGGTGATCCTATCGGCTAGGGCGGTGACCATACTCATCATCATGCCTATAAATAGGACTCATGTCACATCAGGAGAAAAAACGAACCTAGACCGAAGTAAGTGAACAGTAATTGAGCTTTCGTTAGTTGCTGCGGTCTGGACCTTGGTGTCCGCGCGGATTGAGAGTTGACCCGGGTGTGCTGTGCAGGTTGTGCGGATAGCGCTGGAAAGCCAGGACTTGGCTCTGATTGCGGTCAGGGACAGTGCGGACTCTGCGGTTAAGCAACAGGCGGTAAACAGCAGGTCGCGGATAGCGACCAGGCGGTCTTCTCTTTGGCAACTTGGTTCGGGGTTCAGGAAGTCGCCTGCTTCAGGCGGACTGTTCCATTCAGTGACGCAGCTTGTGCGGTCTGGCGGCTAGGCGACCTCGCGGTCAGGCGGCTTGCAGATCGGCGGTGAAGAGCTAAGCATTGGAATAAGGGGTGAGTCCGCGCGGCTTGGGTTGCGGTCTGGCGACCTGGCGGACTGAGCGGACTCCACAGCAGTAGGTCGGCGGCTTGGTGGTTGAGTCCGCGCGGCTTGTTTTTTGTTCTTGTCTTTGTAACTGTCTCTGCTCTCCCGGTGTTGGGTTTTGGTGAAGCATGTCTCGCCATGTATGTCTCGCCTTGTAAAGAAGTTTGCTCTTGATCATTAAAGAAGCTTGTGCTGCATGTGTTGTTGGTTGTTACTGCTTTGTTGAGATAACCCCTGCTAACTCCACGATCCGGGAAACTTTCAACATTATAAGTGGGCGTATCCTCCTTCGGTTTGTTGAGTTTTCAACAGGGTATCCAAGGGGGCGTCTGCGGTTTGTTGAATTTTAACATGGTATCAAAGCGAGGTTGTTGGAGTGGTCAAGCAGTGCTCAATGGAAGTAGTTGCTCTTCTGTAGAGGAAACCAGTGGTAGAACCATGGCAGTGGAGGATGCAAGTTGTCTTGGAATTGATCTTCTTACAGAGACGAACTGTGAATGGTGGAAGTCCTGTATGAAGAGCTTTCTTCTTGGCGAGTACCTTTGGGAGGTTGTATGCGGAGTAAGAAGACAAGAGGATACTGCTGTCAATGCTGAGTCGATGAGAGCTTGGAAGGAGGCAAATGCGAAAGCGGAGTCTATTCTCAAGCAGGTAATCTCATCGGAGCTCTTGGACCACATCAGTGGATGTCGGTCAGCTGCGGAGGTCTGGACTTCCCTTGATGGGTTGTTCAGGAAGGAGGTGAAGATTGATGCGGAAGATGGTCCCTCTACTTCGTATCAGGAAGAAAGGAGTGGTTCTCCTAGGCGTGATAGGAAGAGGAAGGAAGGACCAAGGTGCTATAAATGCAAGCAGCAAGGTCATCTTCGGAAGGAGTGCAAGGTTACCTTTCTCTCGGCGAACATTGCTCAGGTAGGGAGGAAGGAGAAGAACGTAGTTGGGATTTCAACTAGTTCTGGTGTTGATCGGATGAATGACAGTGATAGTGCAGCTATCTGGCATGAAAGACTGGGGCATGTAGGGATGGACAAGCTGAAAGCAATGACGGAAAGAAGACTCGTAAGAGGCTTGCCTAGATTGTCATCCTATGGCGATGGTCGGGGGTGTGCGGGATGTCAGGAAAGTGGAGCCTATCGCTTCATGGTTGACAAAGCACAATCCAGATGTAATGCACCATTGGCGGTTGTCCATTGTGCTCTGGTGGGTCCGACTATCACGGCCAGTCTTGGAGGCAGCATGTTCATGCTGATATTGGTTGATGACTATTCTAGGTATACTTGGGTATACTTTATGAAGAAGAAGTCCAATATGGTATGCTTGTTTGTGGAGTTCAAGAAGCTTGTGGAAGGCCAGCTTGGCCGGAGGATCAAGGTGTTGAGGACAAGTATCGGTGGTGAGTTTGGCTCAACCGAGTTCTCACGCTTTTGCAGGAAGCAAGGGATCCGGATGGAGCTTTCTTGTGGACATACTTCACAACAGGGTAGTATTGCAGCTCGGATGATCCGTTGGTTAACGGAGATCTGCAAGTGTTGGCTTCAGAGTAAAGGCGTTCTGAAGGCTCTTTGGGCGGAAGGAATTTCCTGTACTGCTCATGTCATCAACCGGATGCCTCTTAGTCCGATCATAATGAAGACTCCTTATGAGCTGATGTTTGGAGTGAAGCCCTCAGTGAAGCACCTTCGGGTGTCTGGATCTACCTGCTATATACATTCTCCGGGTGCTCTCAAGACAAAGCTAGTCTTTGTTGGGTATGATGAGCAGAGAAGAAGATGGAGGTGTATGGATCCTGCGACGAAGAAACTCATAGTGTCGAGAGATATTGTTTTCGATGAGTTGACGCTGTATTGGGGTAGCTCTTATGTGGAGCTAGAGATAAGCAGGTCAGATGGTGGGCTGAAGGAGGCTGCTGCTATGGAAGTGGAGTTGCCTGAGTCACCAGGTGCTCCAGGTTGTTCTAGCTCCGGGGCAAAGGCGTCAGAGTCGGGAAGAAGGGGGAGCGATGCTCCAGGATTTTCTGGCTCGAAGGCGGAGGCTTCCGGTTCAGGAAGCAAGGGGAGCGATGTTCCAGTCAATTCTTGTTCAAGAGGGGAGTCTTCTGGTTCAGGTAGCAGGGCGAGCGTTGCTCCAGGTGCTTTTGGTTCCAGTAAGGAGGCGTCTTGTTCAGGGAGCAAAGGGAGCATTGTTCCGGGTTTGCCCGGGAACGGAGCGGGTTCAATAGCAGCGGAGGTGGTTAGCCATGATCAGGTTCTTCGGAGATCGAAGAGGATCAGTAAGCCACCAGCTCGATATAGTGGAGGGAACACGGCGGACTTGGTCCCGTGTTTCCTTGTTAGCCCTCAGGTCGAGCAAGGTACTTCTGGCTGTGATGACCCCACTAGAATCAAGGAGGTGTTTGACACCAAGGCTGAAGAGGTGACTTCTCTCAGAGGTAACAAGGCTTGGGCTTTTGTGTCCAAGGAAGTTGGTGATACTCCTATGATGCACGAGTGGAGGTTGAAGCTGAAGAATGCAGAGGGAAGCATGACTCCTTTTTGGAGATGCTGGAGGGCTCCCTCATGGTCCATGATATGCGGGGCGAGGACTATGTCTTGGACATCTCTTCTTAGATGCTATCGGAAGGACCAGGTGCAAGGTTACGGGAGCTGCTGGAGTTATTCACCACTTCTCACTTCAAGGGGGAGTGTTGAATTCTGTGAAGTGAAAGTTGGTGAATGGAAGGCTTGGGAAACCTATCCGCGCGGACTACGCGGACAGGGTTGGCGGACTGCTAGGTCGGCAGGGATGTTGCAGGCGGTTTGCTCTGTGGCGGCCTGGGCGGTCTGTTCGCGCGGACTACGCGGACAGCAGCAGCGGTCTGACAGGCCAGTGTATGCTCAGCAGGAGGTTGACTCCCAGGAAGTAACCGGGCAGATAGGAATGCTATCCGCAGAGTCCGGCATAAAGCGGACTGAAGAACTGGAGCTCGGCAGACCGGTTTGGCAGTTGCCTTGGTCTTGCTCTAGTGAAGCGGCAAGTGGATGCCGCGGAGACCGCCGGTCAGCGCGGACAGAAACTGGAGGTCGCCCGGTATGGCGGGCTAGATCCAGTGTCCGCCAGTAAGTGCGGACTGGCCCTTGTGGCCAGTGGATTGGACTTGGTGTGATCTAAACCAAGTCCAGGATGGCTCAGTCCGGGGAGATCGCGCAGTGGAGCGCGAGCTGGTTTCTCAGTCCGCCAAGCGTAGTAGAAGTGTTGTTGCCTTGTTTGCTAGCTTGGGGAAATACGGACTGGAGAATTGCTTGTGCAGGAGCGTGCGGACTGGAGCCAGAGTCCGCTGAGTCCGGTTTAGCCTTGTGATGAGGTTATGGACTCAGGAGTTGCGGACTGGAGTCTGCTGTTAGCAGACTGGATTGGCGTGTCCACTAAGTCCGGAGGTGCCTTGGCAATGAGGCAATGGACTTGGGATATGCGGACGGTAGCCGGGTGTTCGCTGAGTCCGGCAGGTGCCTTGATGGCGAGGCTGCGGGCTCGGGGTTTGCGGGCTGATGCCTTGTCCGCAGATTGGCGGACACAGCTGTTGTGGAGTCTGGCTGTGATGGTCCTGGCTTGGTCTCTGGCGGCAAGGCGGGCTGGATATTGGAGTCCGGCCTTGGAGAAGCTGGGGCAGACTGGCTATCTGCACAGGAGTGACGAACTGGAATGTGTGTCCGCGGGCTGGCGGACACACTTGTTCAAGCTGCGGGATGTGGCAGTGATCCTATCAGCTAGGGCGGTGACCATACTCATCATCATGCCTATAAATAGGACTCATGTCACATCAGGAGAAAAAACGAACCTAGACCGAAGTAAGTGAACAGTAATTGAGCTCGCATTAGTTGCTGCGGTCTGGACCTTGGTGTCCGCGCGGATTGAGAGTTGACCCGGTTGTGCTGTGCAGGTTGTGCGGATAGCGCTGGAAAGCCAGGACTTGGCTCTGATTGCGGTCAGGGACAGTGCAGACTCTGTGGTTAAGCAACAGGCGGTAAACAGCAGGTCGCGGATAGCGACCAGGCGGTCTTCTCTTTGGCAACTTGGTTCAGGGTTCAGGAAGTCGCCTGCTTCAGGCGGACTGTTCCATTCGGTGACGCCGCTTGTGCGGTCTGGCGGCTAGGCGACCTCGCGGTCAGGCGGCTTGCAGATCGGCGGTGAAGAGCTAAGCATTGGAATTAGGGGTGAGTCCGCGTGGCTTGGGTTGCGGTCTAGCGTCCTGGCGGACTGAGCGGACTCCACAGCAGTAGGTCGGCGGCTTGGTGGTTGAGTCTGCGCGGCTTGTTTTTTGTTCTTGTCTTTGTAACTGTCTCTGCTCTCCCGGTGTTGGGTTTTCGTGAAGCATGTCTCGTCATGTATGTCTCGCCTTGTAAAGAAGTTTGCTCTTGATCATTAAAGAAGCTTGTGCTGCATGTGTTGCTGGTTGTTACTGCTTTGTTGAGATAACCCCTGCTAACTCCACGATCCGGGAAACTTTCAACATTATAAGTGGGCGTATCCTCCTTCGGTTTGTTGAGTTTTCAACAGGGTATCCAAGGGGGCGTCTGCGGTTTGTTGAATTTTAACATGACCATATGCTTGCCCTTTCGCATTCTCTCCACGGCACTGGTTTGGTTCACAGACGAATCAGTAGGACTTTAGGTGAAGAGATGGGGCTTGGGTTTCGGTGAGGTAAACAAGGATAAACAAGAAGGCTATGCACCTGACCAAAATGAGCTAGTATGAAGGGAATCCATCAGCAAACCAAAATATATGCGGGTACACCACACCCCCAAACTTAACTTTTAACAAATGGGTGTGTGCACCGCCTACTCCAAAAATAAGCACATCTCAAATAGGATTTTCAATTTTACTTGTCCTTTTCACTTTTTTTTTCTTTTTCTTTTTATTTACAAATATTTTTCTTTTTCTTTTTCTTCATTTTATTTTCACAATTCAGCAAATATAACATTGGAGCACAACCACATAATCATAAGTAAATTCACCACATCACATCCCAACATTAAAATGTAAACACTAAAGCTCAACTTGGGAGTGCGACTAGGATTGGCTTTGAGGCTTTGGTGAAATAAAGGTGGAGCTGAATCAAAATAATGGGTAGGCACAACGGGGCTAGCGAGGATAAGACGTTAGGAATGGTACAAAGCTCAACCGGGCCAAAATGATGGCCTACATCACACTCATGCATGACTAACCTATACCCATGCTTCAAGAATAGCTTGGGGCAAGTTCTTAGCCAACGAGAAAGACTATCCCTCCTCCCGACTCGAGCAATACAAAACTAACGGCCGTCTACACACATCCCTAAGCTACCGTCGGATTCACACCGGATTCACCAACTTTTGAGTAGAATAAAAAGGATTTACGCAATTAGAAAAATATAAAACTAAAAGCATACAGAAAAATTAAATCTACTCCAATTTCTACAGGAGATGAGAGTAGTTGACTAGAAACACAACAAAGCCAACATTTTACTCCGTCTCACAATCCTAAGCCAGCACCATAATTTTCCCAAATCTAACGAAGAAATGAGTTTAACTCGCGGCACACTAACATATAAGCACGCACTCAAGTGGGTGCAGTGGTGTGCAGTGCAATGAACGAATCAAAATAAAACTATAAAAGCTTCTAGTATGCACATGAGATGTGTACGTGCAATAGGTAACAGATCTCTCCCCCAGACTTAAACTAAACTACACAGCATATGATAGAGAAATTAAAATCATAAAGAGCTAAGGGAAGAGGTTACCCAATGCTCAGCTAGTGAGCATACCAGAAGACGCGTGGAAATCTGAAGCAGGCCCGCCATACGAAGAATCACAACCCCGCCAATGCGATTTGCTTATTTTGGGTATTTTTGTATAACATTCCTATTTTATATTAGTGGACATTCATGCTTTAATGCTGGGTTCTTTGTTACAACTTGTATAAACTGCTTCCGCTAGAATGCTCTGTATAGGACGTTGAGATTGGTTGGATGGTTTCCATAAGTAACCACCCGGTTTGTCTGTGGCATACGGCGTCGGGCCCCAGCCGGACCTACTGCTTTATGCTATGTGACGGATAGGGGGTGTTACAGATTTGGCGGTGAAAGCTTGCCCGGAGTAACTACCTACGGTGGAATATGATGAAAAACGGCGGAGAAGAAGGAAAACAGCGGAGAATTGTCGAGCGATCTCAGCGATCCGAATTAGGGCGAGACCTGTGATATTTATACAAAGCAGAGTTGAACAATGCGCACGATCATGGGCGCACGACCAGTGGTTGTGCGCACTATGTCCAGTGGTCGTGCGCACTGGCATGGTAGATTAGGAAGAAGAACTGGGATAACACACATGAGCAGTGGCGCACGACCAGTGGTCGTGCGCACTAAGCTCAATGGTCGTGCGATTACCCCAGACAGGACTTTAGGAAAAGAGGAATCAATGCACACGATCAGTGGCGCACGACCGGTGGTCGTGCGCACTAGGTCCAGTGGTCGTGCGATTACCCCAGGCAAATTTTGGAAAATGAAGAGTAGTGCGCACGTTCAGGGGCGCACGACCAGTGGTCATGCGCATTAGATCCCATGATCGTACGCAGTATTCCTGTTTCACAACCATCCCGGAACACGCACACGACCTGTGTACCGATAGGAAAAACAAATCACTAATCTGTGCAGACATTCCAGGCAATCACAAAAAGGAGTACGAACAATAAAAGTAACAAAATACACAACTACGAGCATAAATGTGCATTTACTCATAAAAAGGGCATAATAACAAATATGAACAAATAAAGCTCTAAAGTGAAGTGCATGAACGAGAAAACAAGCCCGGATGAGTCCGAAAATAGGTATATAAAATGGACTCATCACTGGCCAAGGTGACCTCCCAGGTTATCAGGAACTTTTTTGGGGGGGAGATCATCTGCCTCCATGGGCTGCCCCAGGCCATTGTCACGGACAACGGGCCCCAGTTCGCCAGCGCTGAGTTCACTAGTCTTTGCGAGCAGCTTGGAATCGACCTCAGGTTCGCCTCGGTCCATCACCCAAGAAGCAACGGGAAGGTGGAGGCCGCAAACAAGATCATTGTCAACCTCCTGAAAAAGAAAGTGGAAAATCTGAAGGGAAGCTGGGTGGAGCAGCTCCCCGCGGTTCTCTGGGCCCTAAGGACCACCCCCAACACAGCTACCGGAGAGACCCCCTTCAAACTCTCCCATGGGTGCGAGGCAGTGATCCCCGTGGAATTTGAAGTTCAGACACCTCGAGTTGTTGCGGCCAAGGAAGGCAGGGAAGAATGGCAGGCTGAGAACGAGGAGGAGCTGCGGCTCCCCCTTGACATGGTGGAAGAACTGCGGGATCTTTCCGCCCTCCAGCAGGAAGTGGTGAAGAGACGGATAGCCAAGTACTTCGACAAGCACGTCAGAGTCAAACAATTTGCGGAGGGGGACTTGGTGCTGAGGATGGTGGATGCAGCAGGGAGATCAGCAACCGTGGTATCAGCTCCAAAATGTGGAGGGGGAGACCCTAAGTCTCACCTAGAGTGGTGACGACTTAAAACGCTTTTTCCTTGAAACTTGTAAGTGGTGCCTTGATTTTTAATGAAAATTCTTTAATATGCCAATATTGTCCCTATGAGTTCGCATGAAGAAGTGAAGTGAATTTGGACCCCGAGCAGATCCCGATGTTAGGCTCTCACCTAGCTGGCAGGGCTGGAAGTCACTCGGTGTCATCCTTGGGCCTCGAGCAGATCCCGCTGTCATGCTCTCACCTAGCTGGCAGGGCCGGAAGTCACTCGATGGTATTAGTAGTGGACCCCGAGAAGATCCCGTTGTCAGGCTCTCACCTAGCTGGCAGGGCTGGAAGTCACTCGGTGTCAACCTTGGGCCTCAAACAGATCCCGCTGTCAGGCTCTCACCTAGCTGGCAGGGCTAGAAGTCACTCGGTGCCATCCTTGGGCCTCAAGCAGATCCCGCTGTCGGGCTCTCACCTAGCTGGCAGCTGGAAGTCACTCGATGGTATTAGTAGTGGACCCCAAGGAAATCCCGCTGTCAGGCTCTCACCTAGCTGGCAGGGCTGGAAGTCACTCGGTGTCATCCTTGGGCCTCGAGAAGATCACGCTGTCAGGCTCTCACCAAGCTGGCAGGGCTGGAAGTCACTCGATTGTATTAGTAGTGGACACCGATCAGATCCCACTGTCAGGCTCTCACCTAGTTGGCAGGGCTGGAAGTCACTCAGTGTCATCCTTGGGCCTCGAGCAGATCCCGCTGTCAGACTCTCACCTAGTTGGCAGGGCTGGAAGTCACTCGATGGTTTTAGTAGTGGAACCCGAGCAGATCCCGCTATCAGGCTCTCACCTTGCTGGCGGGGCTGGAAGTCACTCGGTGTCATCCTTGGGCCACGAGCAGATTCCGCTGTCAGGCTCACACCAAGCTGACGGGCTGAAGGTCACCCAAAGAAGTCCTCCCCCCCCCCATGTAGTGCCTAACAAACTTGGCCCGTCAAAGAGAGAGGAGAGCTCGGCATGGGCGAGTTCGAGCTCGCTACCCCAGCTCGGGCTTGGCAGAAGATTGGCAAGCCAGGCCCCGGGACCTCTCCAAGGGGAGGCCGAACCCGCTGAAGGCTCCACCCCCGCTATATTTTACTTTGGAAAATTCAGTTTTATTTTTGATTAAGAAGGCCAAGGACAGCTCGGGAGAGAGCTGCGGCGAAGCCCTGGGAATTGCCGAGCACTCAAGACACTCTCTCGCGGGCGCGTACTAATGACTATCCTACTGACAGTACCTGTCTATGCGAGGTCTCCAGGGGAAGTACTCGTGGATATACAGAACACATCAAAAAGAACAAAACGAAAGGGCACGGGTATTATCAAAAATCCTTTTTTATTAAATAAAAGTGTTTACAGGGGCTCGCCTCAGCGAGTAAACAAAAAAAAGAAGAATATACAAATTCAAGCCTCGTCCACCCCCCCCCCCCCCTTGCCGGACCGGTCCTACCTTTCGCCCGATTGATCCTAGATGCCCTTCGCAAACATCGCGTCCTGGCTATCCTCTTTCTCACTGGGCGGCGTCGCTGGGAACAAGCTCGGCATCAGGTCCTTCGCGGAGATCTCCTCGCACCCCTCCACTAGCACCCCAGTGACCTTCATCATCTGGAGGGTGCATTCGGCAGCTTGGATGCAGTTGATCCGCAGCCTCTCGGCGAGGTTGGCATTGCCAAAGACCCACGGCCTCTTATAGGGGAGGGTGGGGTCGACATTGCCGGCCGAGAAGAAGATCTCCGCCTGGCGGCGGGCCTCGCGGCTGAGGTTCTAATTCTCCTCCTTCAGCCTCACATTCGCCCCTTTCAGCTCGGCAAGCCGGGCGTGCAGCTGGCCGATCTCCTCCTCCTGCTCGGCATTGCGAGCCCGCTGCTCCCCGGCAGCCTTGGCATTCTGATGCACGAGAGAAATTCGATAGCAGTGCAAAATATTTCAAGTTAAAAGAGGGAAGGAGCCTGATACTCACCAACCCGCCGGCGGCCTGGGCGAGAAGACCCTCGGCGATGACGAGCTACCTCGCCTGGTCCGCGACCTTGTCCTTGGCGACATCGCGAGCCTGTTCGTCTTTTAGGAGTTGATTGCTGAGGGCAAAGCTGCGGTGGGTCAGCATGTGGTGGAACTCCATGGTCCTCAGGTGGGCCTGCAGACCCTCATGGCCGAGCTGCCGCAGGGTCATGTTCTTGTAGGCCTCGGCATCCTCGCGGGCATAGAGGCTGAAGTCGATGGCATAAGCATGGCCAGTGGAGGGCTCGCGGTCATGCCAGGATGGATGCAGAGTGGAGATGGACACCCGATAGGCCAGCTTATCCAAATGCACCATGGGCTCCCCCGCAGAGTCCTTCCACCGACCCCCGAAGTTGAAGAGGGGGTGTTGTTTCGGCGCCCTGCGCTCGCGAGCCACCCTCTTCGCCGAAGGAGGTGGCGAGATTGTCGCCGCAGAGGAAGGAGCCTCGTTGCCCTTCCGACCTTTGCTAGTGATCTCCTTCAGCGTGCTCTCCGGTGACGCGTCGGGGGAGGGGGGGGGGGTATCAGTCGAGCTGATATATTTGGGGTTGGATTGATGTTGTTGATGTTGTTTTCCCCGCGGAGCGAGCACAACTTTCTTCATCTTTTTTGCTGATGGTTGGCGGTGTGGCAGGTTCGACCCCGCATCCTCAGGTCGCCTCTTGCTGGAAGAGGGTTGGGAGAGGGCCGCCTCATCTCGGCAGGCCGCCGCCACCGCCTTCTCGCGAGCAAGGAGGTCCGGATGCTACCCCGGGTGCGCAAACGGCGGGTTTGCGGGATTCAGCCGCTCTCCTGCAAGGAAAAACTTGGAAAAAGTTAGAAGAATTTCAGTAGCAATATGGCGAGCTCGGCAATCGGGTGAGCTCGGCAAGGTGGGGAGAACAATACCTTCGCCGGGTAGGACGGCGAGAAGCGAGTCGAGGCCCCTTCGCAGGAAGGAGACCTCGAAATCCTTGTGGAGGAAGTATCTGTGGAGGTCGGCGTCGTTGCCGGACACGGCAGGGGTGCGGTAGACCTCCTCGCCCTTCTGCTGGGGTGAGTAGGGGATGTTGTCGAGATCTCCCTTGATGAAGGCAATCTTGGTCATCCAAGTGTGATGCTTGTTCGTGATCTCGTGAACCTTGATCAGAGAGCCGCCGAAGTAGGCGACCCCATCCGGCGTCACCTTGTAGGAGAAGAGTTTCCTGAACACTGTCAGGTTGAACTCGATACTCTCACGCCGAAGGTAGCTCGTGAACGCCACCATCATGGCGACGACGTTGGAGTTTAACTGCGCGGGTACTGCGCCATAGTACATCAGAATTTTCGGATCTACGGCGCGAGGGGGATGCGCAACCCCACCTCGAAATGGGAGATGGGGAAGGCGAGCTCGTCCTCGTAGAAGGTGTTGATGGCCTCCCCCTGCCTCGATCTGCGCGGCTCGAAGCACGGCGGCACATGCTACGCCACAAACTCCGCGAGCTCCTCCTCGCTGGTATGCCCCTCGAATAAGCAATAGTCGATGAAGTGCTGCGCGCACTTGGAGCGGCCGTCAGCATCAGGGTAGGCCTTGCCTATGTTCGCAGAGGAAGAAGCAGAGCGCGAGCAGAAAAGGAGAAAAGCGCAGGAAGAGAGAGAAAGAGAGAGCAATAAAAGCATAGTACGGGGGTTTGTTGGGGGGGGGGGGGCTATTTATAGAAAAAGAAATCCGGGATCATGTCATCCAACCGGCTCTGCTAGCCGCCTCAGCTCGCCACCCCCCAACTCCCCACCCCAGCTCGCTGACTTCCGGCGCGTCCCATCCAAGGCTAAGTCAAACATCGCAATATATTATTTGAATAACGCATGTCCAAGAATATTCTAAAAATTACTTATTACAGAGACCAAGTTCAGGAATAAAAAGTGGGGCGTGCAAGCAGGGGGAACACCAGGAGGCGAGTACCGGTCGGCTCAGCAAAGTTGCCGCCCTCCTATCTACCCCTGTCTCGCTGCTCCCGCTGTAATGCCCCCGGTTTTTCTTTGTTTTGTTTGATCTTGGATTGGCGTTACGATGATGCATTTTCCGGCCTTTTGCCGTTGTAGAGCGTGGTCTTAGCTCTTTAGGTTCCTTGTGTAGCCTAGTTGTAGCCTGTTGGCAAGTTTCCCAAGCTAGCCGGAGTCTGTTTTGGTGACTCGGTTGGGCCTCTTAGGGAAATGCTTGTGTTTTGCCTTCGGGAGGTGTTAGCCCGAGTGTGCGATCGTCGGATGTTGTTTTCGACCTCACCGTTGTTTTCGTAGCTTGGGAGTTTAGCTACGGTGCGAGTTTTGGTCGAAATCAAGGATTGTTTGCTTTCGCGTCGTTTTGGCATTTTTTCTGTTAGCTGTAATGTTTGTAATGTTTGTTGTGCTGTGCGTGCCTGATGTGGCCGAGCTAGTAGGCTGGTGCCTTGTCTCTTGTTTGCTAGGAGTTAGCGGGTTTCTTTTTCTGTGTATGTTTGGGTGACACGGCCTGGGTCACGCCCGTGACCTAGGGCGTGTCGTGCTCGGGTAGAGCTCCCATTTCTCTGGTCGACAAATTTTTGGTCGACGGGGTTTTTGTAGGAACACGGCCTGTGACACGAGCGTGTCACAGGGCGTGTCCCCCTTCGGTTCATCGAGCTGCGCTCGATGGTCGTTAGGCGGAGTTTTAGTGAGAACACGGCCGTGTCACGGGCGTGTCGTATCGGACACGGGCGTGACATGGGGCATGTCTCTCTGTTCGACGATCGGCGATCCACGATCGTCGAGTGGTGTTTGAGTTGGTATACGGCCTGTGACACGGGCGTGTCACAGGGCGTGTCACCTATTTCGTCGAACGGAGATCGACGTTCGTCGAGTGGGTAGGTGTGTGAGTACACGCCCCGTGACACGGGCATGTTGGGCCGTATCACATGCGTGTCTGGGGCGTTTCCCATGTTTCGTCGAGTGGAGATCGACGTTCGTCGAGTAAGTACACGCCCCGTGACACCGGCGTGTCGGGCCGTGTCACGGGCGTGTTTTGGGCGTGTTCCGTACTTTTCCTAAGAGCATCTTTTGTTGCCGTGAACCGTTTTTCCTCCTCATTTTCATTGTTCCCGAGTCTGGAGAGCTTCCAGCGGAAGGGTTTTGAGAGGAGGCGGTGGTTGTTTTGCCCGGCGATTTCGGGAGGGTTAGAGCTCGTTTTTCTCGTGTGATAGCGGATTTGGCTTGCTCTCTGCTAGATCTTCCCTTCCATGTAAGTTTTTCTTGATTTAGGGTTGATTCTAGGAGTTGAGAATATCTGCTTGCTTTTCTTTTCCTCAAGTTTCAGTTTTGGTCTTCTAGGTGGTCGATCTTGCCGCCGGTGCCAAGCTGTGGTGTTAGCTGTTATTTTTTCCTGGAGGTAGAGGCAAGTGGCTCTCCTGCCCTTGCCAATTTAGTCTAACTCTTACTCTGTTTTCTTTTTCCTGTGCAATACTTCTGTTTGAACAATAGGATGCCTTTTTCCTTCATTTCATCCATGGGCTGCTTTATTGCTTTTTTTTTATATTTAAATCAATGTTCTCTCTTTTGTCTGAGGTTTGGTGTACAATGGGTAGTTAGAGTTAGGGTGAGGCTACGGTAGTGGTAATTTAGGTTTAGTTGCGGTAGTCCCGAGTAGTTAGGATGGAACGGCGGGTTGGGATTAAATTTCCAACTCTCTGTATTCGCGTGTTGAGAGGGTGTAGCTTGCGGTTTAACTAAAACTTACGTTTACCCTAAGAGAAAAGCGCCGATAGCGTCGAGTGAGCCGAGTTCACTCCACGCCGTCACCCAACGTAGGATTTGCGGCTAAGTATTTTGGCGTCACGTGAGTGGAGCTTACGCAACGCCGCGTCGGGTGGGCTCGACGTTTCTATCTTGGGTTCATGTGTTTCCTTAGGATTGTTAGTGTGACTTTTCCCTTTCTCTAGGGGGTGGTATTGGGTGTTCGGCTAAGTTTTGCATGCCGACTCTTGGGTTGTGGTAGGTGGTGGAGTTTTGGTGCCCTCTAGAGGGGTGGTTTTATGTGGAGAGCTGTGGCCACTGCCTTTTGCCCCGGTTTGGGTTGGCGTGTGTGGGACTCTAGTGCTGCCACTATTTGACCCCTTAGCCCTTTTTGGATCTGGTTTTGGTTATGTATTTAGATCCATGTTTTGACCACTACCACTTACCCACGTGTTAGGACTGTTAGTCCCTTTTCTTGTTTATGTTTTCTGTTTATGTCTTGTTGTTGTTGGAGACTCTTTTTGTAGGGCATATTGCGTGTATTGCTCGCACCGGGTGTGCTTTGCTGTGCTTTAGACAGTGCCCTTTTCTTACTGTCATGTCCTTTCTTTTGCTTATAGCAGTTTGTTGCCGGGTTGGTAAACCCTTCTTTTATTTGCTCATTAATCTAATGCTCTATTTATCTTTTGATTATTTTCTTGCTGAGGTGTTCTTTTCTTGAATGCCTATAGTCCAGGTTGTAGCCAGTTCTGCGGCTAGTTCTTTTGGAGGGGCTGGTTGGTGGCCTCTTGGGTAGCTGAGTCAGCGGATCCCCGACTTTGTGAGGTAGTTCTTTACCTTTCTGTATAGACATACATACTCACCAGTGGGTTCGTGTCAGGTTGTTGGCGCCCACTGGTGGCTTCTTGCGATGCTTGGTATGAACTTAAACTGCTGTTCTTTTTGCTTGTTTGTGGTTGTTTACTTGCTTCTGGCAAGGATTTATGCTAGGTTGCATGTTAGATATTTTAAACCCTAAAAGCATTATTATATGTACATCATGCATAACATATTTATAAAACAAAGACACTATATTTTCTTAGCGTAAAAAGACTATCTTTCATATATATATTATATTCCCTTTAGAGTCGTGCGTACCATGAGTCGTCCCTCGGGGACACTCATGCTCTTTTAGGGTGTCAGCTTAATTGAACCAAAGTATTTTCCGCTGCGTATAAATATACTTTTAATTGTGGACTAGCTGTTCCACCGTGTCGAGGGATACGACCATTCAATATAACTGGTTTTCTTTCTTAATTAATTAACAATTTTCCTTTAAATCTAAGGTCGGGAGTTTTGCCTGAACGTGTGCAGTTATCCCCTGCACGACGTGGCATCACGACACGTGTTTTCTCTTGCTCTGATACGATTTTATCGTTGAGAAAATGCGGGTTATGACAGTTGGTATCAGAGGGAGGTTGCTTGACAAATGGTCGGGCAACCTTTCCCTTGTTTGCATTAGTGGTTAGCGTCATACCATACACACACCGATATGTCATCAGCACGTCTTGGCTAAAGCACGAACACTACACTCATGAGCAAAAAGAAGTATATGGGGCATATTATGTAGTATGGGATGCATAATATGTGTTTGTATATGGATCCACCATAAGAGGCAACATGTGAGGGTTATGTAGTATAAGATGCATAACCTCACCATATGAATGCGGCTAGCACGCTTTCTTTTTTTCGTTGCATGGGAATGTTATGTAGTATGGGATGCATAACATTTTCATGTGTACGCCGCCCATGGCATGCATTAAGGCCTTTTTAGAATGCATAGCACATCATGCATAGCATAACATTTCATAAGCACAACGTGCCAAGCTAAAGATTTGCAAGATGACATATGTACACGCATGGTTTTGAGTCAAAAAGAAAACAACTACATGAATTCATGGTTTAGGCACATGAGTTAGTATGATGGTGGTGAACCATCTTAGGTTAAGCATAACATCATCATGGTAAAAACAACTCCCATAGCAAGTTTTGCAGTTGAACTTCATATTCAAGTGTGTTTGTCTGTACCGGGTAGTTTTGTTCTAGCTGTTGGGCTAGGTTTTGTCTAAAGCTTGTGTGATTATAGGTTGGCGAGATGTCCTGCGATGAGATCGACCCCCCAATCCGAGGGTGAGACGTCAGGAGCGTAGAGCGAGGCGTTGGTAGAAAACCTGCGACAGAGCAATGAGGCCTTATCGAGACAGGTGGTGGCTATGCAGGCTCAGATTCAGTCCCTTGTGGCAGTGGTGGCGGGACAGGCTCCGAGAGTTCCGGACCCCGCTGAGGGGGTAGCTGTTCCTGCCCCTCCTGCTCCTCTCGTGTCTTTGGTTGTGGTGCCCCCGGAGATGGCGTTTATATCCCAGTTTCATCGGCTGAGACCCCCTACTTATGATGGGCAAGCAGATTTCATGATTTTGGATGACTGGTTGATTACCATTGAGGAGATGTTCTCTTACTCAGGGATTACGGACTATCAGAGAGTGATGCTCGCTGCCTACCAGCTCAAGGGCTTAGCAAAGAATTGGTGGTTGAGGGAGAAAGAGAGCTTGGTGGCAGGATGCTCTTGGGAGTCATTTAAGGTGATGCTGCTAAGTAAGTTCCTGCCTTCAGTCGAGAGGGACCGGCTGATGAATGACTTTCTCCATTTGAAGCAGAGGAAACTCACGGTTAGTGAGTATGAGATTGAGTTTAGTAAGTTGAGTCGGTTTTCCCCTGGTATGGTGAGTGTTCAAGTAGACCGAGTTAAGCGATTTCTTGGTGGACTCAGAAGCGACATTCAGCAGTTAGCAAATGACTACGGAGCAGTCAGTTATGCCAGCGTGGTGGAAGCTGCCTTGAGAGTTGAGGCCATTGAGAATGCCAAGTTTAGAGGCCAGCAGTTGAGGAAGGATAAGCGGAAGTCTGGTGGAGGGAAGAGCCCTCAGGAACCTGATGCTGTCTCGAGAAAGAAGAACAAAGAGGTTTGTAGTTTCTGTGGTCGACCAGGCCACCCCTTTGAGAAATGTTTCAAAAGGTTGGGAGCGCAGAAGAAGGAACAGGTGCACGCGATTCAGGGTGCTCCCAGAGGAGACTTGACATGTGCCTTGTGTGGAAGGAAGGGGCATGAGGCTGCCCGTTGCTGGTTAAAAGATAAGGTTTGTTTTCAGTGTGGCCAGAAGGGTCATCTCAAGACAAAGTGACCACAATTCCAGCTGCTCTGCAGCCAGTTCCCCTCCAGGCTTTGGCACCGCCTCAGCAGTTGGATAGAGAAAAGGGGAAGCTGAATGTGCTTTCGGCAGACGAAGCGCAGACTTCGACCCAGGTTATTTCAGGTTCGACTCCTCCCCAGTCGTTTCGTTATGTTTCCTTTTTGGTTGTAGCTTTCATTTTTGTGTTTGTTGCCTTAGATGCGTGCGCTATTTGTAGGATGATTTAAGGTAAAGAACTGTTGGGCGCACGTTCTCTTCGATTTAGGCGCTACCCACTCGTTTGTGGCTAGAGCCTTCGTGGAGGGTTCAGTTTGGGCCTAGATCGTGTTGGTGGAGCCTTCTGTGTTAAGTTCCCCTCCGGTGACTCTGTAGTTACGGACCTGGGTGTCCTTGATTGTCCGATTTTGTTGTGGGATTTTCTAGCCAAGGCAGATCTGAAGGTGATTGACTTGGAGGAATTCGATGTTATTTTGGGCATGGACTGGTTGTCAAGGTACGATGCTGTGATCCAGTGCAAGGGTAAGCGCTTGGACTTCGTCGAGGACAACGGTCAGCCATGGAGCGTTTATGGGTATTCTCTCCAGGAGTCCCCAGTCATTTCTGCGGTGCGTGCTCGGAAGTTGCTTGATTCTGGCTGTTTTGCCTGTTTGGTCTCTCTGATAGGGACGGTTGTTTGAGTGCCGTGTTTGAAAGAGATTCCTGTGGTATGTGACTTCTCTGATGTGTTTCCTGATGATCTCCCCGGTCTTCCACCCGATCGAGATGTCGAGTTTGTTATAGATTTGGAGGCAGGCACGCATCCTATTGCCAAGGCACCGTACCGGATGGCACCGCGAGAGCTGGAAGAGTTGCGAATTCAGCTAGATGAGATGTTGGCAAAAGGTTTCATAAGGCAGGGTTCTTCACCTTGGGGTGCACAAGTGATATTCGTTAAAAAGAAAGATGGGTCGATGAGGCTATGCAACGACTATAGAGAGCTGAACAAGGTTAATATTAAGAACAAGTACCCTTTGCCTCGGATTTACGATTTATTTGACCAACTGCGTGGTAGTGCCGTGTTTTCCAAGATTGATCTTCGTTCGGGCTATCAACAGTTGTGTAACACCCCCTATCCGTCGCATGACATATAGCAGTAGGTCCGGCTGGGGCCCGACGCCATATACCACAGACAGACCGGTTGGTTACGTATGGAAACCATCCAACCAATCTCAACGTCCTACATAGAGCATTCTAGCGAAAGCAGTTTAAAAGAGTTGTAAACAAGAACCCAGCATAGGAGCATGAATGTCCACTAATACCTAAAAGGAATGTTATACAAAAATAGCCAAAACCGGCCTTAAGGCCTTACAAAGTGTTTCACGTGAAAATTACATGATTTACAAACCACGGCACGCAGGCCGGTCATACATGAACAAAGCAGTAAACACTTCTACATGGGCCTTCGAGGGCCAGCTTCGTAAAAAGGGCTTTAGCCCGCTATTGACCGCTTGGTTCAGCTGCACCTGCAAGCAACAAACCACCGCACGGTGGCAAAACAAGGCAACGGTCAGCAATGCTGACCAAATTATAACGATCCCGCCCCCAACTCGCGGCGGCGATGCTCCTTCACTGCATTTCATTAGCATAAGCGAGCAATTTATATAACCATAGCCAATTCATCACAGGCGTTGGCTCGCACGGCCACACGCCCCGTGCACTCAGGGCACATTCTCGGTGAACCGGTCGATGTTACGTCAATTAAAGCCATTAACATTCCAGACTCACCACCGCCACTTAGACGGCCAAACCTATGAGCAATTCATCTTCCTGGCCTGGGTCACGACAATTTAAGCCATTGACCGCCGAAGACTCCCATCTATGCCAACGGCGAGTGTCACGTAACCTTAGGTCTCTCTAGCCCGAACGACATAGAGCGGGTACGGTTCCATCTAACCCGTGCTCACATCGCAACGACAATTTAAGCCATTTGCGCGGGTCAAACTTCCTCCGAGTCCCATTCTACCGCAAGTCACATAACCACGTTATGTTCAAGTTGGCTCTCAGGCCACCAAGTTGGCAAGATCTCGTATCCGCCCAGTTTTCCGGGTGCACCTTTGGGTTAGTCCCCAAGGCTCCCTGCTGCAATCTACCGCGTAGAAAACCCGAAAAACAACCAATAGCACGGAGTCTTCTACGGCCATATGCAATGCAACATCACCGATCCAGACCAACATGTCCGGGTAGGCTTCACACATCATGCCTACGTCCGTTCTCGCATACGGACTCTAAACGACGGGGACTTTACATATCTACCCGAAGGAACGCCTCCAACTCTCCGCAAACTCGCGAGAGCGGGCTTCCTATGCTAAGAAAGAGAGCTATTCATGCTCAAGATGAGGATCGTTACCCTTGAGTTCCTCTTTGGCGCCATCAAAAAGTAATCGGATAGAAATCACCGCACTTGCGTTGCCTCCGTGGATCCGGAGTCGGCTTGCGATTCGGAGCTCCGAAGCTCCTCCAATGGCGGATCTAGCTCTTCTTCTTCCCTTAGCTCTCCTCTCTCTCCAAGAACTTAGAAAGAGAACAAGTGAAGAAAAGTGAAGGTTTTCCAAGTCAACTCACGGGTATATCCCTTCAGGAACATCCCCCAGCCGTCGGATCTCAACCTAAGGAAACGAACGGCTTTGATTCGGGGCTGAAATGCCCAATCTGGGCCGAACACGGCCTGGCACACGCCCGTGTCCAGGGCCGTGTGCCGCATTCGCCGTCAAAATCGAATCTCCTGGAACCTCACACGGGTATCGAACACGCCCGTGTTCGAGCTGACACGCCCGTGTTCCAGCTGACACGGCAGTGTAGCCGGCTGTGTACACCATGATTTTTCCCCCATTTTCAACCCGAGCACTGCACGGGTTCTAGGACACGCCCGTGTCCTTGCCTGTGTCACATTGACACGCCTGGACCCCAGGCTGTATACACGGGACATTTCGTCGAGGGAAGATCGACGACTTGATGACACGGCCTTGGACACGCCCGTGTCCTAGGCCGTGTTCCTTGTCTCGACGATCGTCGAGTGAATCTCGACGACTCCCCGGGACGATCGTCGACACGGGTCGACACGCCCTACGACACGCCCGTGTCGCAGGCCGTGTGCCCATTCTCGACGAATCGTTGAGTATAACTCGACGACTTCACGGCTAAGTGTCGACACGGGTCGACACGCCCTGCGACACGCCCGTGTCGCAGGCCGTGTGCCCACTCTCGACGAATCGTCGAGTAAAACACGACGACTTCGCGGCTAAGTGTCGACACACGCTTGACACGCCCTGGGACACGCCCGTGTCCCAGGCCGTGTGCCTGCTGCCAGAACCCAAACTGGCCCAAAACATCCCCCTTTGCTCCTTTGAGTTTCGGGGCGTTACAACTCTCCCCCTCTTAAAAGAATTTTGCCGACAAAATTACATAAAGGAAAGACATACAAAACCAAAATTTGTACCTGAGCGGAACAACTCCGGATATTCGTCAAGCATAGTCTGCTCTCTCTCCCAGGAGAGCTCCTCACGACCGCAATTGTCCCACCGGACCTTGACCATCCTGATCTCTTTATTGCGTAGCCGCTTGACCTCCGAGTCCTCAATTCGCACGGGCTTGACTTTTTTCGTTAGCCCACTTTCCACCGGCACTTGATCGACCGCGATCACTTGCGTAGGCTCTTGCACCGCCTTCCGAAGCACCGAAATGTGGAATACATCATGTAAACCACTTAGCTCCACTAAAAGCTTCAACCTATAGGCTGCTTTGCCAACTCGCTCCAGAACCTCAAACGGTCCAAGGTACCTCGGGCTTAGCTTTTTCAATCGCCGCACCCGCGAGACACCCTTGAACGGCTTAATCTTTAAGTATATATAATCGCCCACAGCGAACTCCACGTTCCTGTGTTTGGCATTATAGTACTTTGCTTGCCGGTCCTGAGCGATGAGCAACCTCTCCCGAATGGTTCTCACCAAAGAAGTAGCATCCTCCACTTCTGATCGCTTATACAACTTTGACTCACCTGTTTCTAACCAAGACAACGGCGTGCGACATCTTCTACCATATAGGGCCTCGAAAGGCGCCATCTGAATACTTGCTTGGTAGCTGTTGTTGTATGCGAACTCCACCAAATAGAGGTGGTCTTCCCATTGCTTTCCAAAATCCAAGACACACATGCGAAGCATGTCTTCCATGGTTCTATTGACCCTCTCGGTCTGCCCATCCATTTGCGGATGGATGGCTGTACTAAACTTTAGCTTTGTTCCCAACATTTGCTGCACCAGCCTCCAATCATTGGACGTGAACCGCCCATCTCGGTCACGAACGATGCTGCGGGGCACACCATGAAGCCGTACTATATTATCCACATAAAGCTTTGCCAGCTTCTCCACCGGATCGTCCTTCCTATGCGGAATAAAATGCGACACCTTCGTTAATCGATCAATAACCACCCAAATGGCGTTGTTCCCCTTTTGCGACCTTGGCAAACCGTGCACAAAGTCCATAGAGATGTCGTCAAATTTCCACTCCGGAATAGGCAAGGACTTAAGAAATCCTCCCGGCTTTTGGTACTCCGCCTTTACCAAGGCGCAGGTTTGGCACTTTGCTACGTATAGCGCCACATCCTTTTTCAAACCCGGCCACCAAAACAGTTTCTTCACATCACGGTACATCTTTGTGCTCCCCGGGTGAATCGAGTACTTGGTATGGTGTGCCTCGTACAACAACTCCACCCGTAAATTGCCCACACTTGGGACGCACAGACGACCGTCTTTCCAAAGCAATCCGTCCTCCACGACGAATTGGGAATTTGACCCATCCAGAGCCTCTATCATGAACTGCTTCATATGAGAATCCATATCCAAAGCCTGCCGAATACGATCAGCCAGGTCATATTGGACTTCAGTCCAATTCAGAACTGCTTCAGAACTTGATTGTCTGTCCACACAAACAATCTCCAACGCCTCCAACTCCCGCACCAACCGCTCATCGTGCACTGATAGCCAATTGGCTTGAGTTGGGGCTCGGCGACTCAACGCGTCCGCAACCGCATTCCCTTTGCCAGGCACGTAGTGGATCTTGAATGTATAGTCCCCCAGGAACTCCATCCATCTACGCTGCCGCATATTCAGATCCTTCTGATCTATCAGGTACTTTAGGCTCTTGTGATCGGTGTAGATATCAATCTTCACACCGTACAAATAGTGTCTCCACAGCTTCAAGGCAAAAATCACGGCCGCCAACTCCAAGTCATGGACCGGATAATTCCTCTCGTGCACTTTTAGCTGTCTCGAGCCATAAGCTATCATGCTTCCGTGCTGCAGTAGCATGCAACCCAAACCGCTGCCCGAAGCATCGCTATATATCTAGTAGCCTTCGGTTCCACATGGCGAACTCAGCACAGGCGCCGTGGTCAACCGACACTTCAATTCCTCAAAAGTTCGCGCGCACTCCGGCGTCCAAACGAACTTATGCTCCTTCCTTATCAAAGTAGTGAGAGGTAACGCTATCCGAGAGAAGTTCTCTACGAAGCACCTATAATAGCCGGCAAGCCCCAAAAAGCTCCGGACTTCTGCTACCGTAGCAAGCTCAGGCCACTCCCGTATCGCAACAATCTTCGCCGGATCCACCGCAATACCCTCTCCACTCACTATATGCCCGAGGAACGCCACTAAGGATAGCCAAAACTCGCACTTCGAGAACTTGGCATACAACTGATTTCTCCTTAGCGTCTCCAACACCAAATGAAGATGCTTGAAGTGATCTTCCTCACTTTGCGAGTACACCAAAATATCGTCGATGAAGACGATCACAAAATGGTCCAAGTAATCCCTGAACGTCCTGTTCATCAAATCCATGAATACTGACGGCGCATTAGTCAACCCAAACGGCATGACCGTAAACTCAAAATGCCCGTATCTCGTACTAAACGCTGTCTTCGGGATATCACTCTCCCTTATCCGCAGCTGATAGTACCCAACCTTGAGATCCAACTTCGAGTACACCGTCGACCCGACTAATTGATCGAAGAGATCATCAATCCGGGGGATCGGGTACTTGTTCTTCTCCATCAGCTTGTTTAGCTCCCGATAATCAATACATAGCCTCAAGCTTCCGTCCTTCTTCTTAACAAAGAGGACCGGTGCGCTCCAAGGCGAAGAACTCGGGCGCACATACCCTTGCTCCAACAACTCTTGCAGTTGAACTTTCAGCTCCGCCATTTCCTTAGGCGCTAGCCGATACGGAGATCGTGACACAGGCTTTGCACCTGGCACTAGCTCGATCGTAAAATCTATCTCCCGCTGAGGCGGGGCTCCAGGAAGATCTGCGGGAAACACATCAGGGTATTCCGATACCACTGAAATACAATCCAAAGCGGGCTTCGGCTTTGCAGCTTTCACTAGTGTAAAGAACAGTTCTGCTCCAGCACGAACCGCCTTCACCACCTGAAGAGCAGACATCAACGTCTTGCTCGACCCCTTTAAGCCCGTAAACGTCGTCTCACGACTCGCTCCCAGCTTAACTTCCTTGCTACCGCAATCTATATGGGCCTGCTGCTCCGAGAGCCAGTCCATGCCAAATATGACGTCGAACTCCACTAACGGAAGTAAAGACGCTCGCAGGTCGAACTCCTGCTCCCCAATACGAATCTTAACATCGCAGATCCTATCCGCTCGCATCGAACACCCATTGGGCAACAACACATCCAACTTATCCTTCGCCATCGAGGAAGGGACTCCGATGCGTGATATAAATCCTTCGGACAAGAAGGAGTGTGAGGCTCCCATATCGAAGAGTGCTCGTGCCGGATTTTCACAAATCAATACAAATCCTAAACAAGTAGTGGTAAGGTAACATGTGCATAACAAGTATTTAAATAAATTGACTTGCTATAATTAAACCGTACCTGTCACCACATCACCTTGTTTAATGGCCTCCTGTTGGCCAAGATTGTAGACCCTTGGTTGGGCCGGAGCATAATGGGATGCGGTCGACTCCACCGCCTTGCCCTTCTCTTCATAAGTAGCTCCCGACTTCCTCTCGGACTTAGGACGTCCGCTCCAACAATCATGGGCGAAATGCCCCGTCTTCCCACATGTAAAACATGCGCCCGGGGTCCGACTCGTAGTCGCCCCAGAAGCACCAGAAGGAGCTGGACCCGAAGTCCTATGCTTCTTGAAAGACCTCCGATAGCCGGACTTTGAAGTAGTCGGCACTCTGAACTTAGATTTCTTTTCACCCAAGCTTTTCTTCGCTTGCACGCTCTTCATGTCCTTCTCCAAGGACCGGGCAGTATTGACCAAGGTTAAGAAACCCTGCGTCATCGGCCCCGAGAGTAGCAACCTAAACTCGTCTCTCAACCCTTCGTAGAAGCGATTAGTCTTGCGCTCCTCATCCATGATGGTGGAGCTAACATAACGACTCAAACGCGTAAACTCGTGGAGATATTCATCCACGCTTCTCTCGCCCTGCACCAACTTCAGGAACTCATTCTCCATTGAAATCCTCTGAGTAGAAGGGAGGTATCTTGCTAAGAACAATCCCGAGAACTCTTCCATCGGAACGTCTATCAGTTGTCTACCTCTCAAATGATGCAGCTCCAATCCTTCCCACCACATCCTCGCTTCACCGTCCAGCAGGAACGTAGCGATGGTGGTCATTTGCCACTCCTCCGTCTCCGTCGCTGTCATGACTCTCTTCACCCTGGATAGCCAGTCTTCAGCCTGAGATGAGGTTCCCAACCCCGAGAATAACGGAGGGTTAAAGCTCATTACATGCTCTAGCTGCCTCTTAGTTTCTCTCCTTGGCACTACCGGTTCTATAACCACTTGCTCCACACTCCTCGGCTAAGCCTCTTGAAGAGGTACTTGCTCCATCACAGGAGCAGGCTGCTGCGCTTGCCTTCCAGGCTGCGCATTAATCACGGCCAACACCGCTTCAGCCACCAATCGTATATTTTCAGCCGACAGAGGTGTTGCAGGAGCAACATCCGGTGCACTACTATCCTCAGAAACTCGGCGTTCTGACGGCCCAACACCACTTCTGGTCACCTATAGTGGTACAAAACACCGTTAAGCGACCAAATACATTGCAAACAACATTTATAGGAACACGCAGGTTCCTCAAACACGAGTATTTTCATTCCTCAGTGGACATTCATGGGTTCTTTTACCATTATAACGATGACGCACGCAATGTGCTCACCACCCCTTAAAAAGAATTCGTCCACGAATTCATTTTAAGCCCGACCAAAACCAGTAGTCTGATACCAAATTGTAACACCCCCTATCCGTCGCATGGCATATAGCAGTAGGTCCGGCCGGGGCCCGACGCCATATACCAAAGACAGGCCGGGTGGTTACGTATGGAAACCATCCAACCAATCTCAACGTCCTACACAGAGCATTCTAGCGGAAGCAGTTTAGAAGAGTTGTAAACAAGAACCCAGCATAGGAGCATGAATGTCCACTAATACCAAAAAGGAATGTTATACAAAAATACCCAAAACCGGCCTTAAGGCCTTACAAAGTGTTTCACTTGAAAATTACATGATTTACAAACCACGGCACGCAGGCCGGTCATACATGAACAAAGCAGTAAACACTTCTACTTGGGCCTTCGAGGGCCAGCTTCGCAAAAAGGGCTTTAGCCCGCTATTGACCGCTTGGTCCAGCTGCACCTGCAAGCAACAAACCACCGCACGGTGGCAAAACAAGGCAACGGTCAGCAATGCTGACCAAATTATAACGATCACGCCCCCAACTCGGGGCGGCGATGCTCCTTCCCTACATTTCATTAGCATAAGCGAGCAATTTATATAACCATAGCCATTTCATCACAGACATTGGCTCGCACGGCCACACGCCCCGTGCACTCAGGGCACATTCTCGGTGAACCGGTCGATGTTACGTCAATTAAAGCCATTAACATTCCAGACTCACCACCGCCACTTAGACGGCCAAACCTATGAGCAATTCGTCTTCCTGGCTTGGGTCACGACAATTTAAGCCATTGATCGCCGAAGACTCCCATCTATGCCAACGGCGAGTGCCACGTAACCTTAGGTCTCTCTAGCCCGAACGACATAGAGCGGGTACGGTTCCATCTAACCCGTGCTCACATCGCAACGATAATTTAAGCCATTTGCGCGGGTCAAACTTCCTCCGAGTCCCATTCTACCGCAAGTCACATAACCACGTTATGTTCAAGTTGGCTCTCAGGCCACCAAGTTGGCAAGATCTCGTATCCGCCCAGTTTTCCGGGTGCACTTTTGGGTTAGTCCCCAAGGCTCCCTGCTGCAATCTACCGCGTAGAAAACCCGAAAAACAACCAATAGCACGGAGTCTTCTCCGGCCTTATGCAATGCAACATCACCGATCCAGACCAACATGTCCGTGTAGGCTTCACACATCATGCCTACGTCCGTTCTCGCATACGGACTCTAAACGACGGGGACTTTACATATCTACCCGAAGGAACGCCTCCAACTCTCCGCAAACTCGCGAGAGCGGGCTTCCTATGCTAAGAAAGATAGCTATTCATGCTCAAGATGAGGATCGTTACCCTTGAGTTCCTCTTTGGCGCCATCAAAAAGTAATCGGATAGAAATCACCGCACTTGCGTTGCCTCCGTGGATCCGGAGTCGGCTTGCGATTCGGAGCTCCGAAGCTCCTCCAATGGCGGATCTAGCTCTTCTTCTTCCCTTAGCTCTCCTCTCTCTCCAAGAACTTAGAAAGAGAACAAGTGAAGAAAAGTGAAGGTTTTCCAAGTCAACTCACGGGTATATCCCTTCAGGAACATCCCCCAGCCGTCGGATCTCAACCTAAGGAAACGAACGGCTTTGATTCGGGGCTGAAATGCCCAATCTGGGCCGAACACGGCCTGGCACACGCCCGTGTCCAGGGCCGTGTGCCGCATTCGCCGTCAAAATCGAATCTCCTGGAACCTCACACGGGTATCGAACACGCCCGTGTTCGAGCTGACACGCCCGTGTTCCAGCTGACACAGCCGTGTAGCCGGCCGTGTACACCATGATTTTTCCCCCATTTTCAACCCGAGCACTGCACGGGTTCTAGGACACGCCCGTATCCTTGCCCGTGTCACATTGACACGCCTGGACCCCAGGCCGTGTACACGGGACATTTCGTCGAGGGAAGATCGACGACTTGATGACACGGCCTTGGACACGCCCGTGTCCTAGGCCGTGTTCCTTGTCTCGACGATCGTCGAGTGAATCTCGACGACTCCCCGGGACGATTGTTGACACGGGTCGACACGCCCTGCGACACGCCCGTGTCGCAGGTCGTGTGCCCATTCTCGACGAATCGTCGAGTATAACTCGACGACTTCACGGCTAAGTGTCGACACGGGTCGACATGCCCTGCGACACGCCCGTGTCGTAGGCCGTGTGCCCACTCTCGACGAATTGTCGAGTAAAACACGACGACTTCGCGGCTAAGTGTCGACACACGCTTGACAGGCCCTGGGACACGCCCGTGTCCCAGGCCGTGTGCCTGCTGCCAGAACCCAAACTGGCCCAAAACGTCCCCCTTTGCTCCTTTGAGTTTCGGGGCGTTACAAGTTGAGGATTCGGGAGTCAGATGTTCCGCGGACGGCGTTCCGCTCTCGTCATGGACATTTTGAGTTTTTGGTCATGTCATTTGGTTTGACTAATGCGCCGTCAGCTTTTATGGATCTGATGAACAGAGTTTTCAAGGATTTCTTAGATAAGTTTGTGATTGTCTTTATAGACGATGTGAAAGTGCAGCTAGATCTGATATACTCTAGAGGGGAGTGAATAGAGTATATGGTGATTTTAAAACTTTTACAACTGCTGTTGTATTTTAGGTGTGTGTGCAGGGAAGCAAATATAATAAACCAAGATTTAGCAATTATCTAATCACAACACATTCACAGAGCAAGGCCAGAAAACAAAAGGAAAAAGAAAGCAACCAGACGACACAAGAATTTTATAGTGGTTCCCCAAATCTGGGTAGTCCACTCTTCTACCACCCTGGTAGGAATCCACTGCAGGAAGGGGTTGATCAGGTGTCCTGGCACCAATGGGGTTTTGATCAGGTTCCCAAAAACCAAACCCTTAAGTCTTTTGGTGGGAGACTTGCAACCAGAATAATTTTGAAGGGAATTAAAAACCTTGTACAGAGGTGGAGTGAGAGGGTGATGAGGTCTTCTCTTTCTCAAGTCAAATGAGAAGACTTGTGGATTATTGTTTAGCAGCTTTGCTCCCCCTGAGATGTAGAATGGATCAGGAAGAATGATGGAGCACTGCTTCAGGGTGATAGGTCTTCAAAGACCTAGAATTCCAAGTCCAGAGAAGGTCTTCAGGAACTTCTTGTAATTGATATGAATGTATTGTTTTTGAAGTTATCCTGAGTAAAAGCAGATGAAGAAGACTCTTGATATTGATGTAGTGTTCTTCTTCTTCTTCTTCTTCTAGATCAATTTCTCTCTGGGCCAAGAATGAAATCATTTTTCTTGTGTTGTCTGAATCACTGTCTATCTTTTTTTTGTTGTATGTTGTGTATCTGTGTATATCTAACTATTTCTGTATATCTGTCTATATCTCATAAGAACACACTCGAATTTTTGAATATCGAGCAGTAATGGGAGACGGCCTGGAAAGGAAGCAGCAATTAATTATTTCCCCAACTGTTTCCATGGGAAAATGACATGTAATAATCCAGGATTAACTGCGCATTCTAACGGTAGTATTCTGTGAAGAATTGCCATTAATTGTCTAGGAATCAGCTCCATGGAATGAGACGGGAACGGAAGAATACCTAGTCTGGAATCGTCGACCGAAGAACAGAATTCATCGAGCTGAGTTTTGAGTTCGTCGAGCTGAGCCTGAGTTCGTCGAGCTGAGCTAAGTTCGTCAAGCTGAGCTGAGTTCGTCGAGCTGACAATCTTCATTCGTTGATCATATAACCTTTAATATCAGACAAACATTATTCGTTAAGCAGAGAACCAAATTCGTCGAGCTGAGAATAAAATTCGTTGAGCTGAGAAAAGTTCTGGACTTGGACGAAATACTCTGCATCTTCTGAAATACTGTGTCGACACAAGGTGGTGTCGATAGATTGATCTTGGTGTCGACACAAATCCTCTGGTGTCGACATAAGCTGGTGTCGACTGAAATCCTGGTGTCGACACAAATCATCTGGTGTCGACTCAAACCCTCAGTGTCGACACAGATTCTCTGAGTACAAAAATCGTCGAGTAGAGATCAGCATTCGTCGACCTGAGAAGCTGTGAACTTGAGGTCCAAGTTTGTCGAGCTCAAAATATAATTCGTCGACCGAAGCATGAAGCTGGACTTAGAGAAATTCTGAAGTAGTCCTGATAAGCTTGAGGTAAAATCCCGGTGTTCGTCGAGTAAAGAACACAGTTCGTCGAGCTCAGCACTGTGAATTGTCTCACGTTCGTCGAGCGCAGAACTCCATTTGTCGAGCTGAGTTCGACGAACGTCGAACTCATTTCACTTAGTCTGAAAAAATGATAGAGCTGGAGTTCCTGATGGTCTTGAAGAAGGCTGGTCCATCTGAAGTTGAGATAGAGAACTGTTCTAGACTCTAAGACAAAAAACTTAACCTAGACTATACATGATGGGTCACATCCTAAGTCAGTGAACCTAGCCCAAATCAACTAGGGATCCAACAATCTCCCCCTATTTGGGTGAGGTCACTAACAGAGACTCCAAGCAAAGAACAAATAGAAAAACAAAGCAAAATTAAGAAATATATCTGGCAGAGAATTTACAACACATGCATCAGATATATATATATATATATACATACGGGCTTTGTTTTAATGCAAGATACAGGCTAAAATAGAAGCAGAAATGAAATAACCACAAAATTACTTCTCTGTCTTCTTCTGTTTTGGCTTGTCTTCTGGTGCTTTATCTCCTGGCTTCTTGAAAATGATTTCCCTGTTGGGATCTGAAGCTTGAGCCTTGGTCATAGTCATGTCAGCTGCCCCTATGATGTTCAGTGAAGAAGCTCTGGGGACAACTGCTTCTGGGTGAAGATGCATGGACTCATCAACATTGAGTAACTTGTTTGCTTTCCTAAATCTCTTTAGCTCATCTCTCCTGTACTGAGATATAGTAGTTCAGCAGTTGTGTCCTTGCCTTCAGCTTTAGCTTTGTTGATCAGAGATAAGCCAATGATTTCTTGGAATCTTGTCATTCTGGCTGTGTTGGCTGTTTCTGGATCTTCAGGAGGAGAATATGGCCTTTCAGCTTCATGTTCCTTAGATTCCTGGTGTTGCTGCTGCTGTTGTTGAGGGTGTTGTCTGCCTGAAGATGGTGGCCTTGGCTGACTGCCACCAGAGGATCTCCCTGTTTGTCTCTGATAAGTTTGAATAGGAGCAGATCTCTGAGAGCCAGATCCAGAGACACCTGCTGCTGGAGGAGGAGGAGGAGGAGGATCCTTTCTGTATCTATGAACTGGGGGAGGAGAGTATCTCCTACTCCTCTTCCTCTCTTTTTGCTGGTTCTTTGATAGCCATATTCATGCAGGAATCCCTTTGTAAGGAGCAATATTGTGCAGAATATAGTATGGAGTGTCTGCAGTGGGATTAGGCTTGGGAGAAGGAGGAGGAGGAGCCTTCCTTTTCTTAGAGAGCAACTTCTTTTTCTTTTTAGCAGCCTCCTCATCTGATTCATCATCATCATCATCAGAATCTGAACTCTGAGGGTTGTCATACAGAGCATTCAACTTCCTCAGAGTGGCATCAGGAATGATAAGAAGTTTTTCTTGAGGGGGGATAGAAGGTTCAGAGGGTGAGGTTTCAACAACAGTAGAGACAGAGCTTGCAGCTGCTGCCTTATTCTCTTCTTCAATGTCTGTCAGAATGAGCTCATCCAGATCAGGCATGGGAGAATCATCCATTACAAAATCTGGGACAGGGCAGATTGCTGGAATAGTCACAGGAATTGGAACAGCAGTAGGAGCAGCAAAGATGTCACAAAGTTTCTTGGCAACTGCTGGACTAGCTGGAGAGGTATACTGGACAATAGCCAAATATGGCTTAGCAACCTCTACTGAAGGAATAGCCAAATGTGGCCTAGCAATCTCTACTAAAGGAAGCTACATATATACAGGATCAAAGATATGAAGTATCTCAGATAAATTAACTGTGGGATTTATAAGGAAATCACCAGTAGTTGTTATTGAATCTACTGACTCATCAAAGCTACTGTCAGTGTCCATGAATTGAATAAAATCAATTGCTGTATCTGTAACTGCATTATCAAGCACTATATTAACTGTATTTGTAGTATCTGTATCTGTATCAACTCTATCAACTTCTGCAGCTACTGCACCAGCTTCATCATGGAGCATCTCCCCCTGCATGGGTTCAGGAGAACCTGGAGCCAGGCCCCTGAATGAAGAGGGGGCAGCAGAGAGGGCTGTGATTTGTGCAGATAAAGAATCAATGGAATTCACCAGAGGTGTAATGGCCTCTGTGATGAGTGATTTAATAAGAGGAGTCAGCAGAGAGATGATGGAGGGAATAGTGGAGGAGTCCATAAGTGGAGAAAGAATAGTGGAGGGGAGAGAAGCAGAGGAGGAAGGAGGAATGTGGGGAGGGGATAATGGAGGGAGAACAGTGTGTGATTCAGTGGGTATGGTGTAGGATGGAATAGTGGATAGGTGTGGGGGAAGAGTGGATTGACGAGGTGAGGGAATATGTATTTCAGTGGGGGAAACTGGAGTTGTAGGGATATGTGTAAGATCAGGCGGTGGAGATTGATGTTGAGGTGGAGTCAATTGAGGTGCAGGAGGAGTGGGAAGAGATTTGGTAGGTGGAATGGCCTCTTCAGTGTCAGGGTGGGGAGTGACCTTGACGGTCCTGGTGCTCTCAAAAGCATTAATGGAGGAGGAGGAACCCTTGGAGGGTTTGGTGATTGTCCTCTCCCATCGGCCAAACAAGGCACAAGTGAGGCGCTTGCTGGTATTGATGAATGTGGTCGGGGAGACCAAACATTCACTGGCCTTTTCCTGGAGGAAAATCCCCAGGATTCTGCCGTCGCAGACTTCCTTCTTGCTTGCTTTATTCTTGATTAGGTCAAAGAATACCATGCCCCAATCAACATGACGCTTGTTGAGCACTACGCACATAATCAGGAATTGATGGCGAGTGACATAGTGATGTGCCGAGTGCTTGCCCATCAGAATTTTCCCTACAATGTCGGCCAAAAATTGATAGGCGGCTGACATTTGCTTCTTCAGAAGCTTATTAGGGTTGTTGCCGGAGAAACCCATGACTTTCAACATATCAGCATATTCCTCAGTGTCCATTTCCAAGTTGTCTTCACCATTAATCAGTCCAAAAATTTCAGAGAGCACTGCTGGAGACAGGGAAACGGCAGTGTTTCCTATATGTCCTGTCAGATTTCCGTCTTTAGAAACTATGGCAGTGTAAACCCATTCTCTTATCTCGGTTGAGTGTAGCTTGATGCTGCGTGTCATGAAATCCTTGAGATGCAAATCTTCAAGTAATTCAAGGATATAAAGAAAATTTGGATCTGAATGTTGGAAGGACTCAAAGTCCATGGAGAATGCTGCATCAAACCTCATCGCCGCAAGTGCTCCTGGAGGAATCGCCATTGATGACCTGCAAAGAAAATCACAGAGAGAACGGCGATCAAGAGAAAAGGAACTGAAAGCGCGGGACGGAGGTCGAAGAAAACCTAGATATAAGATTTTCAGAATATGAATCGACAAGCTCCATTCCACGAAAAGAGACAGATCTTCGAACTGAGGTCGACGAAATAAGTTAGAGGTGAGTAGTTTGTCAAACTCATTGAGAAGAATTGAAAACAGTTCGTCGAACTCCGTTCGACGAAATGGTTTTTGAAGCAAGGTTCGTCGATCTCCGGTCGACGAAAATTACTTCCACACAGAGAATTCGTCGATCTCCGTTCGACGAGAATCTCTCAAACTTTCCCTAATTCGTCGAACTCCGTTCGACGAACTCTGGAAAATTCGTCGAATGCAGACAGAAATTAATTTAACTCTTCTCCATCAATCATTCCCAGTTGATTTATAAAGAACAGATGTGTTTTCTCATCCAAAGGCTTGGTGAAGATATCTGCTCTCTGTAGATCAGTAGGAATGTGGATCCAGTTAATTTTCTTTTTGTCCACATTATCTCTAATGAAATGATGTCTTATTTCAATATGTTTAGTCCTAGAATGATGAACCGGATTCTGAGTTATAGCAATAGCACTTGTATTATCACAAAATAAGGTTGAATTATTTAAGTTGATACAATAATCTAGGAGTTGGTTTTGTATCCATAGCATCTGTGAGCAGCAGCTGCCAGCAGCCATATACTCTTCCTCAGCAGTTGATGTAGACACAGATGTCTATTTTTTGCAAAACCAAGAGACAAGTCTCATACCCAGGAACTGGCAAGTTCTAGAGGTACTTTTCCTGTCCACTCTACATCCAGCATAGTCAGCATCTGAATATCCAGTTAACTCAAATTCTGACTCTGCAGTATACCAGAGTCCTAAACTAGGACAACTCTTTATATATCTCAAAATTCTTTTTAGAAAAATAGGATGAGATTCTTTAGGATTCACTTGGAATCTAGCACAAAGGCATGTGGCAAATATTATGTCAGGCCTGTTAGCTGTTAAGTATAATAGGGATCCAACAATTGCCCTATACTGTTTATTAAAAATTTTGGGATGGGTGATGCCTCGGGAATGCATAAGGTCAGCAAACCTCTTGCACAATTTGGGATCAGTAGACCCAAAAATAATGTCATCCATATATATTTGTACCAATAAGATTTGGTCCTTATGATGTCTAATGAAAAGGGTTTTATCTATGGTTCCTCTTGTAAATTTATGCTCTAAAAGAAAGCTAGCTATGGTCTCATACCAAGCTCTTGGAGCTTGCTTTAAACCATAGAGAGCTTTATGCAATTTGTAAACACAAGAGGGTTGAGTTAGAGAGATAAAACCTGGAGGTTGTTCTACATAAACCTCTTCTTGAAGTACACCATTCAGAAAGGCACTCTTAACATCCATCTGGAATACTTTGAACTTTTTGTATGCTGCATAGGCTAGGAATATTCTAATGGCCTCCAACCTTGCAACGGTTGCAAAGGTTTGGTCATAGTCTATTCCTTCTTCTTTTCTATAGCCTTGGGAAACCAGTCTAGCCTTGTCCCTTACTATGTTCCCTTGTGCATCCAATTTATTCCTATAGACCCATTTGGTTCCAATAATTGGGTAGTTATGGGGTCTTGGAAACAAATCCCAAACTCTATATCTCTCAAACTGATTTAGTTCCTCTTGCATTGCAAGAATCCAGTGGGGATCTTGCTCAGCTTCATGGATGGTGAGAGGTTCAATTTGAGAGAGAAAACAGGCATGCATCAAGTCTTGATTGAGCTGATGTCTTGTCTGTACACCAACTGAAATGTCTCCAATCTCTTGAGATCTGGGGTGATCTCTAAGTGTGACAAGATCAGTTTGTGGAGTTGGTTGAACAACAACTTCTGTAAATAATTCCTCTTGAGGAATGGTACTGGCTGTTGATGGAAGTTCAGTTACTTCCTCTTGGATTTCCTCTTCACTATCTTCAGCAGCCTGTGGAGTGGGATGAGTTGGAACCTGTTGGGTAAGGTTTAGTCCATCCATAGAATCACACAGTGGTGAAACCTGCAAGAAACTATTGGTAGAAATGTCTTTCTCCTTATAAGACATGTTAGCTTCATCAAAAGACACATGGACAGATTCTTCAATATTAAGGGATGATTTGTTGAAAACCCTATAGGCCTTGCTTACTTGGGAATATCCTAGAAAAATCCCTTCTTCAGCCTTAGCCTCAAATTTTCTAATGTATCTTTTATTATTAGTGTGGATGTAACATATGCAACCAAAAACTTTAAATTAAGTGATTTTAGGTTTCTTTTCTTTAAGTAATTCATAGGGGGTCTTATGTTTTAGTTTATGTATAAGACATCTGTTCAGGACATAGTTAGCTGTGTTTACAGCTTCTGCCCAAAAGGATAGAGGCATGTAAGCATCTGCTAACCATGTACCTGCAGCTTCAATGAGTGTCCTATTTTTCCTTTCAGCAACCCCATTTTGTTGGGGAGTTCTAGGAGCTGAGAAGCACTGCCTGATACCTTCCTTCTCACAGAACTCATGCATAAGAAGAGACTCAAACTCTGTGCCATGATCACTTCTGATCAATGCAACATGAGTAGAGAACTCAATCTGTATGGTCCTGAGAAAATCTGTAAGAACTTTGAATGTATCTGACTTAGCTCTCAGGAAGGCTACCCAACTGAATCTGGAGAAATCATCAACAATGACTAAGGTGTAAGACTTACCTCCTAGGCTTTGTACTGCAATGGGTCCAAAAAGATCCACATGAAGCAGATACAATATCCTAGGTTAATCACTTTTATTAATGGATTTGAAACTAGTTTTAGTTTGCTTAACTAGTTGACAAGCCCTGCATAGGATTTCCTTCTTGTAGGGACCAGAAGGTAAATCTCTAACAAGGTTGTCTTTAGATAACCTAGATATGTTCTTAAGGTTTACATTTCTCATCCTTTTGTGTCATAACTCATTTTGGTTACTAGTGATATTGAGTAAACAAATATCAGTTGTGGCAGAAATGAAATCTACTAAATATATGTTTCCTTGTCTAAGTCCAATTAAAATAGTTTGGTTTTTATCATTTATAATAGAGCAAGAGGTAGATTTGAAATGTACCTGATAACCTTCATCACATAATTGACTTATGGATATAAGGTTATCTTTAAGTCCTCTTACGTATGTTACCTTTTTGAAGGTCACTGCTCCAATGCTTACTCTTCCATACCCTTCTGACTGACCACTCTTTGAGTCTCCAAATATCACCTTTGGTCCTAGCTTGGACTTATAGCTGGAGAGATTTGCTTTGCTGCCAGTCATGTGCTTGGAACAGCCACTGTCCAGGTACCAGGTCTGACTTAGCCTTGGACAGCTCTTCACCTATGCCTGCATTAAAAAATAAAGCTCAATTGTTCTTGACCCAGGTTACCTTGGGTCCTTGGTTTGGCTGAAAAGTAAAACTAGAAATGACTGATAATGCAGGTTGAGACTTATACCCTAGAGGGTGATATCTCCTAGGTGAGATTATCCAATCAGCTACAGGATTAAATGTCTTGTTAGCTGTTTTAAAATTTCTATAGGAGAAATGATTTAAATTTGGTCGTTCTGGGATCGACGAATTATTGTAAGTTCTTCGACCAGAGTTCGACGAATGGGGATGAGATCGTTGACCTCCACTCAGAGAATGACCATGGTCATTTTCTGCATCCCACGTTCGTCGACCTCTGCTCGACGAACCATACACAGTTCGTCGATCGCAGTAGGACGAATAATTATTTCTGAAGTTTGCGTTCAGCATTCGTCGATCGGGGTTCGACGATCTTGCAGGATTTCGTCGATCTAAGTTCGACGAATTCTGCTGAACTTGGTTTTTAATAGCTTTCTTCTATTTTCTATTTCTATTGTCTAGGGGATTTGACTTGTTTTCTGTTGGGTATTGTATCCACAATTACCTGGATTTGAGGAAGCCACTTGTCAAGCTAAGATGAATTCACAATGTATTTGATGAAATCTCTTAAGTTGTGCTTGCAGTTATTCCACGCTAAGTGCACACCAATGTCAGGGTGCAGTAGGTCAATATACACGGGTCTGCACAACGTAATCCCTCGTTGAGCAGATCAATGTGTTGGCCTACGTGTACTCTCTCTATTGGAGTACACTTACTTTCAAGTACAGGGCTGTAACTATGCAAGAGCAGACAAGGAGCAAGGATGGGTCAAGGAGCAGCTCTTGGGTGGAAAGACGAAAATCGTCTAAGTATAATTTGGCGAGAATCACCAAGTGATTCTCGCCGAATCATCGAGAATGATTAGTAATTCTCGCCGACTCTATCCGGCTACCTCAAAACGGTGCCAAGTAAGATTCGGCGAGAATCACTAGTGATTCTCGCCGAAGCCATCGTTGAGCAGATCATGGCCAAGTAATATTCGTCGAGAATCACCAAGTGATTCGGCGAGAATCATCAAGTGATTCGGCGAGAATCACTAGTGATTCTCGCCGAATCGTCGTGAATCACAAACTGATTCTCGCCGATTCGTCGAGAATCACCTTCGATTCTCGCCGATTTTGACTTGGCAGTTTTTCTGGAAACAGCTGGACCGGATTCTGCCGCTGGCACTATTTTGAACCGGATTTAGGGTTTCTTCTTGTGGGACCCACAACAGTCATCTTGAAGTTGTCTACAGTATAAATACAGGTGTATTTTTGAACAGTAAAGGGAACGGAGAAAAAGACGAAACACGGGCCGCGACGTAACCTAGATCGCGAGTTCCGCTCCGCCGTCGCCGCCGTCGCCGCTTGAGAGAGTTGATTCGCCGGTGTTGATCGTGGTTTCTCCCAGATCTCCCGTCGATAGAAGCTTAGCCTAGCTTAGCGTCTCACGTGTCTAACCGGAGATCCTTTGTCTCTTGATTTGTTGATCGGGAAAACCTTCCCCGTCCGAATCGATCGAGATGATTGATCCTAGTGTGACCGTTGGAAGACCTAGCTTGCTTTGCTACGAAGTTTGGATCTCTAGAGTACAGCAGCCGCACATCGTTGTCGCCGCCAATCCCGTGAACCTAGCCGCCGCCCATCTTGCCACCGCCGGTTCCGGGGAGATCCTCTACAAGAGAGATCTAGGGTTGTGGACTCTTCGTGGACTTCAAGAACACGTCGTCTACGAAGAGGGACACCTTAGTCTCCAAACATAGTTTGTATTTCTTGTACATTCTAGTTTTATTTCTGTTGTAAAGTAACGTTGGTTCCTAGTTGTAAGGGTTGGGTGCAACCCGTGTTGTGGGAGTGTTGACTCCTACGTGTGGAAGGGTTCCTTCCGATAGTGCAAGGATTGGATTTCAATCCTGTTGGAGAAGAGACCGAGTCGTCCCTTGTTGGGAGATAGGTCGAAGGGGGAAAGTGGATGTACCCAAATCGGGGAACCACTATAAATAGCTTGTGTATTCTGTGTGCTGTGCTGTTTATTTTTATTGTGCAGGTACAATTTTAAATTCCGCATAAACGCTGCACGTCACCTATTCCCCCCCCCCCCCCCTTAGGTGAAGATAGTTGACACTAGGTGGACTTTCAAGTGGTATCAGAGGGAGGTTGATCATCAAAAAGGTTTACACCTTGAGTAGAATCCTGCCACCAGTGTAAGAAGCATGGAGCTTGATCATGAGATATCGCCACTAAGACTCCCCACATGCACAAAGGAGTTTTATCCCGTCTGGAGGATGAGAGTGTCGTATCACTTGGATGCTATCGATCTTCGAGCATCTTTCATCCTGGAAGAGGGTCCTTTTATTCCTATGAAGACCTCCAACTCTAGAAAGAATATCCAAGTGCCCAAGTACATTGCTGAGATGTCGGAGACGGAACTTTCATTATTTAATTTGTACAAGAGGATTCGTCAAATTATCATGGATATCTGGTCTGGAGCTTCTCGCTCTAGATTGGAAAAATGTGGGTCGGCTAAATCTATGTGGGTGATGATCTCAGAGCTGATGGGGGGTCAGAGAAAGCTGGAATCTGCTGTCAACCAGAGGATGAAGCCTATGTGGGGGTCCTCGCCTCTGAAGATGAAGGCAGGGATCTATCGGACAGCATCAGAGCTCCAGTGTCAGTGTCAGAGACTAAAGAGGCCAGTGAGGAAAGCAGCTCTGATGAGGATGACACAACGGTCACTGGCTTTAATGACAATAACACTGAAGAGCAGGTAACTTCTTCATCCTGCCCCGTCTCTCTTGAAGTTTCTGAAGACAGGAACTGCTTTGCTTCAGAAAATTCTGATTCTCTGAAGAGAGCCCTTCAGAAGAGCAACCTACTTGTTGAAGAATAAGCTCAGGAGATTGCTCGGCTGAAGACCTTGTTGGTTCTCCAATTGGCATCCAACAAGGTCAAGGACTCTAAAATCTCTGATCTAGAGAGTAGTCTAGAGAATGAGAAAAGGATAGTATCAAACTTTTCCAAGGTTGATGTTATAAAGAGAAAGCAAGAAAATGGGTGGATCTCCCGGATTATCAATTCGTGGAGAAATGGGGAAACGGTATTCCGACCCCCCACTCCAAGCAGGAAGGCAACTCATCATGCCTTCAGGTATGATCACAGGAATAATCGTGGTCACTGCAAGGGTGATCTGTCCTCATGTGGAGACACCCGTAGTGCAAGGGCCGTCGTGGACACCCATGAGAGAATACCTAAGGCTCATTCTGAGCCCTTTGTATTCACTGCCACTGCCTCAACTCGGTGTGAATCTGCATGTACCAGCTCACAGAACACTTCTCACCACCCGAGGACACAGGACAGGGAGGTTAGAAGTCATGGTGTAAGTTTTCATGGGGCCTCAGGAAGGGGGATGCCTGAAAGGAAGGCACCACCTCCCCGGCCTCATGACGCTCGCAACATGCATTCCTTCCACCCTTCCACGTGTCACGGTGGAAGAGGAAATTTTGTGAGGAGATCATGCCCTATCCCGTTTAGACCTAGGACCGTGACTACCTCAGTCACTAGATCAGGTCAGAAACGGCGATACAACATTCACCCGTGTTGGTGCTGTGGCAAAGTGGGATACTTTGCCATAGACTGTTGGCACAACCCCTCTGTGTCAAGGGTAAGGGCCTATCCACATTTTCTGGGCAGAGGTAGTCTTCCTGACAGTTTTTCTGAAGGAAGGCAGTCGAGTGCTTATGCTAGCAGGAACCTATGACCCAATATGTATTGGGTTCCTAAGTTTAAGTAACTCTTTCTTGCAGGGTAGTCTAGGTTCCCGTAAATATGATGAGAACTAGACAGTAGATGGCTAAAGACTAAATTGGAACAAGCGTCTGGAATAACAGATGTGATATCTACATGGGCATGCTCACAACGAGCACCTGGTATATTTTAGTCAGAGAGGCCAAATGATCACTCTCATAATCCCAGGTAATTTTCATCAGCTCCAAGACTTGAGTTGTTTTCCATCGACATTTACATATATATATCTTTATATATATATACATGTATGTGTGCGCATCTAAGGATAGGTTAACACGATGAATATAAACCTTAGATACATCATTAAAGAGTTATCGATAATTCCACTGGTAGATTCGAGAACTAACATCTACAGGCGTAAATTAGTTCACTGACAACTAACGAAGATACGTCTTTGGAAATCTCGACAAAGAAGATACGTCATTGGAAATCTTGCCATCAAGAAATGTATGGAAGAGCCAGTTCAAACCCTAATAGATTGGCTTTAAGAAGTACTTACATATTTAGAAGATTTTCAAATCGACTTAGACAAACTAGAAACCCGCTTAACCCGAAGCCTTCCGCCGAACACACGGAAACCGTTAAAATCCCCTTAACTCGTCGATCCCTCTTATTCCCGCCGACTCTTCACATTCCGCAGGAATCCAGCCGAAGGACCTTCTCGGCAGGAAACTCGCCGAATCCCGCATGATTCTCGCCGCTTCACCGAAGGTTTCCCGCAAGCTTCTCACCGAAGGTCTCCATCGTCTTCATCTTCCCCTTCCGCAAGATTCCCGCAGGTCTCCCGCCGATTCTTCCCCTTTCGTCGACATCCCGCACGATTCCCCGATCGCAACTCGCGAAGAACTTCGTCAATCTCAGCGTGCAAAAATCCCGTCGATCTCGTCGATCCCGTCGCGTGCACCTACCAAGTGTCCATCATCTTCATCGAACTAACTTACCGTCTACGCTTTTAGGTAACCTCATCATCACCCTTACTTGGACTTGATCACTAGTGTCGCGTCCTTTTTTGATTTTTGATTAAGCGTAGAGTAGGGTTTCTCCCTAGAGTTGCAATGGCTCCAAGGACAACCGCTGGGCTAGTCGCTGGATGCGAGCTGGTTTGCACAGGGTTCTCTCATGCCTCAGATGAATTCAGGAACATCATCCTTATGCTAGAGGAGGCTGGACTCTCATTCGTTCTAGAGCATCCCTGTAAAATCCTGGACAAGGAGGTGCTGGAGTTCTTTGCAACCGCAAAACTCCGGAATGACGACTCTCTCATCAAGAGCAAGGTTGTTGGGTCAAAGATCAAGATGTCTGCCAGCAAGCTGACCCACTTCCTGCAGCTCTCTAGCTCAGAGCACGAGGACTATCTTGAGGAAGAAGACAAAACCAGGACTCTCTTATTCTATGGTCTCGCTCGAGGAACTCGGTCGATAAAGCGAAAGGATATGAATGAAGAAGGGAAACTTCTGTCAGACATCGTTGGAAAAGTTCTCATATGCAAGCCGGGATCTCATGACCACATCTCTGCGGACATGTTCAAGATCCTGGTGGCGATTGTCTGCAGGAAAAGATTCAACTGGGGGGCATTGCTGTTTGAGAAGATAAAGGACACCCTGAGATCACCTAGCTTTGGCCGAATCATAAGTCTGTATCTCAATCAGCTGAATGGAGATAAATATGACATGAGTAAAGGTGTTCCTCTCCATTACTTAAAGAAAATGGACTCGACTGTTTTTGACAGATGGGAGAGGCGAATTGGGCAGGCTGCCATGGTAGAACATCAGGACGCATCTCCAGCCGAGGACGGCACTGTGGTTGATTCCGTAGTAATCCCCAGTGAAATTCCTGACGCTTTGACTGCAGGAATTGAGGGGGAGCCTCTACCCACTGATGCTCATATCGTATCTGACATCTCCCAGATAGCCAGAGATGCAGTGGCAGCTATACAAGAAGCAAGTGAAACTGTGCTGGAGAATGAGGAGGCTCTGAACCTGAACGATGAAGGAGCCGAAGCTAATGTAGAGGAGACAGCTGACGACGATGATGCTGATGCGCTTGATCTCATGGATGATGAAGGTGAAGAGGAAGGCGATGAGGGACAGGAAGCATTGGAGACTCAGGATATCATTGAACCTCCAGCTGACAAGCACGCACCTGAGATCGTTCCTGAGAACACTGGTGCACGAGTGGACGGGGAGTCTGAGAAATCTACAGATGCTGCAAGTATTCATCCCTTAGAGGCTGTGCTCCTGTCCAGCTCTACAGGTGCATTTGATGAAGTGCATGGCCAATAAGTGCCTCAGGCTCATCCACTACGAGATGATCTAGCAACTCACACCGTGAATATCATTCAGGGCATAGTGGATGAGCTTAAGGAATCTTTTTAGAAAGCTCAAGATAAAATGTTGAAAAGGATTAAGAAATCAGAAAATCTCATGCTCAAGAACATGGTGGAGATCAATCATAAACTTGACGTGATGGAAAAGAAATTTGAAGATAAGTATACAGCGGCCGACCAAGCTGTCACTCTTCTTATGGCCGGATTGAAAAAGAACACCGATACTCTCGCCGTAGTAAATCAGAATGCTCATGTCGTAGCAAACAACATTCAAAAGTTTGATGGCAATATGGTAACTCTCAACACCAATCAGCAGACTTTGGTCACTGAATTCTCCAGGACTACAAAGCATATTGATGACTCACTGCACTCCTATGCAAACTCCATCGCAGTCGAAGCCAAAAGGGGGAGAAGGAATATATAGCTAAGATGACTGAGCTTCGGGAAGTCATGATCAACAACTTCGAACAGTCAAACAAATATGTCTATGATAGTTGCTGGTGGATGCTCCAACAGGCGTTAGGCGTCGATTTGAATCCTGTGGGTATTCATGCTCCTGAGACTACTACGGCTGTTGAGGGAGTAAGTGCTGCAGAAGTTCCCATGTGTGAAGCTGATGCTGGGGCTATTTCCAAAGCAAAACGTATGGCCATGTTTGACCAAGAGGCCCTAGCAAAAGCCAAGGACAAGAGAAAGTTTCAAGAAGGGACATCAAAGGAAACACAAGCTGAAAAGAGAATCAGACTGAAGGAGGAGGAAGTAAGAAACGAAAAGTGGAGTCCAGTATCCAAGAGTATCATATTGGACACATTCTGGCTACATGAACAAGGGGAAATCAATCGAAACGATGTATACAGCCAGTATGAGTGGGAGATGCATAAGACGTATGAAGACAAACGAAACATCGTTTTCAGGACCAATACTTCGGCAGATAAAACTCCTCCTCCCAGATATTATCCGAAGCCCAAAGAGTATATGGAGAGGCAAAGAAAGAAGTATTTGGCTCAAAAACTCAAGGATGACTTAGCCAAAGAAAAATAGTCAAAAATTTATAGCCTGTCATTCTCTCTTAAGAACAATTAGCGTTTATTGTTGTTTTATGAACAATCTTGAGTTTATATATATACATATATATATATGCATTTGAATTTATAAATGACTCAAGTCTTGATTTGTCTGCCTTTCTTCTCTTGTGCTGCATACTTAAATTCTGAATGTTGTTTATATTATCTGGTTGGTGTTATTCATCTTAGCTAGTAGGGTTTTGGCTTCGTCAAATAGGGGGAGATTGTTGGGTATTGTATCCACAATTACCTGGATTTGAGGAAGCCACCTGTCAAGCTAAGATGAATTCACAATGTATTTGATGAAACCTCTTAAGTTGTGCTTGCAGTTATTCCACGCTAAGTGCACACCAATGTCAGGGTGCAGTAGGTCAATATACACGGGTCTGCACAACGTAATCCCTCGTTGAGCAGATCAATGTGTTGGCCTACGTGTACTCTCTCTATTGGAGTGCACTTACTTTCAAGTACAAGGCTGTAACTATGCAAGAGCAGACAAGGAGTAAGGATGGGTCAAAGAGCAGCTCTTGGGTGGAAAGACGAAAATCGTCTAAGTATAATTCGGCGAGAATCACCAAGTGATTCTCGCCGATTCGGCGAGAATCACTAGTGATTCTCGCCGACTCTATCAGGCTACCTCAAAACGGTGCCAAGTAAGATTCGGCGAGAATCACTAGTGATTCTCGCCGAACCTATCATTGAGCAGATCATGGCCAAGTAATATTCGTTGAGAATCACCAAGTGATTTGGCGAGAATCATCAAGTGATTCGGCGAGAATCACTAGTGATTCTCGACGAATCGTCGATAATCACTAACTGATTCTCGCCGATTCGTCGAGAATCAACTTCGATTCTCGCCGATTTTGACTTGGTAGTTTTTCTGGAAACAGCTGGACCGGATTCTGCCGCTGGCACTATTTTGAACCGGATTTAGGGTTTCTTCTTGTGGGACCCACAACGGTCATCTTGAAGTTGTCTACAGTATAAATACAGGTGTATTTTTGAACAGTAAAGGGAACGGAGAAAAAGACGAAACACGGGTCGCGACGTAACCTAGATCGCGAGTTCTGCTCCTCCGCCGCCGCCGTCGCCGCTTGAGAGAGTTGATTCGCCGGTGTTGATCGTGGTTTCTCCCAGATCTCCCGTCGACAGAAGCTTAGCCTAGCTTAGCGTCTCACGTGTCTAACCGGAGATCCTTTGTCTCTTGATTTGTTGATCGGGAAAACCTTCCCCTTCCGAATCGATCGAGACGATTGATCCTAGTGTGACCGTTGGAAGACCTAGCTTGCTTTGCTACGAAGTTTGGATCTCCAGAGTACAGCAGCCGCACATCGTTGTCGCCGCCGATCCCGTGAACCTAGCCGCCGCCCATCTTGCCGCTGCCGGTTCCGGGGAGATCCTCTCCAAGAGAGATCTAGGGTTGTGGACTATTCGTGGACTTCAAGAACACGTCGTCTACGAAGATGGACACCTTAGTCTCCAAACGTAGTTTGTATTTCTTGTACATTCTAGTTTTATTTCTGTTGTAAAGGAACGTTGGTTCCTAGTTGTAAGGGTTGGGTGCAACCCGTGTTGTGGGAGTGTTGACTCCTACGTGTGGAAGGGTTCCTTCCGATAGTGCAAGGATTGGATTTCAATCCTGTTGGAGAAGAGACCGAGTCGTCCCTTGTTGGGAGATAGGTCGAAGGGGGAAAGTGGATGTACCCAAATCGGGGAACCACTATAAATAGCTTGTGTATTCTGTGTGCTGTGCTGTTTATTTTTATTGTGCAGGTATAATTTTAAATTCCGCATAAACACTGCACGTCACCTATTCCCCCCCCCCCCCCCATAGGTAAAGATAGTTGACACTAGGTGGACTTTCAATAGCTTTCTTCTATTTTCTGCTGAACTTGGTTTTTAATAGCTTTCTTCTATTTTCTGTTTCTATTGTCTAGGGGATTTGACTTGTTTTCTGACCTGGGTTTTTCAGTTAGTTTCTCTTTACCCTTACCAGTGATAAACTTTATGGGAGTAGAAAGTACATTCTTCTTTATTATGGGGGGTAAACCTGATGAAGCACCCAAGCCCAGCCTGCCATTTAATCTAACATTTACTGTGCTTGTGATATCCATCAGCTTGAGGCTTCTCCCATTGAGAGATTGCTCAAGTTGTTTTGCCTCACATAAATCAGATTTTAACTTGATTATCTGTTCATTAGCTAGTGTCAATTGGTCAGTTAGTTTTCTATTTTCTGTGCTGACAGATTCAAGGTTTTCTAGTCTAGTCCTCAATGTTTTTATTTCTTTCTCTGAGTTTATTAGATCCATGCACATAGTTTTAAATTCTACTTTAAATAAGTCAGAATTGAAGTCAAAACTGGAAATCACCTGATCAACCTCTGAGTCTGAGGCACCTTCATCTTCAGAATCCTCTTCTGATCCACAGTTGCTTCTGGAGGCATCTATTACCATTAGGCACACCTCCTTGGATCTGGCTTCTTCCTCTTCTTCACTGGAGCTGGAGGAGGATGTTTCCTCTTCTGTGTCACTCCAGCACTCAGCAACAAATCCCTTATCTTTCCTTTTATACTTGTTGGAGGAGGGTCTGCTGCTTTGTTTTCTTCTGGAGTCCTTGTCCCTGCCCTTGTCCTTTTTCTGATTCTCTGGGCATTCTGAAATATAGTGCCCTGGCTTTCTGCATCCAAAACACACAACCTCCTTAGTTGGTGTCTTGTCATATTTTGGCTTATCATCCTGCCTGGATGATTTTCTTCTAAAGTCCTTTCTTGCCATTTTGTAGAATCTTTTGGCAAAAAGGCTCATTAACTCCTCATTGGATGTAGATGTTTCATTGTCTTCAGAAGCTTTGAGTGCCAAGTTGTGCTCCTTCCTAACTGGGGTAGTTGCCTTCTGTTCTGCTGCCTCTCTTGATTTGACAAGCTGCTCATATGACTTCAGCTTGCCTAACAGGGATTCTGTTGAGATCTCATTGAGGCTTCTGGCTTCTTTGATTGGCCAGATTTTGGAGTCCCATGAACTGGGGAAGCACATCAGTATCTTGTCATTCACCTCAGTTAAGGTGATGTCCTTGTTAAGAGTCTTGAGTTCACTGATGATTGAACTTAATCTATTGTACATCTCAGCCACAGATTCTGTCTCATCCTTTTCGAAATTTTCATAGAGAGAAATGAGACTGGATCTCCTATCCTTTCTTTCATCAGCTGAGCCTGCTACCATTTGATTGAGAGAGTCCCAAATGGCCTTGGCTGAGGTGCACTCAGCCACCTTCTGAAATATGTCATCTGACATTGTCTGGGCCAGAATATTCATAGCCTTTACATCAGCCATCTTGGCTTTCTAATAGGCTTCAGTATTGTCTGGAGGTGGTACTGCACTCAGATTAGTTGATGTGCTGGCAAAAGGTGTACGAGCTGGAGGAACACCTATTGAAATGACAGAAAAAATATCCTCATCAATGGAGTTCATATATAATCTAATTCTTGCATTCTAGATTGCAAACTTATTAAGATTGCACACTGGAGGTCTAATGCTTGTATAATCCTTGTTTTGGGCCATGTCTGTGAGAAGGATAAGTTCAATAACAGAATAAAAACAAACAGATCTAACTAAGGGATCTTTGGGTTCAGGTGTTAGCCTGTACAACCAATCAGGTATGGTAATTTGACCAACCTGGAAGATGTTGTATTATTAACCAACCTGGCTCTGATACCAATTGAAAGTGCAGCTAGATCTGATATACTCTAGAGGGGGGGGGGGTGAATAGAGTATATGGTGATTTTAAAACTTTTACAACTGCTGTTGTATTTTAGGTGTGTGTGCATGGAAGCAAATATAATAAACCAAGATGTAGCAATTATCTAATCACATCACATTCACAGAGCAAGACCAGAAAACAAAAAGAAAAAGAAAGCAACCAGACGACACAAGAATTTTATAGTGGTTCCCCAAATCTGGGTAGTCCACTCTTCTACCACCCTGGTAGGAATCCACTGCAGGAAGGGGTTGATCAGGTGTCCTGGCACCAATAGGGTTTTGATCAGGTTCTCAAAAACCAAACCCTCAAGTCTTTTGGTGGGAGACTTGCAACCAGAATAATTTTGAATGGAATTAAAACCCTGTACAGAGGTGGAGTGAGAGGGTGATGAGGTCTTCTCTTTCTCAAGTCAAATGAGAAGACTTGTGGATTGTTGTTTAGCAGCTTTGCTCCCCCTGAGATGTAGAATGGATCGGGAAGAATGCTGGAGCACTGCTTCAGGGTGATAGGTCTTCAAAGACCAAGAATTCCTGGTCCAGAGAAGGTCTTTAGGAACTTCTTGTAATTGATATGAATGTATTGTTTTTGAAGTTATCCTGAGTAAAAGCAGATGAAGAAGACTCTTGATATTGATGTAGTGTTCTTCTTCTTCTTCTTCTAGATCAATTTCTCTCTGGGCCAAGAATGAAATCCTTTTTCTTGTGTTGTCTGAATCACTGTCTATATTTTTTTTGTTGTATGTTGTGTATCTGTGTATATCTAACTATTTCTGTATATCTGTCTATATCTCATAAGAACACACTCGAATATTTGAATATTGAGCAGTAATGGCAGACGGCCTGGAAAGGAAGCAGCAATTAATTATTTCCCCAACTATTTCCATGGGAAAATGACATGTAATAATCCAGGATTAACTGCGCATTCTAACGGTAGTATTCTGTGAAGAATTGCCATTAATTGTCCAGGAATCAGCGCCATGGAATGAGATGGGAATGGAAGAAGACCTAGTCTGGAATCGTCGACCGAGGAACAGAATTCGTTGAGCTGAGTTTTGAGTTCGTCGAGCTGAGCCTAAGTTCGTCGAGCTGAGCTGAGTTCATCGAGATGACAATCTTCATTCGTTGATCAGAAAACCTTCAATATCATACAAACATTATTCGTTGAGCAGAGAACCAAATTCGTCTAGCTGAGAATAAAATTCGTTGAGCTGAGAAAAGTTCTGGACTTTGACGAAATACTCAGCATCTGCTGAAATGCTGTGTCGACACAAGGTGGTGTCGACAGATTGATCTTGGTGTCGACACAAATCCTCTGGTGTCGACATAAGCTGGTGTCGACTGAAATCCTGGTGTCGACACAAATCGTCAGGTGTCGAATCAAACCCTAAGTGTCGACACAGATTCTCTGAGTACAAAAATCGTCGAGTAGAGATCAGCATTCGTCGACCTGAGAAGCTGTGAACTTGAGGTCCAAGTTCATCGAGCTCAGAATATAATTCGTCGACCGAAGCATGAAGCTGGACTTAGAGAAATTTTAAAGTAGTCCTGATAAGCTTGAGGTAAAATCCCGGTGTTCGTCGAGCAAAGAACAAAGTTCGTCGAGCTCAGCACTGCGAATTGTCTCACGATCGTCGAGCGCAGAACTCCATTCGTCGAGCTGAGTTCGACGAACGTCGAACTCATTCCACTTAGTCTGAAAAACTGATAGAGCTGGAGTTCCTGATGGTCTTGAAGATGGCTGGTCCATCTGAAGTTGAGATAGAGGACTGTCCTAGACTCTAAGACAAAAAACTTGACCCAGACTATACATGATGGGTCACATCCTAAGTCAGTGAACCTAGCCCAAATCAACTAGGGATCCAACACGATGTTTTGGTGTACTCTAAAGATGAGGAGGAGCATGATCGACATTTGCGACAGGTCTTGGCGACTCTGAGAGACCATAAGCTATACGCTAAGATGAGCAAATGCGAATTTTGGTTGCCTCAAGTTTCTTTTCTCGGCCACGTGGTTAATAAGGAGGGAATATCGGTGGACCCAGAGAATATCGCTGCGGTTATGGAGTGGGCGAGGCCTGTTACTCCCAAAGAGATCAGAAGCTTCTTGGGCTTGGTTGGATATTATAGAAGATTTGTAGAGTGCTTCTCTACCTTGTCTGCGTCGTTGACCAAATTTATGCAGGAGAATGTGGCCTTCATATGGGATGGCAAATGTGAGGAGGCTTTTGAGGAACTAAAAAGAAGGTTATGTTCAGCTCCAATTTTAACCTTGCATACTGAAGATAGTGAGTATGATATATATGTGGATGTGTCGCATGTCGGACTGGGCTGCGTATTTATGTAGGGCGGGAAGGTGATTGCGTACGTGTCGAGGCAGCTAAAGACTCACGAGAGGAATTACCCTACGCATGACCTGGAGTTTGCAGCTGTGAACTATGCGTTGAAATTATGGAGGCATTTGCTATACGGCGCGCAGTGCAAGATTTTCACGGATCATAAGAGTTTGAAGTATGTCTTCACTCAGAAAGAATTGAACCCACGCCAGCGGCGGTGGTTGGAGTACGTGGACGACTATGATGTTGAAAACCAGTATCATCCGGGCAAGGCTAATGTGGTGGCCGATGCCCTGAGTCGGAAGTCAGGGAAGATTTTCAATCACTCCACTGAGCGTCTAGTGGAAGAGTTTCTTTGATGGACATTTCTGTGGGAAGCTGCGACTCGCAGAGTAGCTTGGCAGTGGCAGAACCTTCGTGGATTGCGCTTACGAGACTGCATCAGAAGGATGATCCTGATCTTCTGCATTTGTATCTTCGAGCTGAAAAAGGCAAACTACCAGATTTCTCTGTAGATGATGCGGGTACCTTGAAGTATCGTGGCGGGTTTTGCATCCCCGCAGTTGTAGATATCCGGGATATGGTGTGTAGAGAAGCCCACGGATCTAATGTTGCCTACCATCCAGGGTATACCAAGATGTATCATGATTTAAAGCAGATTGCCTGGTGTTATGGGATGAAGAAGGACATAACCAGCTTTGTTTCAGAGTGTTACACCTGCAGGCGTGTGAAAGCCGACCATGGGAGGCCTGGTGGCAAGCTGACTCCCTTGGAGATTCCGATATGGAAGTGGGAGAGTATCTCGATGGATTTCATTAAAGGCTTACCGAGATCTCCTAAAGGGCATGATTCAGTTTGGGTGATCGTAGACAAATTGACGAAGTGTGCTCACTTCGTACCATTTAAGATCGATTATCCGATGAGGAAGATAACCGAGCTATATCTGGATGAGGTTATTAGATTGTATGGTGTACCCGTGAGTATCATATCAGATCGAGACTCCAGGTTTACGTCTCGTTTTTGGAAGAGCCTTCAAGAAGGGTTGGGTACAGATTTGAGATATTCCACGGCTTATCATCCGCAGACCAATGGTCAAACGGAGCGAGAAAATCAGATTGTGGAAGATATGATCCGATGCAATATTCTGGACCACGGAGGAGCGTGGGATGAGCGCTTGTGGCTTATGGAATTTGCATATAACAACAGTTATCAAGAAAGCTTGCAAATGGCTCCTTTTGAAGCTTTGTATGGGAGGCGCTACAGGACTCCCTTGTTTTGGGCTGAGGTTCACGAGAGACCTTTGTTGGGTCTAGAAGCACTCGAGGAAATGGAAACTGCTGTGAAACTTATTCGGGAAAAGCTTCGGATAGCCCAGGAGAGATACGAGAAGAACGCCAACCGGCGTAGGTCGGATTTGGAATTTGTGGTGGGGGACTCAGTGTTCCTAAAGGTCTCCCCGTTGGTCGGAGTCAAACGGTTTGGCAAGAACAGGAAGTTGGACCCGAGGTACGTGGGGCTGTTTCCGATTGTTGAGCGGATTGGTATATCAGCTTATAGGCTGGCGTTGCCCGCAAATTTCCCTGGCGTGCATGATGTCTTCCACATCAGTCAGCTGCGGAAATGTGTGATGAATGGCAGGCAGGTTTTGGATTCTGTCCCTCAGTTGAGCCGAATCTTTCTTATGTGGAGGTGCCTATCCGCATTTTGGATTCTCAGGTTCGTGCGTTGTGGAAGAAGTCTATTCCTATGGTTAAAGTTTTATGGAGGAATCAGGATGCAGAAAGCGCGACTTGGGAATTTGAGTCGGCTATGAGGGAGGCTCACCCTCATCTGTTTCCCTGATCTTGTGCCGGGTATGTTCTGTTTTACTTATTTTCATATAGCCCTTTCCTGACTCTTTCTCTCTCCTTTTGCATAGGAGTTCTGTGAGTAAAGTTTCGAGGCGAAACTTTCTTTTAGGGGGAGTGGCTGTGTAACGCCCCGAAACTCAAAGGAGCGACGGGGGATGTTTTGGGCCAGTTTTGGGTTCTGGCTGCAGGCACACGGCCTGGGACACGGGCATGTCCCAGGGCGTGTCAAGCTTGTGTCGACACTAAGCCGGGAAGTCGACACTTTGGTCTCGACATTGTGTCGAGACTGGGCACACAGCCTGCAACACGGGCGTGTCGCAGGGCGTGTCGACCCGTGTCCACACTTAGCCCGCGAAGTCGACACTCTGCGTTCGACGAAGTGTCGAGACATGGCACACGGCCTGCGACACGGGCGTGTCGCAGGGCGTGTCAACCCATGTCGACACTCGTCCCGGGAAGTCGACACTTTGGTCTCGACATTGTGTCGAGACAAGGCACACGACCTAGGACACGGGCGTGTCCAAGGCCGTGTCATCAGGTCGACGATCTTCGCTCGACGAAGTGTCGAGTGTCGATACCATGTACACGGCCTGGAGCCCAGGCGTGTCAAGGTGACACGGGCAAGGACACGGGCGTATCCTAGAACCCGTGCAGTGCTCGGGTTGTTTTCGGGGAAAAATGATGGGGGTACACGGCCAGCCACACGGCCGTGTCATGTGGAACACGGGCGTGTCAGGCCGAACACGGGCGTGTTCGATACCCGTGTGTTGTTCCAGGCGATTCAATTTTGACGGTGAATGAGGCACACGGCCCTGGATACGGGCGTGTGCCAGGCCGTGTGCGGTCCAGATTGGGCATTTCAGTCCCGAATCAAAGCTTTTCATTTCTTTAATTGATTATCCAATGGCTAGGGGTTGTTCCTGAAGGGATATACCCGGGATTGGACTTAGAAACCCTCACTTTTCTTAAGTTGTTATCTTTCTAAAAGCTTAGAGAGTGAGGAGAGCCAAGGAAGGAAGAAGGAGCTAGATCCGGCCATTGGAGGAGCTCCAAAGCTCCAAATCGCGAGCCGAATCCGGATCCACGGAGGCAAAGCTACTGCGGTGCTTTTCATCCGCTTACTATTCCATGGCGCCAAAGAGAAATGCTAGGGTAACGATTCTCTTCTTGAGCATGAGTAGCTCTCCTTCTTTGCATAGGAAGCCCGCTCTCGCGAGTTTTCGGTGAGTTGGAGGCGTTTCTTCGGGTAGATATGTGAAGTCCCCGTTGTTTAGAGTCCGTAAGCGAGAACGGACATAGGCATGATGTGTGAAGCCTACCCGGACATGTTGGTCTGGATCGGTGATGTTGCATTGCATAAATGCCGGAGAAGACTCCGCGCGATTGATTGTTTTTCGGGTTTTCTACATGGTAGATTGCAACAGGTAGCCTTGGGGATTAACCCAAAGGTGCACCCGGAAAACTGGGCGGATGCGTGATCTTGCCAACTTGTGGACCTAGGTGCCAATTAGTACATAACTGGGTTATGTAACATCGTACGTTCGATTCACGGGTTTCGGGGAAACTTAACCCGTACCGATGATATTTAAGTGTCATGGAAAGTGAGCAACGGGTTGAGTGAGAACCGTTCCTGAGTTATGCCGAGGGCATAGAGGTCGGGTCTTTTTGTCGATGACATTAAAGTGTCGTGATATAGGCTGTTGATGACATTAAAGTGTCGTAACGTTTGCCTAAAAGACCATTTTTGCTCACGAGTTATTGTCGTCCTAGAGATGGTGGTGAGTTAGCGGCTTAGACTGCGATCACCGAGAATGTGCCCTGAGAGCACGAGGTGTGTGGCCATGTGTGCCAACGCTTGTGATGCATTGAGTTGTTATATTGCTCGCTTATGCTAATGGAATGCAGGGATGGAGCATCGCCGCCCTGAGCTGGGGGCGGGATCGTTATAATTTGGTCAGCATTGCTGACCGTTGCCTTGTTTTGCAACCGTGCGGTGGTTTGTTATTTGCAGGTGCTGCTGGACCAAGCGGTCAATAGCGGGCTAAAGCCCTTTTTGCGAAGCCGGCCCTCGAAGGCCCAATTGGAAGTGTTTACTGCTTTATTCATGTGTGACCGGCATGCGTGCCGTGGTTTGTAAAACATGTAATATGAAGTGAACAATTTTTGTAAGGCCTTAAGGCTTATACTGGTGTATCTTGTAACATTCCTATTTTGGTGTTAGTGGACATTCATGCTTTAGTGCTGGGTTCTTATTTGCAACCTTTATAAACTGCTTCCGCTAGAATGCTCTGTATAGGATGTTGATTGGTTGGATGGTTTTCATGAGTAACCACCCGGTCTGTCTGTGGCATACGGCGTCGGGCCCCGGCCGGACCTACTGCTATATGCTATGTGACGGATAGGGGGTGTTACAATTTGGTATCAGACTACTGGTTTTGGTCGGGCTTAAGATGAATTCGTGGACGAATTCTTTTTAAGGGGTGGTGAGCACATTGTGTGCGTCATCGTTATAACGGTAAAAGAACCCATGAATGTTCACTTAGGAATGAAAATACACGTGTTTGAGGAACCTGCGTGTTCCTATAATTGCTGTTTGCAATTTATTTGGTCGCTTAATGGTGTTTTATAAAACTATAGGTGACCAGAAGTGGTGTTGGGACGTCAGAATGCCGAGTTTCTGAGGCTAGCAGTGCACCAGATGTTGCTCCTGCAACACCTCTATCGGCTGAGAACATTCGATTGGTGGCCGAAGCAGTGTTGGCCGTGATAAATGCGCAGCCTGCAAGGCAAACGCAGCAGCCCGCTCCAGCGATGGAGTAGGAACCTCTTCAAGAGGCTGAGCCGAGGAGAGTGGAGCAAGTGGTTGTGGAACCGGTGGTGCCAAGGAGGGCAAACGAGAGGCATCTTAAGCATGTTATGAGCTTTAACCCTCCGGTATTCTCGGGGTTGGGAACCCCATCTCAAGCTGAATACTGGCTCTCCAGGGTGAAGAGAGTCATGACAGCAACGGAGATGGAGGAGTGGCAAATGACCACCATCGCTACGTTCCTTCTGGACGGTGAAGCGAGAATGTGGTGAGAAGGATTGGAGCTGCACTTGTTGAGAGGTAGGAAACTTGGTGATGTCTCGATGGAAGAGTTCTCGAGATTTTTCTTGGCTAGATACCTCCCTTCGACGCAGAAGATAGCGTTGGAGAATGAGTTTCTAAAGTTGGTTCAGGGTGAGAGGAGCGTGGATGAATATCTCCATGAGTTTACTCGTCTGAGTTGTTATGCTAGCTCCACCGTCGTGGATGAGGAGCGCAAGACTAATCGCTTCTATGAAGGCTTGAGATATGAGTTGAGGTTACTACTCTCGGGGCCGATGAAGCAGGGTTTCTTAACCTTGGTCAACACGACCCGGTCCTTGGAGAAGGACATGAAGAATGTGTAGGCAAAGAAAAGCTTGGGCGAGAAGTGGTCGGAGTCCAGAGGGCCGAACACCTCAAAATCTGTATTCCGAAAGTGGAACAAGAAAGCTAAGACTTCGGGTCTAGCCCTCTCTGGTGGTGCTTCTAGGGCAACTACGGGTCGGACCCCGGGCGCATGTTACAACTGTGGGAAGTTGGGGAATTATGCCCGTGAGTGCCGGAGCGGGCGTCCCAAGTCCGAGAGAAGGCCAGGAGCTACTTATGAAGAGAAGGGAAAGGCGGTGGAGTCGACCGCATCCCATTATGCTCCAGCCCAACCAAGGGTCTATAATCTTGGCCAACAGGAGGCCATCAAACAGGCTGATGTGGTGACATGTACGGTTTAATTTATAGCAAGTCAATTTCTTTAAATACTTGTTATACACATGTTACCTTACCACTGCTTGTTTAGGATTTGTATTGATTTGTGAAAATCCGGCACGAGCACTCTTCAATACGGGAGCTTCACACTCCTTCTTGTCCGAAGGATTTATATCACGCATCGGAGTCCCTTCTTCGATGGCGAAGGATAAGTTGGATGTGTTGTTGCCCAATGGGTGTTCGATGCAAGCGGATAGGATCTGCGATGTTAAGATTCATATTGGGGATCAGGAGTTCAACCTGCGGGCGTCTTTACTTCCGTTGGTGGAGTTCGACGTCATATTTGGCATGGACTGGATCTCGGAGCAGCATGCCCATATAGATTGCGGTAGCAAGAAAGTCAAGCTGGGAGCAAGTCGTGAAATGACTTTTACGGGCTTAAAGGGGTCGAGCAAGACGTTGATGTCTGCTCTTCAGGTGGTGAAGGCGGTTCGTGCCGGTGCAGAACTGTTCTTTACACTAGTGGAGGTTGCGAAGTCGAAGCCCGCGTTGGATTGTATTTCAGTGGTATCGGAATACCCTGATGTGTTCCCTGCAGATCTTCCTGGAGCCCCGCCTCAGCGGGAGATAGATTTTACGATTGAGCTAGTGCCAGGTGCAAAGTCTGTGTCACGATCTCCTTATCGGCTAGCGCCTAAGGAAATGGCGGAGCTGAAAGTTCAACTGCAAGAATTGTTGGAGTAAGGGTATGTGCGCATGAGTCCTTCGCCTTGGAGTGCACCGGTCCTCTTTGTTAAGAAGAAGTACGGAAGCTTGAGGCAATGTATTGATTATCGGGAGCTCAACAAGCTGACGGAGAAGAACAAGTACCTGATCCCCCGGATTGATGATCTTTTTGATCAGTTAGTCGGGTCGACGGTGTACTCGAAGTTGGATCTCAAGGCTGGGTACTATCAGCTGCGAATAAGGGAGAGTGATATCCCAAAGACAGCGTTTAGTACGAGATACGGGCATTATGAGTTTACGGTCATGTCGTTTGGGCTGACTAATGCGCCGTTAGTGTTCATGGATTTGATGAACAGGACATTCAGGGAGTACTTGGACCATTTCGTGATCGTCTTCATCGACGATATTTTGGTGTACTCGCAAAGTGAGGAAGATCACTTCAAGCATCTTCATTTGGTGTTGGAGACGCTAAGGAGAAATCAGTTGTATGCCAAGTTCTCGAAGTGCGAGTTTTGGCTATCCTCAGTGGCGTTCCTCGGTCATATAGTGAGTGGAGAGGGTATTGATGTGGATCCGGCGAAGATTGTTGCGATACGAGAGTGGCCTGAGCTTGCAATGGTATCGGAAGTCCGGAGCTTTCTGGGGCTTGCCGGCTATTATAGGCGCTTCATAGAGAACTTCTCGCGGATAGCGTTACCTCTCACTACTTTGACGAGGAAGGAGCATAAGTTCGTTTGGACGCCAGAGTGCGCACGAGCTTTTGAGGAGTTGAAGTGTCGGTTGACCACGGCGCCTGTGCTGAGTTCGCCATGTGGGACCGAAGGCTATGAGATTTATAGCGATGCTTCGGGTAGTGGTTTGGGTTGCGTGCTACTGCAACATGGAAGTGTAATAGCTTATGGCTCTAGACAGCTAAAAGTGCACGAGAGGAACTATCCGGTCCATGACTTGGAGTTAGAGGCCGTGATTTTTGCATTGAAGCTGTGGAGACACTATTTATACGGTGTGAAGATTGATATCTACACCGATCACAAGTGCCTGAAGTATCTAATTGATCAGAAGGATCTGAATATGCGGCAGCGTAGATGGATGGAGTTCCTAGGGGACTATACATTCAAGATCCACTACGTGCCTGGTAAGGGGAATGCGGTTGCGGACGCGTTGAGTCGCCGAGCCCCAGCTCAAGCCAATTGTCTATCGGTGCATGATGAGCGGTTGGTGCGGGAGTTGGAGGCGTTGGAGATTGTTTGTGTGGATAGACAATCAAGTGTTGAAGCAGTTCTGAATTGGACTGAAGTCCAATATTACCTGGCTGATCGTATTCGGCAGGCTTTAGATATGGATGCTCATATGAAGCAGTCCATGGTGGAGGCTCTGGATGGGTCAAATTCCCAATTCGTCGTGGAGGACGGATTACTTTGGAAGGATGGTCGTCTGTGCGTCCCAAGTGTGAGTTATTTGCGGGTGGAGTTGTTGTACGAGGCACACCATACCAAGTACTCGATTCACCCGGGGAGCACGAAGATGTACCGTGATGTGAAGAAACTGTCTTGGTGGCCGGGTTTGAAGAAGGATGTGGCGCTCTACGTAGCGAAGTGCCAAACTTGCGCCTTGGTGAAGGCGGAGTGCCAAAAGCCGGGAGGATTTCTTAAGTCCTTGCCTATTCCGGAGTGGAAATTTGACGACATCTCTATGGACTTTGTGCACGGTTTGCCAAGGTCGCAAAAGGGGAACGATGCCATTTTGGTGGTTGTTGATCGGTTAACGAAGGTGTCGCATTTGATTCCGCATAGGAAGGATGATCCGGTAGAGAAGTTGGTAAAGCTTTATGGGGATAACATAGTACGACTTCATGGTGTGTCCCGCAGAATCGTGAGTGACCGAGATGGGCGGTTCACGTCCAAAGATTGGAGGCTTGTGCAGCAAATTTTGGGAACAAAGCTAAAATTCAGCGCAGCCTTCCATCCGCAAACGGATGGGCAGACCGAGAGGGTCAATAGAACCATGGAAGACATGCTTCGCATGTGTGTCTTGGATTAAGGAAAGCAATGGGAAGACCACCTTTATTTGGTGGAGTTCGCATACAACAATAGCTACCAAGCAAGTATTCTGATGGCGCCTTTCGAGGCCGTTTATGGTAGAAAATGTCGCACGCCGTTGTCTTGGTTAGAAACGGGTGAGTCAAAGTTGTATAAGCGATCGGAAGTGGAGGATGCAACTTCTTTGGTGAGAACCATTCGGGAGAGGTTGCTTATCGCTCAGGACCGGCAAGCAAAGTACTATAATGCCAAGCACAGGAACGTGGAGTTCGTTGTGGGCGATTATGTATACTTAAAGATCAAGCCGTTCAAGGGTGTCTCGCGGGTGCGGAGATTGAAAAAGCTAAGCCCGAGGTACCTTGGACCGTTTGAGGTTTTGGAGCGAGTTGGAGAAGCAGCCTATCGGTTGAAGCTTTCAGTGGAGCTTAGTGGTTTACATGATTTATTCCATATTTCGGTGCTTCGGAAGGCGGTGCAAGAGCCTACGCAAGTGATCGTGGTTGATCAAGTGCCAGTGGATAGTAGGCTAACGACAAAGGTCAAGCCCGTGCGGATTGAGGACTCGGAGGTCAAGCGGCTACGCAATAAAGAGATCAGGATGGTCAAGGTCCGGTGGGACAATTGCGGTCGTGAGGAGATCTCTTGGGAGCGAGAGCAGACTATGCTTGACGAGTATCCGGAGTTGTTCCGCTCAGGTACAAATTTTGGTTTTGTACATGTCTTCCCTTTATATAATTTCGCGGACGAAATTCTTTTAAGAGGGGGAGAGTTGTAACGCCCCGAAACTCAATGAAGCGACGGGGGATGTTTTGGGCCAATTTTGGGTTCTGGCTGCAGGCACACGGCCTGGGACACGGGCGTGTCCCAGGGCATGTCAAGCTTATGTCGACACTGAGCCGGGAAGTCGACACTTTGGTCTCGACATTGTGTCGAGACTGGGCACACGGCCTATGACACGGGCGTGTCGCAGGGCGTGTCGACCCGTGTCGACACTTAGCCCGTGAAGTCGACACTCTGCGTTCGACGAAGTGTCGAGACATGGCACACGGCCTGCGACACGGGCGTATCGCAGGGCGTGTCCACCCGTGTCGACACTCGTCCCGGGAAGTCGACACTTTGGTCTCGACATTGTGTCGAGACAAGGCACACGGCTTAGGACACGGGCGTGTCCAAGGCCGTGTCATCAGGTCGACGATCTTCGCTCAACGAAGTGTCGAGTGTCGAGACCGTGTACACGGCCTGGAGCCCAGGCATCTCAAGGTGACACGGGCAAGGACACGGGCGTGTCCTAGAACCCGTGCAGTGCTCGGGTTGTTTTCGGGGAAAAATGATGGGGGTACACGGCCGGCCACACGGCCGTGTCATGTGGAACATGGGCATGTCAGGTCGAACACGGGTATGTTTGATACCCGTGTGTTGTTCCAGGCGATTCGATTTTGACGGCGATTGTGGCACACGGCCCTGGACAAGGGCGTGTGCCAGGCCGTGTGCGGTCCAGATTGGGAATTTCAGTCCCGAATCAAAGCCGTTCATTTCTTTAATTCATGATCCAACGGCTGGGGGTTGTTCCTGAAGGGATATTCCCGGGATTGGACTTAGAAACCCTCACGTTTCTTAAGTTGTTATCTTTCTAATAGCTTAGAGTGACAGGAGAGCCAAGGAAGGAAGAAGGAGCTAGATCCGGACATTGGAGGAGCTCCGAAGCTCCAAATCGCGAGCCGACTCCGGATCCACGGAGGCAAAGCTAGTGCGGTGCTTTTCATCCGCTTACTTTTCCATGGCGCCAAAGAGAAATGCTAGTGTAACGATTCTCTTCTTGAGCATGAGTAGCTCTCCTTCTTTGCATAGGAAGCCCGCTCTCGCGAGTTTGCGGTGAGTTGGAGGCGTTCCTTCGAGTAGATTTGTGAAGTCCCCGTTGTTTAGAGTCCGTAAGCGAGAACAGACATAGGAATGATGTGTGAAGCCTACCCGGACATGTTGGTCTAGATCGGTGATGTTGCATTGCATAAATGCCGAAGAAGACTCCGCGCGATTGATTGTTTTTCGGGTTTTCTACATGGTAGATTGCAACAGGGAGCCTTGTGGATTAACCCAAAGGTGCACCCGGAAAACTGGGCGGATGCGTGATCTTGCCAACTTGTGTGCCTAGGTGCCAATTAGTACATAACTGGGTTATGTAACATCATACGTTCGATTCACGGGCTTCGGGGAAACTTAACCCGTGCCGATGATATTTAAGTGTCGTGGCAAGTGAGCAACGGGTTGAGTGAGAACCATTCCTGCGTTATGCCGACGGCATAGAGGTCGGGTCTTTCTGTCGAAGACATTAAAGTGTCGTGACATAGGCTGTTGATGACATTAAAGTGTCGTAACGTTTGCCTAAAAGACCATTTTTGCTCACGAGTTATTGCCGTCCTGGAGATGGTGGTGAGTTAGCGGCTTAGACTGCGATCACCGAGAATGTGCCCTGAGATCACGGGGCGTGTGGCCATGCGTGCCAATGCCTGTGATGCATTGATTTGTTATATTGCTCGCTTATGCTAATGAAATGCAGGGAAGGAGCATCGCCGCCCCGAGCTGGAGGCGGGATCGTTATAATTTGGTCAGCATTGCTGACCGTTGCCTTGTTTTGCCACCGTGTGGTGGTTTGTTGTTTGCAGGTGTTGCTGGACCAAGCGGTCAATAGCGGGCTAAAGCCCTTTTTGCGAAGCCGACCCTCGAAGGCCCAATTGGAAGTGTTTACTGCTTTATTCATGTGTGACCGGCCTGCGTGCCGTGGTTTGTAAAACATGTAATATGAAGTGAACAATTTTTGTAAGGCCTTAAGGCTTATACTGGTGTATCTTGTAACATTCCTATTTTGGTGTTAGTGGACATTCATGCTTTAGTGCTGGGTTCTTATTTGCAACCTTTATAAGCTGCTTCCGCTAGAATGCTCTGTGTAGGACGTTGATTGGTTGGATGGTTTCCATGAGTAACCACCCGGTCTGTCTGTGCCATACGGCGTCGGGCCCCGGCCGGACCTACTGCTATATGCTATGTGACGGATAGGGGGTGTTACAGGCTGTAACGCGCCCGGTTTTTCTTTGTTTTGTTTGATCTTGGATTGGCGTTACGATTACGCATTTTTCGGCCTTTCGCCGTTGTAGAGCGTGGTCTTAGCTCTTTAGGTTCCTTGTGTAGCCTGGTTGTAGCCTGTTGGCAAGTTTCCCCAGCTATCCGGAGTCTGTTTTGGTGACTCGGTTGGGCCTCTTAGGGAAATGCTTGTGTTTTGGCTTCGAGAGGTGTTAGCCCGAGTGTGCGATCGCCAGATGTTGTTTTCGACCTCACCGTTATTTTCGTAGCTTAGGAGTTTAGCTACGGTGCGAGTTTTGGTCGAAATCCGGGATCGTTTGCTTTCTCGTCGTTTCGGCATTTGTTCTGTTAGCTGTAATGTTTGTAATGTTTGTTGTGTTGTGCGTGCCTGATGTGGCCGAGCTAGTAGGCTGGTGCCTTGTCTCTTGTTTGTTAGGAGTTAGCAGTTTCTTTTTCTGTGTAAGTTTGGGTGACATGGCCTGGGTCACGCCCGTGACCCAGGGCGTGTCATGCTCGGGTAGAGCTCCCGTTTCTCTAGGCGACGAATTTTTGGTCGACGGGGTTTTTGTAGGAACAAGGCCTGTGACACGGGCGTGTCACAGGGCGTGTCCCCCTTCGGTTCGTCGAGCTACGCTCGATGGTCGTCAGGCGGAGTTTTAGTGAGAACATGGCCATGTCACGGGCGTGTCGTATCGGACACGGGCGTGACATGGGGCGTGTCTCTCTGTTCGACGATCGGCGCTCCACGATCGTCGAGTGGTGTTTGAGTTGGTACACGGCCTGTGACACGGGCGTGTCACGGGGCATGTCACTTGTTTCGTCGAACGGAGATCGACGTTCGTCGAGTGGGTAGGGGTGTGAGTACACGCCCCGTGACACGGGCGTGTTGGGCCATGTCACGGGCATGTCTGGGGCGTGTCCCGTGTTTCGTCGAGTGGAGATCGACGTTCGTCGAGTAAGTACACGCCCCGTGACACGGGCATGTCGGGCCGTGTCACGGGCGTGTCTTGGGCATGTTTCGTACTTTTTTCCTGAGAGCATCTTTTGTTGCCGTGAACCGTTTTTCCTCCTCATTTTCATCGTTCCCAAGTCTGGAGAGCTTCCAGCGGAAGGGTTTTGAGAGTAGGCGGTGGTTGTTTTGGCCGGCTATTTCGGGAGGGTTAGAGCCCGTTTTTCTCGTGTGATAGCGGATTTGGCTTGCTCTCGGCTAGATCTTCCCTTCCATGTAAGTTTTTCTTGATTTAGGGTTGATTCTAGGAGTTGAGAATATCTGTTTGCTTTTCTTTTCCTTAAGTTTCAGTTTTGGTCTTCTAGGTGGCCGATCTTGCCGCCGGTGCCAAGTTGTGGTGTTAGTTGTTGTTTTTTCCTGGAGGTAGAGGCAAGTGGCTCTCCTGCCCTTGCCAATTTAGTCTAACTCTTACTCTGTTTTCTTTTTCCTGCGCAATACTTCTGTTTGAACAATAGGATGCCTTTTTCCTTCATTTCATCCATGGGCTCCTTCATTGCTTTTTTTACATTTAAATCAATGTTCTTTCTTTTGTCCGAGGTTTGGTGTACAGTGGGTAGTTAGAGTTAGGGTGAGGCTGCGGTAGTGGTAATTTAGGTTTAGTTGCGGTAGTCCCGAGTAGTTAGGATGGAACGGCGGGTTGGGATTAAATTTCCAACTCTCTGTATTCGTGTGTTGAGAGGGTGTAGCTTGCGGTTTAACTAAAACTTACATTTACCCTAAGAGGAAAGCACCGACAGCGTCGAGTGAGCCGAGTTCACTCCATGTCGTCACCCAGCGTAGGATTTGCGGCTAAGTATTTTTGCGTCACGTGAGTGGAGCTTACGCAACGCCGCGTCGGGTGGGCTCGACGTTTCTGTCTTGGGTTCATGTGTTTACTTAGGATTGTTAGTGTGACTTTTCCCTTTCTCTAGGGGGTAGTATTGGGTGTTCGGCTAAGTTTTGCATGCCGACTCTTGGGTTGTGGCAAGTGGTGGACTTTTGGTGGCCTCTGGAGGGGTGGTTTTATGTGGAGAGCTGTGGCCACCGCCTTTTGCCCCGGTTTGGGTTGGCGTGTGTGGGACCCTAGTGCTTCCACTGTTTGACCCCTTAGCCCTTTTTGGATATGGTTTTGGTTATGTATTCAGATCCATGTTTTGACCACTACCACTTACCCACGTGTTAGGACTGTTAGTCCCTTTTCCTGTTTATGTTTTCTGTTTATGTCTTGTTGCTGTTGCAGACTCTTTTTGTAGGGCATATTGCGTGTATTGCTCGCACCGGGTGTGGTTTGCTGTGCTTTAGACAGTGCCCTTTTCTTAATGTCATGTCCTTTCTTTTGCTTATAGCAGTTTGTTGCCGGGTTGGTAAACCCTTCTTTTATTTGCTCATTAATCTAATGCTCTATTTACCTTTTGATTATTTTCTTGCTGAGGTGTTCTTTTCTTGAATGCCTCAGGTTCAGGTTGTAGCCAGTTCTGCGGATAGTTCTTTTGGAGGGGCTGGTTGGTGGCCTCTTGGGTAGCTGAGTTAGCGCATTCCCGACTTTGTGAGGTTGTTCTTTACCTTTCCGTATAGACATACATACTCACCAGTGGGTTCGTGTCAGGTTGTTGGCGCCCACTGGTGGCTTCTTGCGATGCTGGGTATGAACTTAAACTGCTGTTCTTTTTGCCTGTTTGTGGTTGTTTACTTGCTTCTGGGAAGGATTTATGCTAGTTTGCATATTAGATATTTTAAACCCTAAAAGCATTATTATATGTACATCATGCATAACATATTTATAAAACAAAGACACTATATTTCCTTAGCGTAAAAAGACTATCTATCATATATATATTATATTCCCTTTAGAGTCGTGTATACCATGAGTCGTCCCTCGGGGACACTCATGCTCTTTTAGGGTGTCAGCTTAATTGAACCAAAGTATTTTTCGCTGTGTATAGATATACTTTTAATTGTGGACTAGCTGATCCACCGTGCCGAGGGATACGACCATTCAATATAACTGGTTTTCTTTCTTAATTAATTAACAATTTTCCTTTAAATCTAAGGTCGGGAGTTGTTGGGTATTGTATCCACAACGTACCTGATTTGAAGAAGCCCCTGAACAAGCTAAGGTAAATAGGCAATGTTTTTGACAAAATATTTCATGTTGTGCTTGCAGTGTTTCCACGCTAAGTGCACACCAATGTCAGGGTGCAGTAGGTCAATATACACGGGTCTGCACGACGTAATCCCTCGTTGAGCTGATCAGTGTGTTGGCCTACGTGTACTCTCTCTATTGGAGTGCATTTACTTTCAAGTACAGGGTTGTGTTTATGCAAGTGCAGACAAGGAGCAAGGATGAGTCAAAGAGAAGCTTAGAGGCGTAAGACGAAAAATCATCTAAGTAAGAATCGACGAGAATCACCAAGTGATTCTCGCCGAATCGTCAAGAATCACTGGCTGATTATCTCCGGCTAAATCAGAGTGCAATCAAGTCAAATTCGACGAGAATCACTTTGTGATTCTCGACGAATCGTCGAGAATCACTTTGTGATTCTCGCCGAATCGTCGAGAATCACCCGTGATTCTCGTCAAATCGTCGAGAATCACAGGTGATTCTCGCCGATTTTGACTTGGGCGATTTTCTGGAACTCCCTGAACCGGACTCTGTCGCTGACACTATTTTGAACCGAATTTAGGGTTTCTTCTTGTGGGACCCACAACGGTCATTAAGGTGTTTACTTGTGTATATATATACGGGTATTTTTGAACAGTAAAGACACACAGAGAAAAAGACGAAACACGAGCCGTGACGTGACCTAGATCGCGAGTTCCGCTCCGCCGCCGCCGCCGTCGCCGCTCGAGAGAGTTGTTCGCCGGTCTTGATCTTGGTTTCTTCCAGATCTCCGGTCGACAGATGCTTAGCCAAGCATAGCATCTCACGTGTCTAACCGGAGATCTCTTGTCTCTTGATTTGTTGATCGGTAAAACCTTCCCCGTCCGAATAGATCGAGACGACTGATTCTAGTGTGATCGTTGGAAGACCTAGCTAGCTTTGCTACGAAGTTTGGATCTCCAAAGTTCAGCAGCCGCACATCGTTGTCGCCGCCGATCCCGTGAACCAAGCCGCTGCCCATCTTGCCGCCGCCGGTTCCGGGGAGATTCTCTCCAAGAGAGATCTAGGGTTTTGGACTCTTCGTGGACTTCAAGAACATGTCGTTAACGAAGAGGGACACCTTAGTCTCCAAACGTAGTTTGTATCTCTTGTACATTCTAGTTTATTTTTGTTGTAAAGGAACGTTGGTTCCTATTTGTAAGGGTTGGGTGCAACCCAGGTTGTGGGAGAGTTGACTCCTACGTGTGGAAGGGTTCCTTCCGATAGTGCAAGGATTGGATTTCAATCCTGTTGGTGAAGAGACCGAGTCGTCCCTTGTTGGGAGATAGGTCGAAGGGGGAAAGTGGATGTACCCAAATCGGGGAACCACTATAAATTGCTTGTGTACCTTCTGTACTGTGGTGTTTTGTTTTCTTGTGCAGGTATAATTTTAAATTCTGCAAAAACGCTGCACGTCACCTATTCCCCCCCCCCCCTAGGTGAAGATAGTTGACACTAGGTGGACTTTCAAGTGCTATCAAAGCGAGGTTACTCATCAAAAAGGTTAACACCTTGAGTTGAATCCTGCCACTAGTGTCAAGAAGAAGGAAAACATCTATCATGGACGGTCTCAAGTTCACAGGCAAGATCCCAGTGTGCACCAGGCTCAACTTTCCCATCTGGAAGGAAAGGATCAGGTTCTACATGGAAGCAGTTGATCCTCGACTCTTCATGATCGTGGAGGAGGGACTTTATGTCCCCACTAAGGTCTCCACCATTGATCCTACCAAGAAAGTGCCGAAGAAACTTTCTGAAATGGACAAGGATGAGATGGTGCTAGTAGGACTTGACAAGAAGGCGCAGAACATTCTGGTCAGCGCGGTTGATGACTCAATGGTGCAGAATTTCTGCAACTGCAGGATAGCAAAGGAGATCTGGCATTGCCTGATCATCCTAATGGAGGGCACTGATGAAGTGAGGGATGATGGTAGATCCCTCCTGAAGCAAAAATATGAGGCCTTCAGACAAGGGCCTAAGGAAGAGATCAGAGTCACCTTCGAGAACTTCCTCAAGATTGTCAATGCCCTCAAAGGTTATGGAAGAGTGTTCACTGATGGTGAACTAAATGATAAATTCCTTATGTCCCTCACTAAGGAGTGGGACACAAAGATCTGCACCATCCGAGAGTTTGGTAAACTAGCTGAAACAGACCCGCAAATTCTGTTTGGGAAGTTGATGTCCTATGAGCTTTAACTGAACACCAGGAAAGCTGAAGAGGAAGCAGAGAAGGCTGCAGCCAAAGAAAAGACTGTGGCTCTAAAAGCCATTCACTCTAGAAAAGGCAAGGGTGCGGTTTCATACCGTGCCAGGAAAAGGAATGAGGAGGAGGACTCCGAGCCATGCTCCTCCAGCTCAGAGCTGTCGGAGGAGGATTTCTCCCTCATCACCCGAGAATTCAAGAAGTTCCTCAAGATGAGGAATAAAAGAAAGAAAGACGGCTCCTCCTCCAGGCATCAGAAGAATAATACTCTTCTAACAGGTATGCTTCTAAACCGAACAAGCATCGCTCCTATGACATCATTTGTTTTGGATGCAATAAGCCAGGACACGTCGTGGCCGACTGCTACCAAGGCAAGAGAGAAAAGAGGAAAGGAGAGGAGCTCAAATCCTCTAGAGATAAGAAGAAAGAGCGGTGCTACATCGCCAAAAGGCCAAAGATACTGAGTGAGTCGGATTCCTCAGACTCCAGTGATGATGAGGAAGCCTACTTCGGGCTGGTGGGTCGCTCCGACTCAGAAGGAGAATGTCCCCCATTTATTGGGAAGGTAAAAGCTCACACCCCTCTCTTCGACTCTGACTCTGATCCTGAGTCTCAGGATGATGAACCTGAGGATAGCCTTTCGGCCCGTGAGGCTGAGCTCCTAGAGAAGTATGAGCTTCTGCTCAACACTTTCGAGGAGTGCCGTAAGAGATTGAAGGCTGAGAAAAAGGAAGTAAAATTCCTTAAGGGTGAGTGTGTTTCCCTAAGGGAAGAGGTCACCAGTTTGATTTCTCTTTGATAGGAGCACCTTTACCTGACTTCAAAACACTCAGAGTCTCTTAAGCTACTTGATCTTAAGCAGGAGGAAGTCGACAAGTTGGAAGAACAACTTGCGGCAGAAAGGAAGATCGTCAAGAGCTTCTCTATGCCAAAAACAGTTCTTCCAGTTGTTGATACCTTCTCTGCTCAGGCCAAAGGAGCTGTCTTGGGGCATGTAGGGGTATCTGGGACCTCATCCAGGAGAAACAGGAACCAGAGGAAGAATAAGGCCGCCAAGAAGGCCTCTGCTTCTGAAAAGGGAAAGGCTCCACTCAGTCCTGTTGCGTTCAGAAAGCCTAGCTTTCCTTGCAACCAACATGACTTTGAATCAACCTTTGGACATCATTTCCGGCCCTCGGTTGCAAAGCCAAAGAGCCGATATGATGGTTGGACCTTTCCCCGGAACTTCGGTGAGAGTGCCTTCAAGGCACCTTATGAGGAAATCTACATGGGAAATTATGGTCAATTCTCTAGCGGCCATAATGGAAAGCAGGCACCAAGAGTCAAGCCTGTTATACTGACGAAACATGAGGTTAAGAAGTCATGTGACTGCAATCACCATGAGGCCTCCACCTCCAGATCCAAGGCCCCGGCTGTACCTCCCAGAGTAAGGGAGGAGCCTAGGAAGAGGTACAACAGATTTGAATGCTGGTGTTGTGGCAAAGTCGGTCACTTTGCCGTGGATTGTTGGTTTAACCCGAGGTATAACGAGACTCCCTATGTTAGCACTGCGAGACCGACCACTCGTAAGGTTAACCAACCGAGGGGGAGTATGCTAACCAGGAATCTAGGACCCAAGTTCGATTGGGTTCCTAAGGGAAATTAATCTTGTTTTGCAGGAATGTCCAAAGGCCACCAAAACGCCAATCTGGTAATTGGACAGTGGATGCTCCCGGCACATGACTGGGACAAGAAGCCTGCTGCGTGATTACACTCCAGTCGAGAATGGACCCAAAGTCATCTTTGGAGGGTCAGATCGAGGAGTCACCAGAGGTTACAGTATGATCTCCAACGGTATAATATCTATGACCGACGTGGCTTATGTTGAATGGTTAAACCATAACTTGATCAGTGTAAGTCAGTTATGTGATAAAGGTTATGATGTTAAGTTCTGCAAGGATAAATGCCTGATAATTTCATGCTCCTCTTCTGAGACGATACTAACAGGCATTAGGAGCAGAAATATCTTCTGCTTAAATTTTCTTAGTTTAGATTCATCTACCCCCGTATGCCTAGTGGCAGCTGGCAGTGCATCTCTTTGTGATCAATGGCACAAGAGATTGTCATATATTAATTTCAAGACAATTAATATACTATTTTCTAAAAACTTAGTAAGGGATGCTCCCATTATCAAGTGCATCAAAGATAGCCCCTGTCCTGCATGCCATATGGGCAAACAGACTCGGGCTACTTTTAAGAGCATTGCAGACAAAGACTCTTCCCGATGTCTTTACCTTCTACATATGGACTTGTTTGGTCCAATGCAAGTTCATAGCTTGGGAGGCAAGTCCAATACGCTAGTGATAGTTGATGATCATTCTCGGTTTACATGGGTGTTCTTCTTAAAACGAAAGTCGGATACGTTTGACATCTTCACTAGTTTTGTCAAGCAGGTTCAGAACGAATTTAACTGCTCAGTGGTCAAAATCAGAAGTGACCATGGAACAGAATTCGAATCTGGTGCTATGACAGAGTTTTGTGAAGCACAAGGTATCTTTCATGAGTTTTCCTCCCCGCGCACTCCTCAGCAAAATGGAGTTGCGGAGAGGAGAAATAGAACTCTCATTGAAGCCTGCACGACAATGTTGAAAGACGCTTCTCTCCCAGAATACTTCTGGGCAAAGGCTGTCAATACAACTTGTCATGTACAAAACCGAGCATTAATCAACAAGCATCATCGTAAGACGCCTTATGAGCTACTAAAAGGCAGGAAACCAACCATGTCCTACTTGAGGATCTTTGGTTACAGATGCTATGTACTGAATAATGGGAAGTACCCGCGTACTAAATTTGGTGAAAAATGCTTCGAAGGCATATACATGTGTTATAGCTCCCACAGTCGGGCATATAGGGTCTTCAATAAGAAAACCCTAGTGGTAGAAGAATCAATTAATGTTGTATTTGATGAAGGAAGTTTGCTTAACGGCAATTCTTCCAGTGGTATTCTTGAAGATGCAGGTGCACGACTTGAACAGCTGGATCTCGATGAGACAGCTAAAGATGAAACTCCTAAGTACGTCAAAGTTTCCTCCTCCACGTCATCTGGGAATGTTGAAGATCAAAATGGAACAAATCTCTTAGAAGAAGGAGAAGCCCAAGAAGTAGTCGAAGCTCAAAACGCCAGACTTCTAGAGCTCCGGCACGTGAGGGATCATCCTAGGGATCAGATCATCGGAGATCCTCATGACGGTGTCAGAACTCGAAGAGGTACTATTAACGAGAATTTGCATCTTAGTTTCCTATCACAGGTTGAGCCAAAGAAGTTCGACGAGGCGAACAAAGATGCGGCATGGATTCTGGCCATGCAAGATGAACTACATCAATTCGAACGTTGCAACGTTTGGACGCTGGTTCCCAGACCACACAAGCAGAATGTGATTGGCACCAAGTGGATCTTCAGAAACAAACTGGATGAACATGGTGTCATCAAAAAGCACAAGGCAAGGCTGGTGGTTCAAGGTTACAGACAGGAGGAAGGGATTGACTTCGACCAGACCTTCGCACCAGTAGCAACGCTCGAGGCAATCGGATTTTTCCTGGCGTATGCTTCGCACAAAGGATTCACAGTCTATCAAATGGATGTGAAATCAGCATTCCTGAACGGAGACCTGAAAGAGGAAGTATACGTCGCTCAACCCCCAGGTTTTGTCAATCCTACTTATCCCAATCATGTATATTTTCTTAATAAAGCTTTATATGGTTTAAAACAAGCTCCACGAGTTTGGTATGAGACTTTATCTAGTTTTCTTCTTGAGAACAAGTTCTCTATAGGTAAAATAGATAAGAAATTGTTTCTCAGGGAAGTCAAAGGCAAGATTTTGCTGGTGCAAATCTATGTCGATGACATAATATTCGGCTCAACGGACAACAATCTTTGCAAAAAGTTTTCCAAACTTATGCAAGGAAAGTTTGAAATGAGCAGTATGGGAGAGCTAAAGTGTTTCTTGGGACTTCAAGTGAAACAGTCTGAGGATGGAATCTTCATCTCTCAGACGAAGTTCACAAATGAACTCCTTAAGAAATTTGGCATGGAGAGTGCAACCTCTTTGAGGACTCCAATGGGATCCACTATGTATCTGGATAAGGATGAGAAAGGTAAACCTTTCGATGAAACCAAATACAGAAGCATCATTGGATCCCTGCTCTACCTTTCTGCCAGTGGACCGGATATTATGTTCTCCACATATGTCTGTGCCCGATATCAGGTGAATACTAAGGAATCTCACTATGTCACTGCAAAGCGAATTCTAAGATACCTTAAAGGTACTCCTAATCTTGGCTTGTGGTACCCGAGAAACAATGATGTCGAGCTAATAGGTTTTTCAGATGCTGATTTTGCAGGGAGTAGGGATGACAGGAAAAGCACTTCCGGGACGTGTCAATTCCTCGGAAGAAGGCTTATCTCATGGAACAGCAAGAAGAAGAATTGTGTAGCTACCTCCACAACAGAGTCTGAGTACATTTCGGCTGGCAGTTGTTTCGCATAACTCCTATGTATCAGAAACCAGTTAGCCGACTACGACCTTCAGTTCAAGGAGGTACCAATGTACTGCGACTCCTCCAGTGCAATTGCGATTGCCAACAATCCGGTATCGCACAGCAGAACGAAGCATATTGAAGTGCGCTACCACTTCATTCGGGAGCACGCGGAGAACAAGGACATCTCTCTCTGTTATGTTCCCACGGACAAGCAGATTGCAGATATTTTCACAAAGCCCTTAGACGAAGCCAAGTTCAGTCTATTCAAAACTGAATTGGGGATGCTAAACTATGAGAAATGAAGACTACAGAAGCTCCAGGCTCGTGCATCTAGGGGGAGCCTCTGCCAGGAACTCTGTCGCTGGCACTATTTTGAACCGGATTTAGGGTTTCTTCTTGTGGGACCCACAACAGTCATTAAGTTGTTTACTTGTGTATATATATACGGGTATTTTTGAACAGTAAAGACACACAGAGAAAAAGACGAAACACGAGCCGCGACGTGACCTAGATCGCTAGTTCCGCTCCGCCGCCGCCGCCGTCGCCGCTCGAGAGAGTTGTTCGCCGGTCTTGATCGTGGTTTCTTCCAGATCTCCGGTCGATAGAAGCTTAGCCAAGCATAGCGTCTCACGTGTCTAACCGAAGATATCTTGTCTCTTGATTTGTTGATCGGGAAAACCTTCCCCGTCCGAATCGATCGAGACGACTGATCCTAGTGTGACCGTTGGAAGACCTAGCTAGCTTTGCTACGAAGTTTGGATCTCCAAAGTTCAGCAGCCGCACATCGTTATCGCTGCCGATCCCGTGAACCAAGCCGCCGCCCATCTTGCCGCCGCCGTTCCGGGGAGATTCTCTCCAAGAGAGATCTAGGGTTGTGGACTCTTCGTGGACTTCAAGAACACGTCGTTAATGAAGAGGGACACCTTAGTCTCCAAACGTAGTTTGTATCTCTTGTACATTCAAATTTATTTTTGTTGTAAAGGAACGTTGGTTCCTATTTGTAAGGGTTGGGTGCAACCCGGGTTATTGGAGTGTTGACTCCTACGTGTGGAAGGGTTCCTTCCGATAGTGCAAGGATTGGATTTCAATCCTGTTGGTGAAGAGACCGAGTCGTCCCTTGTTGGGAGATAGGTCGAAGGGGGAAAGTGGATGTACCCAAATCGGGGAACCACTATAAATTGCTTGTGTACCTTCTGTGCTGTGGTGATTTGTTTTCTTGTGCAGGTACAATTTTAAATTCCGCAAAAATGCTGCACGTCACCTATTCCCCCCCCCCCCTAGGTGAAGATAGTTGACACTAGGTGGACTTTCAGGAGTTTTGCCTGAGCATATGCAGTTATCCCCTACACGGCGTGGCATCACGGCACGTATTTTCTCTTCCTCTGATACGATTTTATCGTTGAGAAAATGCGGGTTGTGACACCCGCCCCCCAAACTGCCGCGCGCGGAGCAGCTCGCGGATCCTCCCCGAATTCCTTTGTGCCACCGAGAAGCCATCGTCTATCTCATCCAGAAGCGGGGAAGGGGACATCAGCTCGCCAGCCTGGCTGCTTCGCACCTCGTCAACAAGATGCGCGTAGTCGCGTTGTAGCGTCTCGTTGACCCCCTGCACCGCGCGCAGCCCGCACACCAGCTTCTTGAGAAGCCTAACTTCCCTCCACGTCAGCTCGCCTTGATCCACTTCGGGGCCCAGGTAAGAGTACAACGCGCTTGGGGAAGGGAGTGGAGAGTAGCAGGATGCCCGCGAAGATTCCTCGGCAGCAGATTGGCTAGGGGGAACTGTCGAGGCAAATGTCAGCAAAAAGAGGAATGCGGGAAAAGCGCATGGAGCAAGAATCCAAGCAAAATTGACCTGACGAGCTCGGTAACCCGAAGGAGATGTGGGGAGGAATGAACCTCAGATCCTTCCCAAGACCTGGGTTGCGAGCACCCGGCGAGAGAAGCTCGAATCCAGGGGTGGGGATTGTTCCCAGACTCGCCCCCGCGGCCACGTCAATCCGCCGAGGAGAGGGGGCGCGCACCGGTGAGCTCGGCCTCTGCGAGCTCAACCCCAAGGTCCTAAAGGGAGGAGACGGCTCTCGGTGGGGGTTTTCCGGGGTCATGAACCGCGAGTCCCCAAGAGTGGTCTTGGATCGCGGGGTGGCATCTCGCAGCGCGGTATGGCAAAGTGGAGGAGCCGGTATCATACTCCAAGGTGGACCTCAGATCATTGTAGATGGGCTCGGCCGCGTGGGGCAAAAGTTTCATCTTCTTGGAGCTGGGCTCACCAGAGCCACCTTGCGGCACAGTGGCAGGGACCGCCGTCAGGGTGGCTACGCGAGCTGCAGAAGCCTGGAGAGCTCGGTCTAGATGCTCTTGAATCTCCTTGGGGAGCGGCATCTCGGCAGGGTTAGAGCAAAGGGAATAACAAGAGCCAGGCAGGTAGGCAGCTGCATATATATAGCCACAGGTGGACCCCACCCGAAGATTCCCTCCAGCCCACCGCGCACTCGCCAAACACTTGTGGTTGGATGTTTCTTTCCGAGCTTTGCCAAGCTCAAAAAGAGTGGGGATTGTGTACAACCCCGTGTCTGGTGAGTGAGGTCGCCAGGCGGTCCAGGTCGTCCAACAGGCAGGCCCAGCAAAGGACTGAAGGTTGAGGGCGAGCTCGGCGAGGAGACGCCGAACCCGAGCTCATCATTCGTCGACCGTGAGCTCGGTATTCGCCGATCTAGGCCAGGATTCATCGAGCTGAGGTCGACTAATGAAAGCCGACTGAGGGGCGAGCTCGCCATCCCGCATCGCGCTCGCGTAGAGGAGCTCGGCAACAGCTAGTGAGCAAGATCTACCGAGGTGGCCAGGCTCCCCAGCTCACCCAGATATATAAGGTGCCCTTTTACTGTTTTGCCCCCGCTGGTTTGCCTATAGCCCTTCAAAACAGCGGAGTTTGTCTATTGGCAGACCCATCTAAGGGTTTTTTTGGTAACTTCAGGTCAGTATAGTTTGGTTATTGGCAGTTCATATCCTGAAAACTATAAATAGGACCCAAGGGGTACCCCAGAAGGCTGGCTTTTTGTGCTCTCCTGCACCCGTTTTCAAGTGCTTTTTGAGGGTACCTTAGCTCGGCCTCTGGCTAAGGAGTGGAAGCGCTCTCAGATCTTCCGGGTGTGTGGTGGGTCCTCCCCGCAGAGACCTTGGGTCGGTTCCTCTTGTTTCTTTTGTTGTTTTGCTTGCAGGAGAGAAGTAGGCGTATGACCACCCCTTCCCAGCGGGCGAACTCCACAGGAGACCGAGATTTCGGTTTCAACAACACGGGCAGTAGGCTCGGTGGCTTTGTTGATGAGCAGGTTAGCCCGGTGAGCCTATGGCTCGGTAGATCATTGTCACTGATAGGATAGTTAGGGGAGCTTTTCCTCGGTTGTTGGTTGGGATGGATGTGTTAGTCCGGGGAGCCTTGGCTCGGTGGTTGATGTAAGACCCATCCCCCTTACCAAGGAGGCTCCCGGTCTTATGCCCAGAACCGCTGTCTTACGGTGGCACTAACGCACAGGTTAGTAGACACCGTAACACACCTCTTATGCCGTCTAGTACGATCATAAAACATGTAGGCCAATACATTGTTTTCAGTAAATCTGCCCACATCTTGGTGATGCCGGGATGCACTGAATATCTGGAGCAATGTGCCTCTCTAGGAATATCATCCCGGATACCGCCCCCTGCTGGTATATAAATGCGTCCACGGAATCGAAGGAGATCATCCTACAACATGTAATCATCAACCTTGCCCCTTTCCAGGGCACTGAAAATTGGCTCCAATGTAGCATCCAGTCTCTGATGCGCCATAATGCGCTCCCGAATGTCATCATCTCTGATCAATGAACTCACGTACTCTCGGTATCCTACTGGTTCGGCCTCAGAAACTATAGTAATATGCATGTCGTCCATCATCTGTATCAGCTCCATAGCCATCACCCGAGGCTTCGGCCCAGAGGTGTCGGCTCTCCTGCTCAATGCATCTGCTACTGTGTTTGCCTTCCCCGGGTGGTAGTGAATCTGGTAATCAAAGTCACAGAGAAATTCTAGCCATTTTCCAAAGAAAGTATAAGGAGTTCATTACTAAAAATTCCAAGAAAATTATAGCATATATATATTGGTAAAATAATGCTAAACACAGAATTTCATGAACTTCCATGGTACAAGGGCTACAAAATTTCATTTCTAATTATATTACCAAAATGCCACTATGAGGTTTTGAAAATTATTGAGTCATCCAAAAATGATCAGATAATTATACAAGGTTATTCATACTTAGATATATCACCAAGAAATTTTCCAAAATTTTCTAGTGAGTATTTTCATCAATTTACTAATTAAGTAAAATGAGGGTAAAAAGGTAATTTCCACATAACTCCTATCAAAATTCTTCAAACAGAGACATAAAAATTTTCAAGTGTTAAATCTAACATTATATTGACCTTGACAAAAATTGGGGATTTTATCTCAATGAAGAACCTGTTTTTACATTTATTTTTCAAAAGTTCTATTATTCCAAAAATTCCAAATAATGGGATTTTTGCTTCCAAAAATCACATTATTACAATGTGGGGTATAATTCACCATAATCAACCTCTGAAATCAATACCATGATTTTTGGATGTTCCAAATAGGTCTAATACACAACATTTCAAATTTGTCTATTTGCACCCCAAGCCTATACATAACAAACACATGCATGTGAGTTTACCCAACATCCAGTGGTCCAAATGTGCTGAAATTTTTACCATGCACATGAATAGTCCCCAAGGACATGCCACCAAAATTTGGGGCCATTTGGAGCCATAACACTCCAATTATTTCATTTCTTTACTTTTTGCTGTGGTGGGCCCATAACCCATAGGTCGGAGGATCGAAACATCCCTCTGATAGCAGTTTGTAAGACTCCTCCCCCTTACCAAGGAGGCTCCATGTATTATACCCAGAACCTCCGTCTTACGGTGGCACTAACGTACGGGTTAGTCGACACCGCAACACGCCGATTCTGCTATGTATTACTTCTTTTCTCATATTGGCCTATAGGTTTTATGAACGTACTAGCCGGCAGGATCAGCGTGTTGCGATGTCAACTAACCCGTGCATTAGTGCCACCGTACGACGGCGGTTCTAGACATAAGACCGGGAGCCTCCTTAGCAAGGGGTAGGGGTCTTACAAACTGGTTATTCTCCAATCATAGCCTCTAGCTCATCCGTCGATCTATCCCCCGGTGGTCATGGTGTGGCTAGGTTTCCTATTTAGGCTAGTTTGACCTAGTGTGACTTTGGCCCCTTAGTAGGCCCCACATGGCTATAACCCAATACCTAGGGTCAAACCTAGCTAATTTCCCTATCACCCACCCAATGCCCAACCAAATCTAAGTTAAGGGGGTCTAGAAGTAACATGGGATGTTACAAATCCTATAAACAAAAAAAATAATTTCGTCCCCGAAATTTAAGTTCGGGTCTACGAGGTTCTACTTGCAAGAGTTGTAAGAAATTTAAACGCATAAACTAAAGTATATCTGAAGTGAATAGCTCCGGGTGTTGCTTCATTATCAGATCCCTCTGTTCCTAGATGTGCTCCTCCCATCCATGATTGGACAACAACACATTCACGAGAGAGACTTTTTCTTCCGCAACATACAGACATATGTATCATCAATCCGGATCAGCTCCAATCTGATGGATCTATCTGGCGCTATCGGCCGTGGCCAATCTCTCACTGTATCTATCTTGGCTGGATCTACCGCCAATCCAGCTCCACTGATCATATGCACAAAGAAGGCCACCTCCTATAGCCAGAATTGGCACTTAGAAGACTTCGAATACATCTGGGACTCCCTCAGCCTCTGCAAAACCTGTGTCAAATGCTCTGTGTGCTCCACCTGAGTCCGGGAATAGATCAGAATATCGTCGATGAAAACAATGACGAAGCGGTCCAAGAAGTACTCGAATACACGGTTTATTAGACTCATGAATGCGGCGGGGGCATTCGTGAGCCCAAAAGGCATCACCGTGAACTCGTATAACCAGTATCGTGAGCTGAAAGCCGTCTTTGGGATGTCTTCCTCTCAGATGCGCAGCTGATAGTAACCGGATCTCAAATCCAGCTTAGAGAACCAGAAGGCCCCCTGAAGATGATCAAATAACTCGTCTATTCGAGGCAGTGGATAGGTATTCTGGACTGTCAACCAGTTCAGTTCCCTGTAATCTATGCACAACCGCAATGATCCGTCCTTCTTCTTCATAAAAAGAACTGGTGCTCCCCACGGTGACGAGCTCGGCCGCACAAATCCCGATTCCACAATCTCCAGAAGCTGAGTCCTGAATTTTGCCAACTCTCTAGGAGCCATCCTATAAGGTGACCGGGACACTGGCCTCGCCTCCGGCACCAACTGAATCCTGAAATCCAAGTCCCGAGCTGGTGGTAGTCCGGGCAATTTCTCCGGGAATACATCAGAGAAATCTGAAACCACCTGGATATCAGCTATAGAACTCTCTGCTGCCACCATCTCGAAGTAGATAAGGTACACCTCTTCCCCCTGCTCATAGGCCTTGACAGCCTGTACAAAAGATAATGATAGATGGGGAAAGGTCGGATACCTTCAATAGTAACGTAGGAGTCTCCATGCCTGAGTGTGATCCTCTTAGAGTGGCAGTCGATCTGGGCATAGTTCCAATGAAGCCAGGTCATGCCCAAAATCAAATAAAAGTCCAGTAATCTCAAGAACGCCGCCATAGATTCGAATGCCATGCCTCCTATCGTGGCCCGTAGCTCCGAGCCATCCGGAAGACTCACCCTCATTTTTATGCTAGAGAATCTCTCCACACCCTCTAGTCCTTCAATAAAAGTGTCTGACACAAATGAGTGCGAAGCACCCGTGTCGAAGAGGGTATGAGCGGGCTTGCCGCTGATCATAATTATGCCTGAGATTTATTTGATTTAAAACGGTTGTTATTTCTATGGTTTTCAAGGCACTACTAAGGTTGAAATTTCTAAATTAAAATAATTTTATTACCTGTAATCACTTATTCGGTGTTTATTTACTCCGTGAGGTCCAAAGCGTACATATGCTCCTAGTTACGTCCTCGGCCATAATATCCCCGGCCTCGGCCTCGACCTTGTCCTCGGCCTCGGCCTCAGCCCTGATGTACTGGAGGGGCCACTGGAGGTGGACGAGGAGGAGGTGGATGGAACTGATGCGGACACTCCGATCTAATGTGCCCGGGCTGGCGGCATCCGTAACAAACTACCGGCCGGTGGCCATGGTCATCCTGCCTCCTCGAAACATGCACCTGTAGAGGTGGGGGAGCTAATGCTGGAGGAGGCCCCTACTCCTGACTGAAGTTGGGACAACGACGTCCCCCACACCTCTTATATCCAATGGTCCTGCCTCTCTGAGAGCCCCTGCTGCTCTCTCTTGGTGTCGACCGATCGTATGGTCTCTTTCGTCTGCCTTGCACCATCAGCTGATCGACCTCTAGATTATTTGCCATCTCGATGATCTGGGCTGATGTGCTGTGAGAAATGAACAATAGGGCCTGCCTCAAGTCATCTCTGAGGCCCCGGTAGAATCTCTTGTCATACCTCATGTCGTCTGTATCCTGTATCCCTGCGATCCTGGCAAGGTGGGAAAACTCCCTCTATTATTCAATCACCGATCTGCTCCCCTGCCTGAGGTTCAAAAACCTCTTTCCGGTGCATCTCTGTATGTGTTGGATTCCAAGTGATCCAAGAATACTCTGCCGAACTCCTCCCAAGATATGTCCCACAGCTCTCAGTCAGCATATGTAGACTCTCGCACGGACTTCCACCATCTCTTCGCATGAGTTTCTAATGCGGAGGTGGCTAGAGGAACTGTCTGGCCGACCGGGCAGCTGATGACTGCCAATATCTCCTGTATGGCCTCCAGGCATTCCTCCGTCTTAACAGCATCCTCTGTCCCACGGTACATCGTTGGGGACAGGCTCTTGAAAGCACTCAGCCAGCTTGACCACGGATTTGGCTGCGGAGCGGGAACTTGCTAGGCTTTGAAGGCTTCCAGGATCGCCGTCAAAGTCTGCCACATCTCTATCTATAGAAATGGAGTGGCAGCTGGAGGGGGAGGAACCACATTTTGCGGCGCAGCGACCTGTGGAGGTTGCATAAAGGTAAGGTTAAAACAGAATTGGCCTAACTCATTGTATTTAATGGACTGTTTTGTGTGACTTTTACACATGGGCACACCACTTCTTCCGCTAAATAGTTTGCCCGCAAACTAATGCTCGCGCGGGGTGGTCCAGTGTTGTGGACTTATTTGTCATATGATCGTTCGGTCAAGTGATACCAATTTGTAAGACCCCTCCCCCTTACCAAGGAGGCTCCCAGCCTTATGCCTAGAAATGTCGTCTTACGGTGGCACTAACGCACGGGTTAGTCGACACCGCAACACGCCGATTCTGCCGGCTAGTACGATCATAAAACTTGTATGCCAATACAGAGTTTTCCGTAAATCTGCCCACATCTTGGTAATGTCGGGATGCACTGAATATTTGAAGCAATGTGCCTCTCTAAGTATATCATCCCGGATACCGCCCCGTGCTGGTATATAAATGCATCCACGGAATCGAAGGAGATCATCCTGCAGCGTGTAATCCTCAACTTTGCCCCATTCCAGGTCACTGAAAATCGGCTCCAATGTAGCTCCAGCCCCTGATGCGCCATAATGCGCTCCCGAATGTCATCATCTCTAATCAATGAGCTTAGGTACTCTCAGTATCCTACTAGTTCGGCCTCAGAAACTATAGTAATATGCATGTCGTCCATCATCTGTATCAGCTCCATAGCTGTCACCCGAGGCTCCGACCCAGAGGTGTCGGCCCTCCTGCTCAATGCATCTGCTACTGTGTTTGCCTTCCCCGGGTGGTAGTGAATCTGGTAATCATAGTCACAGAGAAATTCTAGCCATTTTCCAATGGAAGTATAAGGAGTTCATTACTAAAAATTCCAAGAAAATTACAGAATACATATATTGGTAAAATAATGCTAAAGACAGAATTTCAAGAACTTCCATGGTACAAGGTCTACAAAATTTCATTTCTAATTATATTACCAAAATGCCACTATGACGTTTTAAAAATTATTAAGTCATCCTAAAATGCTGAGATAATTATACAAGGTTATTCATTCTCAGGCATATCACCAAGAAATTTTCCAAAATTTTCTACTAAGTATTTTCATTAATTTGCTAATTAAGTAAAATGAGGGTAAAAAGGTAATTTTCACATAACTCCTATCAAAATTCTTCAAACAGAGACATAAAAATTTTCAAGAGTTAAATCTAACATTATATTGACTTTGACAAAAATTGGGGATTTTATCTCAATGATGAACCTATTTTTACATTTATTTTTCAAAAGTTCTATTATTCCAAAAATTCCAAATAATGGGATTTTTGCTTCCAAAAATCTCATTAATACAATGTGGGGTATAATTCACCATAATGAGCCTCTGAAATCAATACCATGATTTTTGGATGTTCCAAATTGGTCTAATACACAACATTTCAAATTTGGCTATTTGCACCCCAAGCCTATACATAACCAACACATGCAAGTGAGTTTACCCAACATGCATTTGTCCAAATGTGCTCAAAGTTTTACCATGCATATGAATAGTCTCCTAGGAAATGCCACCAAAATGTGGGGTCATGTGGAGCCATAACATTACAATTATTTCATTTATTTACTTTTTGATATTTAAGCAAAACCTATAGAAAATATATCCCCAAAAATTCTCAATTTTTGGCAGGGGTTACATATGCCCTAATCATGCATGCACCAAAAAAGTTGGGGTCATTTTGATTAATAGTTTTGCTTGGGCATCAATTCGAAATTCTAGCCTTGCCTAGGACCAGTAATAGGAAAAACTGACCTACAACCCAATATACTCTACGAAATTTGATGTTTAAGGTGCCAAATTAAAGTTAAGACATTAAGCTACAAATTTCACTTAAGATTTATGTCCTGTAAATGCCTCTAAGAGGCCTACAAATAGCTTGTAATATCACTGTATAAGTGTGATAAATATAATAAATTCTATAGTTTTTATTTGATTTAATTTAAATCGATGAGCATGAATCTTAAAGTAAAATGGATGGAATCTGGTCATCGACCCCAATCAGCCAACGTCCCACATTGGTTTCTACTGGGCCGACTTGCTCGGCTATTTTCGGCCAGCTGAGCCACCACCACCGCCGGCGGATGTCGCCACCCCCTTCACTGTGGTGGTGGCTAGCGATTCCCGGCGATGAGGCCGCCAGAATTGGCTCCTACGGCGAACCCGAGCAAGAAGAAAATCTCGGAAAAATCTTCATTTCCTCACATGGTATCGGGCTCAATTGAGCACGATGTCTCTCCTAAAGGATCTATAAAACTAGTACGGGTAGAGAGGAGGTGAAACGGAGCTGAACCAAGCCTTGGCGGCGAGTGCGGCGGCGTTTGGCCATGGTTGAGCTGCTCCGGCGATATCCTACTCAAAATCCCGTTTCTTCACCAAAAACTCTGCTCCAGGACTCGTTCTCCACTCGATTCCACTCACTGAAGCTGATGGTGTTGTCGTCTTGAGCTGGGGAGGGCTGTTTATGGAGATAACTCCAAGGTGAGCTCGTTTTGGGTCTTTGGAGGCTTCATACATGGTGCCAGGTGGCCAACATGCTCAAAATTCTCTTGGAATTTACTGAGGAGGCCAGCCAGCACCTTTTGGGGCAGAAGGAGCCAAGGCCAAGTGGCCTCCTCCTCTTAATCTCAACTTCTCTCTCATGTTTTAGGTAAATTCTCCAAAATGCCCGTTTGCATGTGACCCTCTCTTCAAAACCAAAGGGTAGGGGTGGTCTTTTACCACTTGGGCTGATAATGGGCCAAGTTTGGTGGGCTTGGCCCATGGATAGTGGGCTTAGACCTCATTTTCTTCCTTAGGTCAATTATGTTGACTAGGTTGACTTGGGTTGACTTGGTCAACCATGATGAGTGGGCTGATCCCACTTGGTGGTCATGGGTCTAATGGCACCACCCAACTTAGGTTGGGTCAATGTGGTGCCCTACTTGGGCTAGTTGGGCCTATAGGTATAGGTTTGACCAAATTAGGGCCATGGTTGACTTTGGTCAACTAGGGTCAAAGGGTTGACCTAATGACATGCCCTAGGGTCCACTTAGATTATTTTAGGGTTAGGGCAATGTGGTGGGGTCATGGTGTGGCTAGGGTTCCTATTTATGCTAGTTTGACCTAGTTTGACTTTGGCCCCTTAGTGGGCCCCACAAGGCTACAACCCACTACGTAGGGTCAAACCTAGCTAATTTCCCTATCACCCACCCCATGCCCAACCCAATCTAAGTTAAGGGGGTCTAGAAGTAACATGGGATGTAACAGTTGATACATCAAGATTACATGTTGTTGGAACACCCTATTACTAATTTGGGTCAGGATCACTATGTCTCTAGGAAACCAGTTTGACCTCCTATATAGATCTAAAGGTCAATTAGAATTGAGTCTAAGGGTTAGAAGCCTAGGTTTGAAAGCTGCCCTTAAGACAAAGAATTTTTCAGTTTGAGACTAAGTCATATCGTCGAGCTCAGCACGACGATTCGTCGAACTCCAATCGACGATCGTCTAGCTCAACTTCGACAGATCGTCGAACTCCATTCGACGATCGCTGAGCTCAACTTCCACAAATCGTCGAACTCCATTCGACGATCTGCGAGCTCAGTTCGACGATCTTGACTCAGTATTGGATCTCTATCTCTGAGCTCAGTTCGACGATCTTTGAGCTCAGATCGACGATATTTTTGTTACAGAAGGATCAAGCGCATAACCAACTATTCCAAAAGCCCGGACTGTTGGAAAGGGTGCTACTTAATTTCTTAAATAAGTAGAAGAACGCCACGGGTCAAGTGAAGGAATGCCGGACCCAACAATCCCCCCCCGGCGTCAAGCACAACCCGTCGGCTCAGAGGTGGAGTTACCACATGGCCCACATGGCTCAGAGGTGGGGTTACCACATGGCCCACACGGCTCAGAGGTGGGGTTACCACATGTCCACGGTTTCACGGCTCAGAGGTGGGGTTACCACATGTCCACGGTTGCCAGACCCGTCGGACCCACACAGGTAGAAGGGAAAAATCAGGATTTAAATAGCGCTCCCCCGGTCTTGAAACCGTGACCTGCTTTGATACCAATTGAAGGATCAAGCGTATAACCAACTTTTCCAAAAGCCCGGACTGTTGGAAAGGGTGCTACTTAATTTCTTAAATAAGTAGAAGAACGCCACGGGTCACGTGAAGGAACGTCGGACCCAACAGTTGCTGTATAAGTCCATATCGCTGAGCTTAGTTCGACGATAGCAGAGCTCAGTTCGACGGTTTCTGATGACTTCAAGGATTTTTCAAGATTCAAATTCAGAACAGTTAAGGAGATATTCAGCAATTAATTCAGAAGATTTTATAGCCGTTTTCATTTATTCTGGACCAAGTTTCAAGGGATTATCAAGGAATGTTTCTTTGGACTTTCCTCCAGAAGACATTTGCAATTAAAAATGCAATTAATGCAGGCCAACGGCTATTCTTGACAGAGGATGTTTTTCTATTCAGTACCAGAGAATAAAAGACAAGAATTTTTGAATCTCTCAATCACTGAGCACTCAGAACACAAACAAGAAGAAGAAAAACAAAATATTCTCTGTCTCAAAGAATTCTCTCAAGAACACACATCCAAGGAGATCAAACTTTCTGAAATCTTCTGATCTTTCTTGTCTCAAGTGTTCAAGGCCAACATTTTTCAAGACTCCAGACACCTAACATTTCAGCTGTTACTGAAATCATCATTTACTGGAGATCAACTTCTGAAGGCCTATCACCCTACAACAAAGCTGCTTTTCCTGAACATCTCAAGGACTCAGGGGGAGCTTTGACACCATCAAATCCACATAGTCTTCTCAGCTGCTTTGAGAAAGAGAAGACTTCCATAAATCTCTCATCCCCATCTCTGTAAATGGTTTCTCAAACTCCCTTCAAAAGTTTGAGTTTGGTTTTTGAGCACCTTGTCAAAAGCTCATTGGTGGCAAGACACCAGATCAAAAAATCAGATTTGGTTTTTGAGCACTTTATCAAAAGCTCATTGGTGCCTAGGACACCTGATCAACTCATCCTGCAGTAGATTCCTACCTAGGGTGGTAGAAGAGTGGATGTACCCAAGTTTAGGGGATCCACTATAGCTCTTTGTGTCATCTGGATTGCTTGTCTTTATCTCTTATTTCTGGTTGTGATTGTTTTGTGATTAGTTTAGATCTGTGATTAATTTCTGTTGTAGGTTATTCTGTGATTAGTTTTAATAATTGCTTCCCTGTTCACTCAGATTACAACAATTGTTGTAAAAAGTTTTCAAGCACCATATACTCTATTCACCCCTCCTCTAGAGTATATCAGATCTAGCTGCACTTTCAATTGGTATCAGAGGGAGGTTGGTTAAACATACCACACCTTGGTGGTTGCACAGGCTAACACCTGAACCCAAAGATTCCTAGTTAGATATGTTTTCTTTTGAGTTTATTATTAGGTTTTGTTTTCACAAATCATGGCCCAAAATAAAGATTATGCTAGCACCAGACCTCCAGTGTGCAATCTATCCAAGTTTGCACTTTGGAAAGCAAGGATCAGATTATACATGAATTATATTGACGAGGATATTTTTAACTCTGTTTTGATAGTTTGTCCAAGACCTCCAGAGAACTCAAGTACAAATGTTGTTCTACCTCCATCAGGAACAGATGCTGATATCAAGAAATGGAAGGCAGTTGATGCTAAGGCTATGAACATCTTAGCCCAGACAATGTCTGATGACATCTTTCAAAAGGTGGCTGAATGCAATTCAACAAAGGAAATCTGTGATAAACTCTCTAAAATAGTCTCAGGCTCAACTGATGAGAGAAAGGACAGGAGATCCCGCCTCATATCTCAATATGAGAATTTCAAGAAGGGAGAAGCTGAGTCAGTTGGAGATATGTACAACAGGCTCAGTCTAATAGTGTGTGAACTCAGGACCTTGGATAAAGAGATCTCACTAACTGAACTCAATGACAAAATTCTAATGTGCTTCCCTAGCACTTGGGATTCAAGAATCTGGCCAATCAAGGATGCCAAAAGTTTGAATGAGATCACAACAGAAGCTCTATTGGGTAAGCTCAAATCTTATGAGCTACTCATTAAGAATAGAGAAGAAGAACAAAGGCTGCCTCACCAGCCACAAGAAAAGAGAAGACAATAGCCTTCAAGGCAACTGAAGATCAGCCTGAATACAAAGTCACAGACAATGATGAACTGCTCAGTCTGTTGGCCAAAATATTTTAGAAGATGGCCAGAAAGGACTTCAGATGGAGATCATACAAGGAGCATGATAAGCCAAGGTATGATAAGTCAATTAATAATAAGGAAATTGTCTGCTTTGGTTGCAGGAAACCAGGGCACATTGTTCCTGACTGTCCAGAAAACAAAAACAAGGACAGAAGGGACAAGAGAGAAAGAAGAAAGGAGAAAGACTCCAAGAGGAATGGCAATGACAAACCCTCCTCAAGCAAAAACAAACACACAAGAAAGGGGTTTGTTGCTGAATCTTGGAGTGAGACTGAAGAGGAGTCAGAAGCCTCATCCAGCTCTAGTGATGATGAAGATGATGCATAAGAGAAAGAGTTCTACATGATGGCAATAAATGCCTCTCAACATAATTCAGATGAAGAAGAGTCAGAGTCAGATTCAGAGACTCAACCTGAAGAAGATCAGGTAATTAGTTCTTTTGATTTTAATTCAGAGGACTTTAAATCTGAGTTTAAAGCATTATGTTTAGACCTGCTAAAATATGAGAAAGAAATTATCTCTCTCAAAAATCATTTATCTGAACATAATACCTTAAAGTCAGAAAACCTCAAACTCTCTCAAGAGTTGTAGTGCTATAGAGAGCAGATAGCTTCATTGAAAGGTGAGTTATCTGAGGACAAGAAGCTTGAAGAATCTCTTAATGGGAGAAGTATCAAGCTGATGGACATCACAAGCACTGTGAACTCCAGATTTAATAGTACACTGGGCTTGGGTGCTTCATCCAGCCAACCCATAGTTCTAACAACTCTAATCAAGTTCATTTCTGATAAAGGAAAGGGACTTGTAGAGGTAGCTAGGAAAAATTCTGATATGCCCAAGAAAACTAAGTCCCAGCAGAAATTGTCGAACGGAGATTGACGATCGCCGAACGCAGATCGACGATCTCAGGCAAAATCGTCAAACTCAGGTCGACGATCTCAAGTTCCTGAACTCTGCCATAGTCGACCATCGAACGGAGCTCTAAGATCTGACCCAAGATCGTCGAACGCAGCTCCACGATCGTCGAACAGAGGTCAGAGCTCTGGAAATTCTTTCAAGGGCAAATCAAAATCCAATCCTAAGGGTCCTTCATCCCAAATCTTTAACCCTTATACTGAATGGATTATACCTCCATGGAGATATCATCCTGAAGGTTATAAGAGTCAACCTGGGATGTCTTTTATTTCAGAGTTTAAAGGTTATCAACCTAGGCCCAAGGTAAACTGGGTCAAAAACAAATGAATTATCTTATGTGCAGGTGAAGACCTATCCAACATCTAACCAGCAATGGTACTTGGATAGTGGGTGCTCTAAGCACATGACAGGTAACAAGAACAACCTCACATCCTTTAGAGCCAAGCTTGGACCCAAAGTTATCTTTGGTGATTCAAACTTTGGACAAACTAAAGGATATGGTGCAGTCCAGATTGGATCAGTAACATTCAAGAAGGTAGCTTATGTGGAAGGATTGAAGCACAACTTAATAAGCATCAGTCAGCTGTGTGATGAAGGCTACCAGGTGACCTTCAGCAAAGCATTATGCAAAATCAAGTCAGAGGACAACACAACTGTGTTGACAGGTAAAAGGAAAGGTAACATCTATCTAGTAGATTTACTTTCAACAGATGTAGATATTTGCCTGTTCAATTCTGTTTGTAGACCAAATATTTTATGGCATAAGAGACTAGGACACCTAAACCTTAGAACTATTGCTAGGCTATCCAAGGACAACCTTGTTAGATGACTACCTTCTGGCCCCTAGAAGAAGGAAGGACTCTACAGGGCTTGTCAATTAGGCAAGCAAACAAAAAATAGTTTTAAGTCACTTAATAAGAGTGATTCACCTAGGATATTGTATCTGTTACACATGGATCTTTTTGGACCCATCACAGTACAAAGCCTAGGAGGGAAATCTTACACTTTAGTAGTTGTAGATGACTTCTCTAGATTCACTTGGGTGTTCTTTCTAAGGAATAAGTCTGATAACTTTAAGTGTCTGACAGAGTTTCTCAAATATATACAGATTGAGTTCAATACTCACATTGCCCTGATAAGAAGTGATCATGGGACAGAGTTTGATTCTCTTCTTATGCAAGAGTTCTATCAGAATGAAGGGATCAGACATACTTTCTCAGCTCCTAGAACTCCTCAACAAAATGGGGTAGCTGAAAGGAAAAATAGAACCCTTATTGAATCTACCACTACATTGTTGTCAGATGCTCACCTTCCTCTATCCTTTTGGGCAGAGGCAGTGAACACCTCCAACTATGTGCTGAATAGAAGTTTGATACATAAACTAAAGGGAAAGACTCTCTATGAATTACTCAAAGGGAAGAAACCTAAATTTGATTATTTTAGAGTTTTTGGTTGTATTTGCTACATACATAATAATGACAAGAAATATTTAGCAAAATTTCAAGCTAAAGCTGATGAAGGAGTGTTTCTGGGATACTCCATGAGCAGCAATGCTTATAGGGTTTATAATAAATCATCTCTAAAAATTAAGGAATCTGTTCATATATCATTTGATGAATCTAACATGCCTTTCAAGGAGAAGATCTCTTCTACCATAGAACCTTTGCAGGAACATTCTCTTGTTGAAGACTTGAACAAGTTACAGGTTACTCAGAACGATGAAAGCATTGAAGATGAAGAAAGTATTCAACATATTGAAGAACAACCTGAAGAGCCAGTTGTTGTACCACAAGAGGAAACAACAACACAGGTTGGTGAACAATCAACACCCCCTGTTGATTTAGTAACATCAAGAGATCATCTAATTTCCCAAATAATTGGAGACATCTCAGCTGGAGTGCAAACCAGAAATCAGGTCAACCAAAACCTGTTGCAAACAGGCTTCCTATCTCAAATTGAACCTCAGTCCATTCAAGATGCAGAGCAAGATCCACACTGGATCATTGCAATGCAAGAAGAGTTGCATCAATTTGAAAGGAACAAAGTGTGGGAACTAGTGCCAAAGCCTAAGGATCACTCCATTGGTTGAACAAAGTGGGTGTTCAGAAACAAACTGGATGATCAAGGAGTAATTATAAGGAACAAGGCAAGGCTAGACCTCAAGGATATTCTCAAGAAGAAGGAATAGACTATGACCAGACTTTTGCACCAGTTGCAAGATTGGAAGACATCAGAATCTTTTTAGCTTATGCAGCACATAAATGATTCAAGATATATCAGATGGATGTCAAAAGTGCATTTCTAAATGGAGACATCAAAGAAGAATTATATGTCAGACAACCTCCAGGTTTTATCTCTCTAACTTATCCTGATTATATTTTTAAATTGAACAAAGCATTATATGGTCTCAAGCAAGATCCTAGAGCATGGTAGAGTAGACCAAACTCTTTTCATTAGAACCCATAAGTCTCATACCCCACTAGTACAGATCTATGTAGATGATATTATTTTTGGTTCTACTGACTCAAAATTGTGCAGAAGGTTTTCCAACATAATGCATTCTAAATTTGAAATGAGTAGCATGGGTGAGCTATCCCTCTTCCTAGGATTGCAAGTCAAACAGCATGCTGAAGGCATCTTTATTTCTCAAACCAAGTATGCAAATGAATTGGTTAAGAAATTTGGCATGTCTGAAGCATCTTGTATGAAAACACCTATGCCTACTAATGCTGTATTGGATGCTGATGAACATGGGAAACCTGTTGATCAAACAACATATAGAGTAATGATTGGCTCTTTACTGTACCTTACAGCTGGTAGACCAGATATAATGTTTGCTACATGTATATGTGCTAGGTTCCAAGTAATTCCTAGAGAGTCACACCTAACACTAGTAAAGATGATTCTCAGGTATGTTAAGAGTTGTCCAAATCTAGGTCTCTGGTATCCAAAAGATTCAGCATTTGATTTAACTGGATTTTCTGATGCTGATTATGCTGGATGCAGAATTGACAGGAAAACCACCAGTGGAACTTGTCAGTTCCTTGGTGACAGACTTGTCTCTTGGTTTTGTAAGAAACAAACTTCTGTGTCAACTTCAACTGCTGAAGCTGAATATATGGCTGCAGGCAGTTGTTGTTCACAAATCTTGTGGATTCAAAACCAACTCCTAAACTATGGCTACAACTTAGAGAAGTCTAAAATCTTTTGTGATAACACCAGTGCTATTTCTATAGCTCAAAATCCAGTCCTCCATAGTAGGACAAAACACATAGAGATTAGGCATCACTTCTTAAGGGATAATGTTGAAAAGAATAAAATTGAACTGCAATATATCCCAACTGACTAACAAAGGGGAGATATTTTCACCAAGCCCTTGGATGAAAAGAAACACACCTTCTTCCTAAATCAGTTAGGAATGTTAGATGGAGGAAGTCTAAAATAATATCCAAGTTTTTAAAAGTTTAAAAATTGACCAAGACTAGGCAAACATCTTGATTTTTTCTTAGTGTCTCGAGCTTTTCTGGTCTCTGAACTGCGCTCGACGATTTTCCCCCAGATCGTCGAACGGATATCGATGATTTCTGAAATCGTCGACCTGAGTTCAGCGTTTCTCAGATAGTATGAACTATCTCTTTCGGTCAGCGATCGTCGAACGGCGCTCGACGATGTTGTTCTCTGAATGATCGTCGAACAGAGCTCGACGCTCTCCAATATCGTCGAACGGAGATCGACGATATTGCAGACTCTTCAGATTCCTTTAGAAGCCCCGATCGTCGAACTGAGTTCAACGATCTTTCCATTTCTGCGTCGAACCCTAATATAAAATTCATTTTTCGCTGTCGTTCTCCTTTTGCGCTTTCGATTTCTCTGCAAAAACTTTCTTTCCCTCCAAACATTTCTGCACTTGGTCGTTTTGTTTGTTGATTCTTTGCAGGTACCTATGGCTGTTTCTATTGCTATTCTCGCCGCCATGAAATTTGATGCCGGCTTTGACATTGACATGGAGTCCTTCAGCACAACAGATCAGGTTTTCCAGGACATCTTGGAGTTATTCAAAGAGCAGAAACTTGCTACAATCATGACCACTAGAATTAAACTTTCTGCTGATAAGATTAAAGAGTGGGTCTACACAGCCCACAATGAGGATCAACACACAATCATTGGATCAATTTCTGGCACACAGGTACCCTTGACCCTAGCAATTCTGACAGAAGTTTTTGAGTTAAGTACTGGTGGAGACTCTGCTGATTTATCTGGAGAGGAATATGCTGACTTGCTTGCAAGAATGGGTCATTTTGAGGCTAACCCTAGCAAGCTGCTGAAGAAGAATCTGTCTGTTGATTATAGATTCCTGGCTGATGTAGTTGGGAAGGTCCTATTGGCTAAGCACTCTGCCCATGATTCCATTTCTAGGTATCAGCTCTGCTTAATGGGAGCCATAGTGGACAAGAAGAATCTGAACTGGGGAGAGAACAGATGCCCTACATTGCTAGTATCTTTCGGGATACACATAAATGCTTCCAAGAGACTGTCCTGTGCCCTGTTTGGTAAATGGGACAGGCAGATCATCAAGCCCAGCAGGCCCTCTTCCAGCACGCCTTCAGGCCCCAGGACTGCCATAGTCACTTCCCCTTAGGTCTCTGCCCCTGCAGATGACTTGCCTGCTGCTGCCTCTCCTCCTCCTCCTCCAATTCCATCTCTTCCAATTTCATCCACCATTCAAACTCCATCCACTATCATCATCTCCAGCCCTTCTCCAACATCTATACCATCTCCAATTCCAACCACAGAAGAACCATTCCATCCATTATACTCCTACTCTCAACCAGACTCTGCCACATCACCCTCCATTCCCTCATTCAATCTCATTGATGATTCCTTCATGGATGACTCACCCTCCTCACCTCCTGAGCTACCCTCATCATCAATCTCTTACCAAGACCTTCTGCAAGAGATCATTGATAACCCACCTTCACACCATCTATCTCCATCCCACTGTCCTCCATCACCACTTTACCCACACCTCAACCATCTCTTCCACAATACACTAGCTCTCCTCTACCATGACCAATAGCTCCACCTCCATCCTCTACCTCTGCTCCAGTCACTGCTGAGCAAGTAGATCTTCCAGCCCTTGCTGACAGGATATATGAATTGCTAGCCCCTAGGCTATCTCTTCTTTTGGAGACCTCCTTGGCTCCATTACTCCAGTCAGTGGCAGCTCTTTCTGCCAGGCTCTCCTCCTGATTCCCTCAGGCAGCCCCTTCAGCAGTGTGCCTTGATCCAGCCTTGTCTGAATCTATGCAGGGGGAGATACCCTATGAAGTGAGCTTGCCTGCTGTGTCTGCTGTTTCTTCAGCTTTTGTTGTTGCTGCTGCTGCTGTTCTTCCTCAAGCTTCAGTTCCCTTCCAGTTGCAGTCTTTCCAGTGGACATCAGGTCCTTGCTCTCTGAGTTTGATTCAATATATTTCAGTTGTCTGCCAGAGAAAGCTTGTTTTCCAGAGAGAGTTGCTATCCAGCCCGCAGAGGATCTCTCCAAGGCCCTTGTGCCCTTCTCATGCTGTGATATCAGCATTATAACTTCCTTTGTTAATTCAGTATATGCTGCTTCTACTCCTGCTGAAAGCATGATTGCTGTTTCTGATGCTGCTGTCCCTCCTGCTGAAGATAGTGTTGATGTATCTGTTGCTATTAGTGTTGTCAGTGCTGCTACTACTATTGTTCCAGTTTCTGCTGATATCCTTATGACAGATGCATATGATTTTAAGCCTTCTGTGTTTTCTCATGATATTCCTGCTGCTGATATTGTTGTTTCTGAAAGTGAAACTGTTGTTGCACCAACTGCGGTTATTACTACTGCCACAACTTCAGTATCTGCTGTTGTTACTGCTGCTTCAACCTTTGCTTCTGCTTCAACTACAATTGCTACAAGTGTTGTATCTGCTGCTGCTCCAACCTGTGCTGCCTCATCTGCTTCAACCCAGCTCAAGAAAGATTTGATGAAAAGGATTGATGCTCTTTATGATGATCAAAGTTCAGAAAGTGATGAGTTCAAGACAGATTCTGATGATTCTTCTGCTACCATTGCCAGAAAGAGAAAGGCAAGGAGCAAAGCCATGAAGAGAGTACCTCCAGCCAAGGTCAAGGACAGTAATGACATTCCATATTATATTCTTCATGACTGCCCCATAACTGAGCACTGGATGCAGTACTCAAAGAATCAACTTATAGCTATGAAGAAAAAGGGGAAATATGAAAAAGGATCTTCTCAATTTCAACATCCTCATCCTCCTCCACCACCTCCTCCTGATGCAGGTGCAGGTGGAAGTTCAGCTGCTCAACCCTATGCTAGAAGTCAAACCCCCTATCAGCCTCATGCCAGATCCTATCATAGGGGAAGCCAGTCCAGGGGCTCTCAATCCAGAAGAGGAAACTATAGAGGCAATCAAAGAGAATTCCAGGTTTATTCTAAAGGATATTCAAGGCAACATCCCTACTCCAGGGAAGGACAAATCTCATCTGACACAACATCTGGTCCTTTTCCCTATAAACTGAAGGAAGTAGTTTCATCTAGGCCTCCTCGGGATAATCCATCAAATAAATATGAGCCACCAGTGCCATTTGAAGATCCTGAGAACAATCCAACTGCTTGGACTGCAAGGATGAAAGAGCTTGCTGCACTGGACCAGATTAAGAAAGCTACAGAGCAAGACAAAGACTCCTCCAACATCACTACATTGTCTGAACAGAGAAAGAAAGAGTTGGAAAGATATGGTTCAAGCAAATACTTTGATTCTGATAGGTACATGGAGCTGCATCCTGAAGCTGTAGTTCCCAGGCCCAAACAGCAAACCTCTTTAGGTGCAGCAGATGATACAAGATCAAAGAAGGAAGATCTTAACCCTAATAGAGAAATCAAACTCATTAAGAGCAAGGAGAAGAAATGACTATGTAAGGTGACAATCATCTTGACTTCTGATTATTATCTGGGATGATATATATCTGTGGTTCTGCAATGTCCAGCTTATTGCTTTTCTGTTTTGTTGCTGTGTATGTTGTTATTTAATTTTTCCAAATTCTGTAAATAGTAATCCTAACCCAAATAGGGGGAGATTGTGGGAACACCCTATTACTAATTTGGGTCAGGATCACTATGTCTCTAGGAAACCAGTTTGACCTCCTGTATAGATCTAAAGGTCAATTATAATTGAGTCTAAGGGTTAGAAGCCTAGGTTTGAAAGCTGCCCTCAAGACCAAGAATTTTTCAGTTTGAGACTAAGTCATATCGTCGAGCTCAGCACGACGATTCGTCAAACTCCAATAGACGATCGTCTAGCTCAACTTCAACAGATCGTCGAACTCCATTCGACGATCGCTGAGCTCAACTTCCACAAATCTTCAAACTCCATTCGACGATCTGCGAGCTCAATTCGACGATCTTGACTCAGTATTGGATCTCTATCTTTGAGCTCAGTTCGACGATCTTTGAGCTCAGATCGACGATATTTTTGTTTCTGTATAAGTCCATATCGCAGAGCTTAGTTCGACGATAGCAGAGCTCAGTTCGACGGTTTCTGATGTCTTCAAGTATTTTTCAAGATTCAAATTCAGAACAGTTAAGGAGATATTCAGCAATTAATTCAAAAGATTTTCTAGCCGTTTTCATTTATTCTGGACCAAGTTTCAAGGGATTATCAAGGAATGTTTCTTTGGACTTTCCTCCAGAAGACATTTGCAATTAAGAATGCAATTACTGCAGGCCAACGGCTATTCTTGACAGAGGATGTTTTTCTATTCAGTACCAGAGAATAAAAGACAAGAATTTTTGAATCTCTCAATCACTGAGCACTCAGAACACATACAAGAAGAAGAAAAACAAAATATTCTCTGTCTCAAAGAATTCTCTCAAGAACACACATCCAAGGATATCAAACTTTCTGAAATCTTCTGATCTCTCTTATCTCAAGTGTTCAAGGCCAACATCTTTCAAGACTCCAGACACCTAACATTTCAGCTGTTGCTGAAATCATCATTTGTTGGAGATCAACTTCTGAAGGCCTATCACCCTACAACAAAGCCTCTTTTCCTGAACATCTCAGGAACTCAGGGGGAGCTTTGACACCATCAAATCCACATAGTCTTCTCAGCTGCTTTGAGAAAGAGAAGACTTCCATAAATCTCTCATCCCCATCTCTATAAAGGGTTTCTCAAACTCCCATCAAAAGTTTGAGTTTGGTTTTTGAGCAACTTGTCAAAAGCTCATTGGTGGCAAGACACCTGATCAAAAAATCTGATTTGGTTTTTGAGCACCTTATCAAAAGCTCATTGGTGCCCAGGACACCTGATCAATTCATCCTGCAGTGGATTCCTACCTAGGGTGGTAGAAGAGTGGATGTACCCAAGTTTAGGGGAACCACTATAGCTCCTTGTATCATCTGGATTGCTTGTCTTTATCTTTTGTTTCTGTCTGTGATTGTTTTGTGATTAGTTTAGATCTGTGATTAATTTCTGTTGTAGGTTATTCTGTGATTAGTTTTAATAATTGCTTCCATGTTCACTCAGATTACAAATATTGTTGTAAAAAGTTTTCAAGCACCATATACTTTATTCACCCCCTCTAGAGTATATCAGATCTAGCTGCACTTTCACATGTGCATAAATTCTGAGGTGGCAGGTCTTTGGTGTTGGAGGGTCGATGCACCGACACCAATACGTTGACTCGACAAGTGTGGTTTAGCACTTCACCAATTTAAGTCTATTGGACCAGCCGATAAAGAGTACGCAAGAGCACTGCTTAGTGCATCATCATTGAGGCGTACGATAGGTCTAACTGGTAGTACAATTACCAGTTTATAGGTAGGCGAGGCCCAACCCTCCGCTTCCGTTTGACACTATGGAGGTATCCTGGGAGGTTAGGCTCTGGAAAGGGGGAACTAAAGGTCTGTGTGCACAAAGTTGGGTGGGTGTGTTGCACTTACGTGATTAATGGGATAACATAGCATATCATAAATCATTGCATTTAAACCTGACACCCATCGTATAAATTGGTATGAGACATTTTATACGACATGCCCTGCAAAACGACCCCTTAGTTTATAATCTTGCGTGAGCGTGCTTATAAGCTAAGGTTATTATTATATGGATATGTATATTTCTTGCTTGAAAACCGAAACCCCAACGTATAAATTGGTATGAGACTTTTTATACGATGGGAGCCTTGTAAAAGATCCCGTAACTTATAAGTTTGTATGAGCATTCATATAAGTTAAGGTTACTTGTTTCTTAGTTTATCTTTCATATACTTACTGATCTGCTTTACTTTTTACCTTACTGCTAGCTTGTACATTTCTTCATTAGATGTAAATACATTATATATAACTGCTAGAATAGTTCCACCATCACCTGCCTTGTTTATTCTCCACCTTCATTACCTTTCCTTTCCTTCTCCCCGCTCGGTGCCTAGGAGCCATGGGGGGAGGGGTTGGGGATGAGAGGACTTGGTCTTTTAGAATAATAGTTTTCGGACCAAATCATTTTAGGGGATCGTGGAGCCCAGCTTGGAGGTGCATCCCCGAAGTTCGGCATGCTTGGAGATGGGACTGTCTAGTACCGGAGTTCAGATAGCTGGGACAGTGAGTCCCGTTCGCTAGTAGTTGTTATAGATTTGCTTCCGCAATTAGTGACTTGTAGTGAGGACTTTTTATGTATCGGGCATGATCCCTATTTCTATTACTTTTATTATTATTGCTTTGGACTCTCCCTTCGTGGAGGATTATTTCTACATATGTGATTATTGTGGATATGTGTTAGAGTTCTAATTTCATGTACTCTCATACTTTTGCTAATATTCTGTGATCGATATGGACGGCAGGATCGGCATTTTGTAGTGACGACCTACCCGGGCATGATGTTGTCACCACAAAGCGTCGACTCTGGGACTAAGACCCCGTGGTTTAAAAAGAAAAATGGGGTCTTACAAGTTGATCAGAGGGAAACCTGAATCGAAAAAGTAGCAGTCCACTAACCCTGGGTCACCCCCGCATGATTTTAATTTGGGGTCAAACTAAGGAGCGGAAGCAATGGTGTGCTCATATGGGGGATCACATGTAAATTGTCCACTTTTGACTAGGTTTGTGTCAATTGCTTAGAAATGGTCTTTGTTTCGTAGCCTCTGGCACAACCTACACCACAGGGCAGAGTCCAACAAACTCTGAATGTTGCACCACCTCCCCCGACCCCCACTCTGTTTCTACAGTCGGAGGTGGGGCAGACTCTGACATCATTTCTGGAGGCTTTCAGGGCCTAGCAGTTTCCGACTCCGCAGCCAAACCCGGGGGCCAATTGGATGAGCATCTTCCGAGGACTTTCTCCCCCATATTACTTGGGGACAGAGTCGGTTGTATGGACAGAGGAGTGTCTTGACATCATGTACGAGAGGCTGACCGGGATATAGTGCACATGGGAGGAGAGGGTGCCTTTGGTGGTCTTTGCTTGGAGTCGCATGCAAAGAGATGGTGGAAGACATTGCTGGACATGACATTTGTAGATAAGGAGGTTGCTGAGATTACTTGAGAGGAGTTCGGGGCCGCTTTGTTGGAGCACTTCATTCCACAGTCGGTAAGAGATGAGCTGGAAGACAGGTTCCTGCAGTTGAGGCAGGGCAACAAGACGGTTGTGGTGTACCACTAGGAGTTCAATCATTTAGCCCAGTTTGCGGACTCCTATCAGCTGGATGAGGTAGGATACATTAAGAGGTTCTGTAAGGGTCTGCGGGAGGAATTGAGAGAGGCTCTTTTGTTTGTATCCGACGGGCCTATACCTCGGATGTTGGAGATGGCAAAGAGGATTGAGGAAGATTGGCACACGACTCGAGGCCGGAAGAGGACAACTAAGGATGAGGGCCGGGGTGCCAGAAATGATCAGCAAAGGGGCTGCATTGCTGATGGGAGAGATGGGAGAAGGGCAGAGGACCAACCTCGTCAATAGGTGAGATATGAGCTGAGGGAGCCGGTGGTAATGGCTCCTCAACCTCTCCAGATGCGGGAGATACAAAGACCCGAGGGTATGGCATTTCCCCTGCCCGAGTGCTACAACTGTCATCAGGTTGGGCATATCTAAAGAAAATGCCCCCACGATGGGGGCACCCATACCAGCACCACAGGATGACCTGCCTTCACAGTAGTTTGGATGTTGAGGACGCGACAGAGGACGTGGATTTCAGGGCGGAGACCGCAGACAGGATAGAGGGCAAGTGTATGCCTTAAAACTGGCTCAACCTCGGAAACTAGAGCAAGTGATAACAGGTACGCTAGTAATTTTAATTTCTTTCATTTCATAAGAAGCTAGACTCATGGATATAGAATTGTTAGAAATAGGAAGGAAAACCATAACTAGATTCCTAAGATATTTAACTACCCCAGGCATAGTCTTCGTCGGTGGCAAGCCCTCTTATACGCAATTTGATATGGGTGCTTCACACTCATTCATGTCGGAAGACTTTGTGGAAGGACTAGAAGGTGTGGAGCGATTCATAGGCTTGACCGTGAGGGTTCGTCTACCCGACGGTTCAGAGCTATTCACCTCTGCCCACTACAACATGGAGGCGGAGATCGGCAGAAAGGCATTCGAAGCACTAGCGACGATCCTAAGGATGACAGACTTCGATCAAATCCTAGGCATGACATGGTTGTATTAGAACCATGCCCAGATCGACTGCCTGTCAAAGAGGATCACCTTGAGGCATGGGGATTCCTATATCGTCATCGAAGGTATTAGATCTACCACCCCTCTCTTTTTATCATCCGTACAGGCCGTCAAGCCCCACCTGCAGGGAGACGAGGTCTATAAAGTGTTCTTTGAGATGGCTGAGGACAAGGATTCCATCCATAGTATTCTGGTGGTACGGGATTTTTCTGACGTGTTTCTAGATAAGCTGTCGGGGCTACCCCCGTATCGGGAGAAGGACTTTCAAATACAGCTTGTGCTGGGGGCTAAGCCGGTATCTAGAGCTCCATATCGGATGGCCCCAAAGGAGATGGTGGAGTTTCGAAGACAGCTACAGGAGCTAGTGGAAGCCGAATTTGTCCGGCCAAGCTCTTCACCATGCGGAGCTCCGGTATAGTTCATTAAGAAGAAGGATGGGACACTCCGATTATGCATCGACTATAGGGCTCTGAATAGGCTAGCGGTCCGGAAGACGTATCCTCTACCGAGGATTGACGAGCTGTTTGACCAGTTGGAGGGTTCCCATTGGTTCTCAAAGTTGGATCTGAGGCCAGGTTACTACCAGATGCGCATTCTGGAGGAGGATATCCCGAAGACAGCCTTCAGTAGTTGATACGGGCTGTATGAGTTTACTGTGATGCCCTTCGGGCTCGCGAATGCGCCATCGACTTTAATGAGCTTGATGAACCAGGTGTTTGAGTTGTACCTCGATCGGTTTGTCATAGTATTCATAGATGACATCCTTATCTATTCAAGGATGAAGGAGGAGCATAAACATCATCTGGCCTTGACTCTGGAGAAGCTCAGGGATCACCAGTTATATGCCAAGTTCAATAAGTGCAAGTTTTGGCTCACAGAGGCGGCCTTTTTAGGCCATATTATCAGTGGAGCGGGACTGGCAGTGGACCCCACAAAGATTCAGTCAGCACGAGGCTGGCCTCAGTTGAAGACGGCCACGAATGTTCGAAGTTTCCTAGGATTGGCCGGATACTCCCGGAAGTTTGTGCATGGATTTTCTCAGATATCCCTCCCACTCACTTCTTTGATGAAGAAGGCACTCCGTTTCTTTGGACGCCACGATGTGAGGTGGCCTTCCAGGAGTTGAAGAGCCGGCTTAGGTCGGCTCCTATCCTCGCCCTTCCATCTTGGAAGGAGGGCTTCCGAGTGTATGTTAATGCATCTTTTCAGGGGATGGTTGTTGTACTGATGCAGCATGGTCATGTGATAGCATACGCTTAACGGCAGCTGAAGAAGCACAAGCAGAACTACCTTGTTCACGACTTGTAGATGGGAGCAGTAGTGTTTGCTCTGAAGATTTAGCAGCATTACCTCTGTGGTGTGCACTGCGATATATTTTCGGATCACAAGAATCTGAAATATGTTGATACGCAGAAGGAATTGAACGTTTTCCCGAGACGATGGGTGGAGTTCCTATCTAATTATGAGTACACGATACACTATCACCCAGGGAAGGCAAACATGGTGGCAGACGTGCTGAGCCGAAAGGCCACTACCTCAGGAGCAGGACCTCAGCTGATGCACATGGAGTTGGTGCAGATGTTATAGAAGATGCAGATATCGCTGGTGTCCGAGGGCCACCCAGAGCTATACTGGGAGTACCTCTCGTTGATGGTTGACACCGATGACATTTGGGATTGTATCAGAGCTGAGCAGAGAAGGGATGAGAAGCTGGAGCCAGTATTCAGGACCTTGGGGGAAGGCATGGCTGGGGAATATACAGAGAGAGACAAGATGCTATGCTTTAGAGGCAAAGAATACATACCGGCTAGGGGCAGAATTCGGGAGGACATCATGACTGAGGCTCACTGCGGCAAGTACTCGGTGTACCCAGACATCACCAAGATGACGACCGACTTGAAGAGGACAATGTAGTGGCGTATGAAGAGGGATATCACCTACTTCATGACCAACTACGAGGCTTGTTAGTTGGTGAAGGCGGAGTGTAGAAACCCGACCGGATTATTGCAGCCACTTCCGTTGTCGGAGTGGAAGTTCGACGACATCGCCATGGACTTCATACATGGTCTTCCTTGGTCACATATGGGGAATGACTTGATATGGGTGATCGTCGACCGATTGATGAAGGTGTCCAGGATTCTATCGATCAGGAAGGATTCTACGGTGGGTGACTTGTTATAGAAGTTTGTGGAGCAGTTCGTTCGATATCATGGAGTGTCGAGGACGATAATGTCCGATCGTGATAGACGATTCACGTCTAAGGAATGGAGGGCCGTTTAGGATTATTTGGGGTCACAGCTGACTTTTAGTACCACCTTACACCCTCAGACGGATGGACAGATATAGCGAACCAATCAGACCCTGGAGGATTTACTATGCCTTTGAATACTGGACTGCGGTGAGATATTGGAGAGGCAGCTACAATTGATCAAGTTCTCATACAACAACAGCCACCAGTCCAGCATCGGCATGGCCCCTTTGAGGCTTTATACAGGTGGAGATGTAGGACTCCTTTGTATTGGATCCAGGATGAGGATATGAGGGCATTGGGCTCGAGTTTGTTGAGGACATGGATGCTCAGGTGCAATTGATATGAGATAGGATGTTGGAGGCCCAGAGCAGGCATGCTAAGTATTACGATGCTCGAATTTGTAAGGTAGAGTTTTCGGTAGGAGACCGGGTATTTTTGAAGAACCGACCGATGCATGGAGTCTCGCGGGTGCGTGGTCAGAAGAAGCTCAGCCCGAGATACATGGGGCCTTACAGGATCCTGGAACGGATCGACCCCTTGGCTTATAAACTGGAGCTGCCGCCAGAGCTAGCGGGTTTACAAGATGTCTTTCACGTCTCCTCCTTGAGGAGAGCTGAAAGTGAGTGTTAGATCAGAAATACTCTACTGGGGGGGGGGGTGAATAGAGTATTCTTAAAAAATTCTTAACAACTATTACAACTTTTGCTGAAAATTAAAAGTGCAGAAATAAATATAGCTAGCACATAATAAACCTAAAGCACAAGCACAGCAAGAACAAAAGAAAAAGAGGCAACCAGACGACACAAGAATTTTATAGTGGTTCCCCAACCTGGGTACATCCACTATTCTACCACCCTTGGTAGGTATCCACTCAGATTTTTGATCAGGTGTCTGACAACAATGAGCTTTTGATCAGATTCTCAAAAACCAACCCAAGTCTTTTGATCAGTAGACATGCAACCATGGAATCACTTTTGAAGGGAGATGACAACCCTTTACAGAGGTGGGGATGAGAGATTATTTTGTCTTCTCTTTCTCAATATACAACTGAGAAGACTGTGGATTTGATTATAGCTTATGGCTCCCCCTGAGATGTAGAATGAATCTTGGAAAAATAAGAGCTAAGCTTCAGGGTGATAGGTCTTCAAACTGAATTCTTGACCAGCAATAATCTTCAGGAACTTCTTTGACAGATGGAACTGATGTTGTCCTTTTGAAATGTCCTGGAGTGCTTGAAGAAAGAAGACCCTAGATATAGGTATTGTTGTTCTTCTTCTTCAGGTACTGATGAGATTCTAGTCAAGGGCTTATCTGTATCAGAGAATGCTTCTTGTTGACAGAGCAGATTGTTCAAAACTGAATATTTCTCTGTGTCTCTGTAATCTCTGTATGCTTCTGAGTAAACTGTGCTCTGTGTAAAACTTTCTTAATGATCCTTGATTCTTTCTATCTATCTGTGTGTGTCCGCTATTCTCTTCTGTTCTTTTATATTTTTTGTTGAAATCTATCTTTCAAAAATTAGAATTCTTCTGCAATTAATGCTGACAGCCTTGAGAATAAACGGTATTGATTTATTTCCCCGACTATCAAATGAAAAACGACAAGCAATAATCCTGCAGAAGACCATAATTAATGCTCCTTCTAATGGTTACATTCAGAGAATGTTAGAGCATTAATTACTCAGGAATTATCGCATTAGAGTGGGGACAGAAGGCTGGAAATAACTAAGTCTGGAATCGTCGATCAGATAGCAGAATTCATCGAGCTGATTCTGCAGTTCGTCGACCTGATGACTTATGTTCGTCGAGCTGAGTTGCAGAATCGTCGAGCTAGAAACTGAACTGTTGTATCTTTTGAACTTTGCTTATTCTTTCTGAAGTTCGTCGAGCTGGTAAATGTGTTCGTCGACTGGAGTTTAGCAACTATTCTGGAGTTGTCAAAAATTTTGTGTGTCGAATGATATCCTGTATGTCGACACAAGTCTTCTATGTGGTGTCGACATAACCTTTCCATAATGTCGACTGATGATCTGGGTGTCGACACAAGTTTTTCTAGTGTCGACTCAGTTGGTGTCGACATATACTCTGAGTGTCGACACAAGTCTTTTGGTTCTAGAATTCGTCGGGCAGAGAACTGAGTTTGTCGACCTGAGACTAGAGAACATAGTCTCGACAGAATGCTGTAGTAGTCCAAAGATTCGTCGACCAAGGAATAAGGTTCGTCGAGCTATGTCTGTATTACCTTCAATTCATCGAGCTGAAAATGATTCTGTACTTAGAGAAAAATTGATAAACCTCTGGCAATAGAGTTGAAGTGGAATTCCAGAAATCGTCGAGCAAAGAATGAAGTTCGTCGACCTGAGAACTAGGTTTGTCGACCTGAGTATAGAGAACAGTCTGGACTTACAATTCTGAAGGTGGAGTCCAAGGATCGTTGATCTGTGACTAAAGTTCGTCGAGCTCAGCTCAAAGAATATTTCTCTAAGATCGTCGAGCTGAGAACGACTATCGTCGACCTGAGTTCGACGAATGTCGAACTCATTTTACTTAGTTTCTTGAGAAATCTCTGAATCTCTGGAAAAACTCTAAGTCTTGAGTGTCTGGCAATCTGATGATGGCTTGTCCATGTGATGTTGTTACTAAGGACATGGCCTAGACTCTAGGACACAACTATGACCCTGGCTATACATGTTGGGTCACATCATCCTAAGTTAGTGAACCTAGCCCAAATTAAACTAGGGATCCAACAATCTCCCCCTATTTGGGTGAGGTCACTAATAGACTCAAAATAAAAACATAAAGTAAACAAAGCAGGAAATACATATATCTGGCAGAGATAATTAACACATGCAGCAGATATATTTACACAAGAGCTTTGTTCAGACAATATGAAACAGTTTGAGAGAGAAAAATAAAAATAAAATAGTTTAGATTTCATTTTTTCTGCTTCTTCTCCTGATGTTTTACATCCTTGCCCTTGTCTCCTGGCTTGGTAAAGATTATTTCCCTGTTTGGATTTGAAGCTTGTTCCACAGTAATTGTCAAGTCAGCAACCCCTATAATCTTCAGAGATGTAGCTCTAGGGACCACTGCTTCAGGATGCAATTTTATATAATCATCAACATTAAAAATTTTGTTAGCCTTTTCAAACCTTTTCAGTTCTTCTCTCCTGTATTTGGACATTGTAGTGTATTCAGAAATATCCTTCCCTTCAGCCTTTGCCTTGTTAATCATAGAAAGGCCTACTAGTTCCTGGAACCTGGCCATTTTAGCTGTGTTAGCTGTTTCTGGATTTTCATAAGGAACATGAGGAGAGGTTGATCTTCTACAACTTTCAGCTTGTTGATGTTGATGCTATTGTTGTTGTTGCTGATGTTGTTGTTGCTGCTGATGTTACTGTTGCTGCTGATGTTGTTTTCCTGAAGAGTGTTGCCTGTGCTGACTGTTACCAGGGGAAGATCTTCAATGATGTCTTTGATAAGTTTGAACAGGGGCAGACCTTTGAGAGCTTGAACCAGGAGCACCAGCTGCAGGAGGAGGAGGAGGAGGTGGATCTTTTCTATACCTTCGAACTGGTGGAGGAGAGTACCTTCTACTCTTCTTCCTTTCCTTCTGTTGATTATTAGATAGCCACATCCATGTTGGCATCCCTTCGTATGGAGTTAACTTTTGAAGAATATAATAAGGATTGTCATTCTATGGATTAGGCTTAGGAGCAGGAGGAGGAGGAGCTTTTCTTTTATTTGATACTTGCTTCCTCTTCTTTGTATCCTCCTCATATGAGTCCTCATCCTCATCTTCATCATCATCATTTTCAGAACACTGAGGGTTATCATATAAATCATTCAAAGCTTTCAAAGCCTCAGCAGAAATAACTGGATTTTCTGGAGCAGGAGCAGGCGTTTCAACAAGAGTTGGAGGAGAAGCAACAAAAGAATCAGAACTAACTTGGACAGAGCTTTCAGGTGCTGCCTTATTTTCCTCTTCAATATCAGCCAAGATCAGTTCATCTAGATCTGGCAATGGAGAGTCATCCATGACATAACTAAGAGCAGAAGAAATTTCTGAAGGAGCTGGAATAACTGTGGGCTCAGGCACAGCAAAACTATCACTGAGTTGCTTTGCAACTTGTGGACTTACTAGAGATGTATATGGTACAATAGCCAAGTATGTCTTAGTAGTATATTCTGCTGTAAAATATCTCAAAACTGCAAATTTAAAATTTTTCAACAAATTTTCTAAATCAACTGTGGGATTAATGATGAAATCACCACCAGTAATTATTGTCTTAGAGACTGACTCTTCCAAGTCCATGTCAGTATCAATAAAATTTAAAAAATCAAGATCATCTGTATCAATATACTCTGTACAGTCTACTGCTACTATTGCTGCCTCTGCTGCTGAAGTTGCTACTGCTGGAACTACTACAGCTACATCATCAGACATCTCCCCCTGCATGGTTTCAGTAAGACCTGAAGCCATGCCCCTGACTGAAGATGGGGCAGGAGTGAGGGCAGTGATATGTGTAAATAAGGTAGTAATTGAAGTAGCAAGAGGTGTAATGGCCTCTACTATTAGTGTTTTGAGAAGGGGAGTGAGGAGGGCAATAAGAGAAGTAATTGTGGAGGTGTCCAATGGTGTAGTGGAAGATGGTGTTGCAGAAGGTGTTGAAGAGGGAACTGTGGGATGGATAGAAAGTGGAGCATCTGGTATGTGAACATCTGGAGGGGATGCATGTTGAGGGATGGTAGATGTTGATGGGGATTGATGGTTGGCATCTTGCATGTGGGTGATTGGAGGAAGAGGGGAATTGGGAGGTGATGGTGGTATGTTGAAAAATTATATGGAGGATAAATGAGGAGGAAGTGAAGATGATGGAGGAGATGGTGCTGGTGAAGCATGTGGAGATTCTGGTGGAGTAGGAGGTTGAGTAGGGTATGATGGAGGTGTGGAAGAGGGATGGATTTGTGTTGCTGGAAGGGGGGCTGGAAGAGATGGTGGTGTTGGATGAGTCTCTTCAGTTGGTCGGGGAGTGGCTTTAACAGCCCTGGTGCCTTCAGAAGCTGGGGTGGAAGAGGTAGAAGCCTTAGTGGGCTTGCTTATTGTCCTCTCCCACCTGCCAAATAAGGCACATGTTAGCCTTTTACTGGCATTGATGAATATGGTCTGGGAGACCAGGGATACAACAGCTTTTTCTTGTAAAAAGATCCCTAGGATCCTTCCAAAGCAAACTTCCTTTTTATTGTTTTTCTTATTTATCAGATCAAAAAGAATCTGTGCCCAATCCACTGGTTTCTTATTTATGATTGCACACATGACCAGAAACTGGTGTCTGGTGATGTAGTCATGGGCAGTATGTTTCCCAAGCAAAACTTTTCCAACCAAATCTGCCAAAAACTTATAAGGGGCAGAGAGGTGTTTCTTCAAAAGTTTATTAGGGTTATCTCCAGTATAACCCATTAGGCCCAGTATCACGTCTCTCCTCTATTTCAATCTCTAGTTGCTCTTCTCCATTCCTTAATCCAAAAAATTCAGCTAAAATTGCAGGAGTTAAGGACACGTGGTTACCCGCAATGGTGTCTGTCATCGTATTCTCCTCTGTTGGAGATAGGGTGTAGACCCATTCTCTGATTTCAGTGCTGTGCAGTTTGATTCTTCTTGTCATCAAGGTTTTGAGTTCTTGTTCTTCAAGTAGTTCCAGAATATAAAGGAATATGGGATTAGAATGCTGAAACGAATCAAAGTCCACATCAAAACCTGTATCAAACTTCATGCTGCGAGAATGCTTTCCTGTATCGCCATGGAATCACATGCAAGAGAGACACAAAAATGGCGATCAAGTGCAAAGGAACAGAAAGTGCGGGACGGAGGTCGAAGAAAACGTAAATATACGGTTTTCAAGAATATGAATCGACAAACTCCGTTACACGAAAATAGAAATAATTCTTCGAACTGAGTTCGACGAAATAATTTTGAATGAAATAATTCGTCGATCTTATCCAGAAGAATTGAAGACAGTTCGTCAAACTCCGTTCGACGAATATCTTCTGAAGCAAGTTCGTCGAACTCCATTAGACGAAAATTGTTTCACTCACAGAGAGTTCGTCGATCTCCGTTCGACGAATATCTCTGAAACTTTCCCCGGTTCGTCGAACTCCGTTCGACGAACTTTGCAAAATTCGTCGAGTGCAGACATAAATTAAATAAAGTCTTCTCCATTGATCATTCCAAGTTGATTTACAAAGAACATATGATTTCTCTTATCCAGAGGTTAGGTGAATATATCAGCCCTTTGTAAATCAGTGTAGATATAGACAAGCTTGATTTTATTTTTGTCGACACACTCTCTAATGAAATGATGTCATATGTCAATATGTTTTGTCCTACTATGATGAACAGGATTTTGGGCTATGGTTATAACACTTGTATTATCATAGAGTAGGGTTGAATTATTTAAGTTGAACCCATAATCTAGAAGTTGATTTTGTATCCAAAGCATCTGTGAACAACAACTGCCTGCTGCAATATATTCTGCTTCAGCAGTGGAGGTTGACACTGATGTTTGCTTTTTACAAAACCAAGATACTAATCTCATACCCAGGAACTAGCAAGTCCCTGAAGTACTTTTTCTATCTACCCTACATCTAGCAAAATCAGCATCAGAGTATCCAGTTAACACAAATTCTGATTCAGCAGGATACCATAGGCCTAGATTAGAATAACTCTTTATATATCTCAAAATCCTTTTTAGTAAAATTAGGTGAGATTCTTTAGGGTTCACCTGAAACCTAGCACAAAGACATGTGACAAACATAATATCTGGACTACTTGCTGTGAGGTATAATAGGGACCCAACAATGCCCCTATAAAGTTTCTGATCCACAGGTTTCCCTGGTACATCAGAGTCCACAACAGCATTGGTGGCCATGAGTGTTTTCTTTGCTGAGGCATCAGTCATCCCAGACTTCTTTAGAAGTTCTTTAGCATATTTTACTTGAGAGATTAAGATGCCATCAGGGAGCTGTTTCACTTGGAGACCAAGGAAGTAGGAAAGCTCACACATGCTACTCATTTCAAATTTGGAATGCATGAGTTCAGAGAACCTCTTACATAATTTGGAATCTGTATAGCCAAATATAATATCATCCACATAGATTTGTACTAATAAGATTTGGTCCTTATGATGCCTAGTGAAAAGTGTTTTATCTACAGTTCCTCTTGTAAATTTATGCTCTAATAGATAACTAGATAAGGTCTAATACTAAGCTCTTGGAGCTTGCTTTAGACGATAAAGAGCCTTATGCAATTTAAAAATATGAGAGGGGTAAGTTGGAGAAACAAAACCTGTAGGTTGTTCTACATAAACCTCTTCTTTTAACACTACATTTTGAAAAGCACTCTTCACATCCATTTGGAAGACCTTGAATCTCTTGTATGCTGCATATGCAAGGAATATTCTTATGGCTTCGAACCTTGTAACAGGTGCAAAGGTTTGATCACAATCAATTACTTCTTCCTGACTATATCCTTGAGCAACAAGCCTAGCATTGTTTCTCACAATGATTCCTTGTGCATCCAGCTTGTTTCTGAAAACACATTTGGTTCCAATAACTGGATAGTTTTGGGGTCTTAGAACCAAATCCCAAACTCTACGTCTCTTAAATTGATTTAGTTCCTCCTACATTGCAAGGATTTGATGCTAAAGATCACGGCAGCGAACCGGTCGCACAAGTAATATAAAATGGGGGTTTTCCCAAGTATCGATCTCACAAGTAACACAGTTAAGGAGGAGCTAATTTCGAGGAGGACTTGAGATTGAAGTCCTCATGTCGGAGCTATCTAAGGGGCTTCGATATTTGCGGATAAAGAAAATAAAATACTAACAACTACTCCTATGCAACGCTGCTATGCGATGCTTCGCCAGGCGGGATGGAAGACTAGTCGGGCCGCTATGCACCGAATCACTAGGCGGATGGACGAGTAGGCTTGCAGATGAGGTGGTGAGAATGGCGGAATGAGGGTCGTGAGCACCTCTTCGCAACGCACGCCACTAGCAATTGCTAGTGCGGCAAGGGTGGATGGTGGTGGATGGAATATGGCGCAACTCAAGTAAATAACGAAAACATACAATCACATAGACATAATTGTATAAAAACGTTTTACAAACTATGCATACTTCATCAATATAAATAAAGTTAAACACAAATATTCAACAATAAAGCAAGAACAAGTCAAGAGATCGACCGAATCCAAAGTCTTGCTGAGGATTCACGGTTGGAATCGTCGGGTTGTCATTCCACATCCAAGCTCAGTCATCAACTGCGTCCGGGATAGAGAAGAGCTGTCACCACCTTCCAGTGGCCCGTCTTCTTCGTCTCACAATAGCGGACGAAGTTTGCTAGCTTTCCTTTGCTTGATGGCTATGGCGTCAAACCCTACTTGAAGCTCACAGATGAAGGAGAAGGCCGAGAGGAAGCTCCGGCTCGTATTTGGTGGTGAAAGCGTGCCCAGAGCGCCTCCCTAGGGTGGAAGATGAAGGGGAACGGCGGAGAAGGCGGAAAATGACGGAGAAATGTCGAGCTCCGGATCCTCTTCTGAATTAGGGCGAGACCTGCACTATTTATACAAAAGCAAAAATGAACAATGCGCACGATCACTGGCGCACGACCAGTGGTCGTGCGCACCATGTCCTGTGCTCGTGCGCACTGGCATGGAATATCAGGAAGAAGAACTGGGATAATGCGCACGAGTAGTGGCGCACGAGCAGTGGTCGTGCACACTAATTCCAATGGCCGTGCAATTACCCCAGACAGGACTCGAGAAAAGTGGAATCAATGCACACGATCAGTTGCGCACGACTGGTGGTCGTGCGCAATATGTCAAGTGGTCGTGCGCTTACCCCAGGCTGATTCTGGAAAACGAAGAGTAGTGCGCACGATCAGGGGCGCACGACCAGTGGTCGTGCTTATTATATCCCATGATCGTGCGCAGTATTTCTGTTTCACAACCATCCCGGAACACGTACACGACTCCTGTACTGAAAGAAAAACCAATCACTGATATATGCAGACATTCTAGGCAATCACAAAAAGGAGTACAAACAATAAAAGTAACAAAATACACAACCACGGGCATAAATGTGCACTTCCTATGGAAATATAGGCAAGATGAAATAGGAACGATAAAGAACTAAAAGTGAAGTTCAAACATATGAAAACTAGCCCAGATGAGTTCGAAAATAGGTATAGAAAGTGGACTCATCACACCCCCGGACTTAACTATTTGCGCGTCCTAAGCAAACAAAAATCTAAGCAGATAGGGAAAAATACTAGTTAACAAAGAAATTGCGATACGAAGTACCATGCGAAGTTGCATGCTCGTGTGCGTAAAAATACAATAGAAAAAATTTCTAAGTATGCAGAATAGTTTATATTTTTCACAATGCGTATCAAAATTTTATTATTACTCAAAAATAGAATCACGGTGAATCATCCGGTCATGCGTAGGAAGAAAGTAGACTAATCGCTAGGCGAGCATTGTCAAAGATCAGGGCTCAAGATAATCTCCAAAGGAATCCACCAATGTCGGTGACCATATGCTTGCCCTTTCGCATTATCTCCACGGCACTGGTTTGGTTCACACACGAATCAGTAGGACTTGAGATGAAGAGATGGGGCTTGGGTTTTGGTGAGGTAAATAATGATAAATAAGAATGGCTAAGCACCAAACCCAAATGAGCTAGTATAAAATGAATCCCTCTACTAAGCAAAATACACGCGGGTACACCACACCCCCAGACTTAATTTTTCAAAAATGGGTGTGTGTACCGCCTACTCCAAATACAATCTCATTTCCAAAATGATTTTCAATTTAAACTTTTTCTTTTCACTTTTTTTTTGTTTTCTTTACGAATATATATTTTTTTGATATATTTTTTTTTCGAATCCAATTTTTCTTGAACAATTTCAGCAAATAAAACTTTGGAGCACATCCACATATTCACATGTAAAAATCACCACATCACACCCCAACATTAAAATGTAAACACTAAAGCTCAACTTGGGTGTGCGACTAGGATTGGCTATGAGGCTTTGGTGAAATCATGGTGGAGCTGAATCAAAAGGAGGGGTAGGCACAACGGGACTAGCGAGGATAAGATGTCAGGAATGGTACAAAGCTCAACCGGGCAAAAATGATGGCCTACATCACGCTCATGCATGACTAACCTATACCCATGCTTCAAGAATAGCTTGGGGCAAGTTGTTAGCCAACGAGAAAGACTATCCATCCTCTCGATTCGAGAAATACGAACCTAACGGCCATCTACACACATCCCTAAGCTACTGTCGGATTCACACCGGATTCACCAACTTTTGAATAGAATAAAAAGGCGGAGAAATGTCGAGCTCCAAGCTAAGCATGAGACAAGAGCAGTTGACTAGAGACACAACAAGGACAACATTTTACTCCGTCTCACAATCCTAAGCCAGCACCATAATTTTCCCAAATCTAACGAAGAAATGAGTTTAACTTGCGGCACGCAAAAAGCTAAGCACGAGCTCATGTGGGTGCAGTGGTGTGTGATGCAATGAACTAATCAAAATAAAACTATGAAAGCTTCTAATATGCACATGAGATGTGCACGTGCAAAAGGCTACAAAACAGGCTCTCCCCCAGACTTAAACTAAGCAATACAGTATGTGATATAGAAATTCAAATCAGATAGAAACAAGGGGAGAGGTTACCCAATGCTCAGCCAGTGAGCATACCAGAAGACGCGTGTAAACCTAAAGCAGGCCCGTCATACGAAGAATCACAACCCCGCCAATGCGATGTTGTCAAGAATACCTACAGGGGTGAGTTCCGCAAAAACAAAACAAAAATATACAAACTACAACGAAATACTAAAACTAAATAGACATGAAAAATAAAATGCAGAAAATGAATGATAAGTACTGGGGTTATTGTCATCCCTGCACGACTTATTAAATTCTAAACAGTTCTAGCTAATGGTCCTATGAAATAAAAAGTGCACAGGTAACTGTTCCAATATCCGTTTCGGTAACGGGTACCGATACGGTGATAGAGCAGTTACCCCTCTACCTAAATAATAATACCTGCCCAACACAGGTAGAGGAAATAAGAAATAAGAAGAGCAGGAGCACTTGTCCTCGCTCATGTTATCACAAAAGAAATACTTGCCTAGCAAGGTATCATCTACAGGGAGTCTGCAGGAGGAGAAAGCGATGAATGGAGCTTTCATCCATGACTCGAGCTGAAAGCTCCAAGTACTCATGAAGAACCTGCGAAGACTCAACCCGCACAGGCTTAGATACAAAAATGGGATCAAGAAATAAAGGAGATGAATAACTAAAAGAATCAGAAATAGGGGGAGTGGTCCCGGTCTCACTCCCAGCAGGATCCCGACATAGATCATCGACGACATCATATGAGTCATGGCGAGGGGAATTCGCGAGCTCGAGGTCCTCGGTGGTGGTTTGGACCTCCTCATCCATCAAGGAAGTGGAAACTTCCTCAACAAAGAGGATATCCTTATCAACACACCTCGGTGCGTCCACATGTTCCAAGACGTAATACTGTCCATTAATGAAAATAATATCCTCGTCAAACATGGGCACATCCTCAGGCTCAGAATCCCAATTCGGCCGAACATCATCAACCGACTCACTAAAAATAGGGGTAGATAATTCTTGCAAAGAAGGAAGAGGAACAACAACATAAGAGAAAATATGTGCAGGTTCCTCCGGGGGTGAATCAACAAGAGGGGAAAAGTGCATGGGGAGAGACTGTGCCACAATATCGTCACACCGATCAGCAGAAAGTCTGATGGGTATATCCGCAGCAGTCCCCCATAGACAAGGTGGTGCTGCGAACATATCATCAGAATCAGAAGGGGCAGCCGATTGAGAGGTGGATGGAATGAATCGGATACCCGGTTCATCATCCTCCTCCAACTGGTGCTGAAATTCTACGCAATCTTTCAACACGTGGTCGGTGCTATGACAACACAAACATCGTTTTCCATTACTCCTCGGTACAGGTGGGATCAGAGAGGAATAAGAAAAAGATGAAGGCGTAGAAGCGGAGTGACCATAAGACCTGGGTTGGGTGTATGAAGTACCATAAGAAGACGGTGCTCCATACACAGAACCACGAGAATTATGCTCCCATTCTTCAGTGGGGCACTCATCACTACCATGCCTATAATCCCCGCACCATCGACAACGGATATTAATATAAGAATACATGGTGCAACAAGAAAAATTCACCAACAGAAAGCTTCTAAGCAACAATAAACTACACACCACAAATAAAAGAATAGGAAAACCCGCTATAGAAAAATTAAAACTAGAAGAGGAACAAATAAAAATAAATAAAAATAGATTCTAAAAACTTAAATAAAGAAGAAACATGAAATATACAAATGGAAAAGGGCTTCTATCTCCTATCTTCCTCTCCAAAAACTCACACGACTGTGTTCCCCGGCAACGGCGCCAAAAACTTGATGTTAAAGATCACGGCAGTGAACCGGTCGCACAAGTAATATAAATGGGGGTTTTCCCAAGTATCGATCTCACAAGAAACACAGTAAGGTGGAGTTAATTTCGAGGAGGACTTGAGATTGAAGTACTCAGGTCCGAGCTATCTAAGGGGCTTTTATATTTGCGGATAAAGAAAATAAAATACTAACAACTACTCCTATGCAACGCTGCTATGCGATGCTTCGCCAGGCGGGATGGAAGACTAGTCAGGCCGCTATGCACCGAATCACTAGGCGGATGGATGAGTAGGCTTGCGGATGAGGTGGTGAGAATGGCGGAATGAGGGTCGTGATCACCTCTTCGCAACCCACGCCACTAGCAATTGCTAGTGCGGCAAGGGTGGATGGTGGTGGATGGAATATGGCGTAACTCAAGTAAATAACGAAAACATACAATCACATAGACATAATTGTATAAAAATGTTTTACAAACTAAGCATACTTCATCAATATAAATAAAGTTAAACACCAATATTCAACAATAAAGCAAGAACAAGTCAAGAGATCCACCGAATCCGAAGTCTTGCTGAGGATTCACGGTTGCAATCGTCGGGTTGTCATTCCGCATCCAAGCTCGGTCCTCAACTGCGTTTGTGATAGAGAAGGGCTGTCACCACCTTCCAATGGCCCCTCTTCTTCGTCTCACGATAGCAGACGAAGTTTGCTAGCTTTCCTTTGCTTGATGGCTATGGCGTCAAACCCTACTTGAAGCTCACGGATGAAGGAGAAGGCCGAGAGGAAGCTCCGGCTCGGATCTGGCGGTGAAAGCTTGCCCGGAGCACCTCCCTAGGGTGGAAGATGAAGGGGAACGACAGAGAAGGCGAAAAATGGCGGAGAAATGTCGAGCTCCGGATCCTCTTCTGAATTAGGGCGAGACCTGCACTATTATACAAAAGCAGAAATGAACAATGCGCACGATCACAGGCGCATGACCAGTGGTCGTGCGCACTATATCTTGTGCTCGTGCGCACTGGCATGGAATATCAGGAAGAAGAACTGGGATAACGCGCACGAGTAGTGGAGCACGACTAGTGGTCGTGCGCACTAAGTCCAATGGTCGTGCGATTACCCCAGACAGGACTCAAGAAAAGAGGAATCAATGCACACGATCAGTGGCGCACGACCGGTGGTCTTGTGCAATATGTCCAGTGGTCGTGCGCTTACCACAGGCTGATTCTGGAAAATGAAGAGTAGTGCCCACGATCAGGGGCGCACGACCAGTGGTCGTGCGCATTATATCCCATGATCGTGCGTAGTATTCCTGTTTCACAACCATCACGGAACACGCACACGACTCCTGTACCGAAAGAAAAACCAATCACTAATATGTACAGACATTCCAGGTAATCACAAAAAGGAGTACAAACAATAAAAGTAACAAAATACACCACCACGGGCATAAATGTGCACTTCCTATGGAAATATAGGCAAGATGAAATAGGAACGATAAAGAGCTAAAAGTGAACTGCAAACACTTGAAAACTAGCCCAGATGAGTCCGAAAATAGGTATAGAAAGTGGACTTATCAGGATCCAGTGGGGATCCTGCTCAGCATCATGGATGGATAGAGGTTCAACCTGAGAGAGAAAACATGCATGCATCAATTCTTGGGTGAGTTGATGCCTTGTCTGTACACCTGCTGATATGTCTCCAATCACTTGAGATCTGGGGTGATCCCTAAGTGTGACAAAATCAGTGGGTGGAGTTGGTTTTGCACAACATTTGGAATTAATTCCTCCTGTGGAATTGTATTTGCTGTTGGTTGAGATTCATTTTCTTCAGCTTCTTCTTCTTCACTTTCTTCAATAGCTTGTGGAGAGGGATGAGTTGGAACCTCTTGGGTGAGGTTTAGTCCGTCCAAGGTCTCACACAAGTGGGTTACTTGCAAGTTGCTATTGGTAGAAACTTCTTTCTCCTTGCAATACATGTTAGTCTCATCAAATGAAACATGAATGGACTCTTCAATTTTTAATGTTGATTTATTAAAAACCCTATAGGCCTTGCTTACTTGGGAATATCCTTGAAAAACTCCCTCTTCAGCCTTAGCCTCAAACTTTCTAATGTATTTTTTGTTGTTGTTATGAATGTAACATAAGCATCCAAATACTTTGAAGTAGTTGATTTTAGGTTTCTTCCCTTTGAGCAATTCATAGGGAGTCCTATTCTTTACTTTGTGAATTAGGCTCCTGTTCAGGACATAATTTGCTCTGCTTACATCCTCTGCCCAAAAGGTTAGGGGCATGTATGCATCTACAAGCAATGTACCTGCAGCTTCAATGAATGTCCTATTTTTCCTTTCAGAGACCTCATTTTGTTGGGGAGTTCTAGGAGCTGAGAAGCAATGCCTGATACCTTCCTTCTCACAGAACTCATGCATAAGAAGAGACTCAAACTCTATGTCATGATCACTTCTGATCAATGCAACATGAGTAGAGAACTCAATCTATATGGTCCTGAGAAAATCTGTAAGAACTTTGAAGGTATCTGACTTAGATCTCAGAAAGAATACCCAACGGAACTTGGAGAAGTCATCCACTATAACCAAAGTGTAGGATTTCCCTCCTATGCTTTGTACAGCAATGGGTCCAAAGAGATCCAAATATAGCAAGTTTAAAATCCTAGGTGAATCACTCTTATTAAGGGACTTAAAACTACTTTTAGTTTGCTTGCCTAGTTGACAAGCCCTGCAGAGACCTTCCTTCTTGTAGGGACCAGAAGGTAGACCTCTAACAAGGTTGTATTTAGATAGCCTATCAATGTTTTTCAGATTTACATGACCTAGTCTTTTGTGTCATAAGTCATTCTGATTACTAGTTAAATTATGTAAACAAATATCAGTTTTGGCAGAAAGAAAATTTACTAAGTATATATTGCCTTTTCTATTTCCAATTAAAACTGTTTGGTTGTTTTTATCAATAATAGAACAAGTGGATGGGTTAAAGTATACCTGATAACCATCATCACATGACTGACTTATGGAGATGAGGTTATGCTTGAGTCCAATTACATATGTCACCTTTTTGAATGTGACATCTCCTATTCTTACTTCTCCAAATCCTTATGACTGACCACATTTGGAGTCACAAAAGATAACCTTTGGCCCCATCTTGGACTTGTAGTTGGATAGATGTCCATGCTGCCAGTCATATGTTTGGAGCAGCTACTGTTCAGGTACCAAGTTTGATTTACCCCTGGATAGCTCTTCACCTGCAATAGAAAATAGTTAATGGTTTTTGACCCAGGTTACCTTGGGTCCTTTGTATTGCTGATAAGAGAAGCTGAAAATAACAGAGAATTCAGGTTGTGACTTGTATCATAGGGAGTGATATCTCCTAGGTGGTATGATCCAGTCATCTAGTGGATTAAATGGTTTCTTAGAAATATTTAAGTTGCTGTTGGAATTATAGTTTTGATTAAATCTTCCTGGGTTCTACGAATTTCTGTAAGTTCGTCGACCAGAGTTCGACGAATTGGGTTGAAATTATCGTTCTCTGCCCAGGGAATGAACATATTCATTCTTTGTGCCCCACGTTCGTCGACCTCTGCTCGAGGAACCATACAGAGTTCATTGATCCTAGTTAGATGAATAAATATAACTATAGTTTGCGTTCAGAGTTCGTCTATCTGGGTTCGACGAACTGGCTCCATTTCATCGATCTGAGTTCGAAGAAAATTGCTGAACCTTATTTTTACTAGATGTTTTTTGGTTTTTGGTTTTCTGTCCTACTGTCTTAGGGATCTTTTCTATTTTTTGTTTGTCATTTACTGTTTCTTTCTCTTTAGTAGATACAAATTTTATTGGGGTTGATAAAATGTTCTTCCTGAGAATGTGGGGCAAACCTGATGGAGCACCCAACCCTTGCTTGCCATTAAGTCTGACATTAACAGTACTTGTGATATCCATCAACTTGAGGCTTCTCCAATTTAGAGTTTCCTCAAGTTGTTTGGCCTCACAAAGCTCAGTTTTTAGTGAAATTATTTTTTCATTTGCTAAGGTTAATTCATCTTTTAACCTAATGTTTTCAGATTGAACATCCTCTAAGTTTCCTAATTTTTCCCTAAGAATTTTAATTTGTTTTTCAGAATTAATCAAGTCTATGCACATTAACTTGAAATCAGATTTAAATGTTTCAGAGCTGTATTCAAAGAATGACAATACCTGATCTGCCTCTACTTCAAACACTCCTTCATCTTCAGACTCTTCTTCTTCTGAGTTGCTTCTGGAGGCATCAATTGTCATGAGGCAAACCTCCTTTGCTCTTGCATCTTCCTCATCTTCACTGGATCTTGAAGATGTTGACTCATCTTCTGTCTCACTCCAGGTCTCAAACACAAAGCCCTTTTCCTTCTCCTTGTGCTTGCTGGAAGAGGGTTTGCTGGTGTGCTATCTTCTAGTTTCCTTCTCTCTTCTCTTCTCTTTCTTCTGGTTCTCTGGACACTCAGAGAGGAAGTTCCCAGGCTTTCTGCATCCATAAAACACAATTTCTTTGGTTGGAGTCTTGTCATATTTTGGCTTGTCATCATTTCTTGATGACTTTCTTCTGCATCCATAGAACACAATTTTTTTGGTTGGAGTCTTGTCATATTTTGGCTTGTCATCATTTCTTGATGACTTTCTCCTGAAATCCTTTCTGGCCATCTTGTAGAATCTTTTATCAAAGAGACTCATGCGCTCTTCATTTGATGTTGCAGTCTCTGTCTCTTTAGTGGCTTTAAAGGCAATACTTTGTTCTCTTCTGGCTGTTGGAGGCGTTCTTTGTTCAGCTGCCTCCCTGGTCTTTATTAGATGTTCATATGACTTCAGTTTGCCCAATAGAGATTCAATTGAAATCTCATTCTGGCATCTGGCCACCTTGATGGGCCAGATTCTTGTATCCCATGAGCTTGGGAAGCACATCAGGATCTTGTCATTTACTTCAGTAAGAGTGATGTTCTTATCCAAGGTTTTTAGCTCATTGATAATTGAGCTTAACCTATTATACATATCAGAAACTATCTCAGCTCCTTCTTTCTTAAAGTTCTCATATAGGGATATGATATTTCATCTCCTATCCTTTCTCTCATCTGCTGATCCATCCACCATTTGGTTTAGGGAATCCCAAATGGCTTTTGCTAAGGTGCACTCAACAACCTTCTGGAAGATATCATCTGACATTGTTTGTGCCAGGATATTCATAGCTTTGGCATCTGCAATTTTTGCCTTTCTTTGAGTTTCATTCCACTCAGGTGGTGGAACTGCTATTGAACTTGTAGGTGTTGCAGAGGTGGATGCTTGTGGGGGACCTGTCAAGATTGAATTGTTGATGTCTTCATCAATGGAATTCATGTACAGCCTAATTCTTGCCTTCCAGATGGCAAACCTATTAAGGTTGCAAACTGGAGGTCTGGTGCTTGCATAATCCTTGTTCTATGCCATATTGTGTGTGTAAAACTATTAAAAATGAAATGAAATATGATAGATCTAACTTAGGATCCTTTGGTTCAAGATTTAACTTATACAACCAAAGGAACCTGCTTTGATACCAATTGAAAGTGAGAGTTAGATCAGAAATACTCTGGAGGGTTGGGGGGGGGGGGTGAATAGAGTATTCTTAAAAAATTCTTAACAGCTATTATAGCTTTTGCTGTAAATTAAAAGTGCAGAAATAAATATATTTAGCACACAATAAACCTAAAGCACAAGCACAGCAGGAACAAAAGAAATCCTAGATACTTATTCAGAAAGACTTGTCAACATGAAATTTGTAGATCTGGTGTCTAGGTTATTTTAAAATTAATTTGAGTCAATTTGGAGTTCAGTTTAAACCTCAACACTCCATTTGGTGGTGTCTATACCTAGGGCTAGTCAGAGATTTAAATGTGTTCCCCCACTTCACCACATGTCCAAATGATCTAAAATTTGGACAGGGAGTTAATTTTACCAATACCTAGGTCATGTCCAAAAAGGGGAATTTTTGGAGATACTTTTTCTATAGTTTTTGAAATTATTTAATAGTCCTACGGTAATTTAATTATGGGAACAAATGACCTCCAAACCCTCCCAAATTTTGTTGAGTTTTCCTTATGATCATCATAAAGATCTGGATAAAATTTCATCTCATTTGGAGATGATTTGGGTTGAATTTTTATAAATCGTAGCCTTGGCAAAAAGGGGGTTATTTAGGTCAAAATGTTCCTTGTCGGTTTAAGTAGTCAAATCACCTCAATAGAGGCTGAAACTTGGGCCACTGGTTTGTTATGATACTAGACACCCTCACATGGAATTTGGGGTTGATTGGGGTGGAATGTCCCTAGGACCCTAGTTCAAACCCTAAGATTGAACTTTGTGGAATTGTGAAGGGTATGAGGTGATATGCCCATGTATGGACTGGTGTTTAGTCCATGTGATCCTAGAGTGGTGAAATGCCTTATGGAGGGGTATCGTTGGATTTGGACACATGGACGCCACTTAAACCATTGCATAAGTTTTTGGCTCCATACAACTTAGGGGATGTCTAGTGGCTCATATGACTTTGGAACTGCATGACATTTTGGTAGAGGTCATTTTCTTAATCATATTAACCACTAAAATATACTACATAATGTTTGGATGAGTTTACAAGTGGGTTCCTTTGAAAAGTGCACTATCATGAGTTGTCTTGAAGAATTTTATTATGTGACTTCCTAACCTTGGGTATCGACAATATTTAGTAAATCTATGTTTTAAGACAAACAACAAGCCCTTGAAATTTTTAATATGAATTTTTGATCATTATATGGGGTACTTCATTCACAACCCATCAAGTTGCACCTTCTACTTAGAAATTTCTTATGAACAAGTCACTCAATGGAAACTTATGAAATTTGGAAAGAAGACCTTTAATAAATTTTTATGGAATTTTTGGAATTCTATCTGTAGGGATTGGTTCACAAGGTGCTATTTTCTAAGTAGAAGTAATTGAATTTATTTTGATACTTATTAAACTTGATAAAATGTGATTGTTGGTCAGAGGCCCTTTCTGGTCATACTTGAGATTCAGTAATTTTTCTACAATTTTCTGATGATTAGCTTTAGTACTTTCTTCTTTACCCATACTTAATGGCTTATTATTGGATTAATTAATTAGAGGTGAAACCATTTATAGAAAATCATGAAATCTGGTATTTACTGTTATTCCTCTGTTATCTAGTGTTCATAATTTTTGGGTGGCCATTATTTGAGAAAATATTGTACTTCATGTTCAAATTACCCATGGCCTAACTTTCGGGAAAATTAATTAAATAACAAATTAATTACGAAAATTATAGGTTTCTGGAGATAGGCTAATCATGACATGATAGACCCCTATTAAATATCTTAAGGCTTGGGGATGAAAATTTGGAGTACCTCCTATCATGTATACCATATAGTATAGGTTGGTCTACGTATAATAAAACTGCAGAAAATGTGATAGCGTTTGAATTGGCATATGGGTTGGGGTTAATAGTTAGTTGGTTTGGGTAAAATGAAATTGAGTTCATCATTAGAAGTTGTTATGAGGAAAATGCGGGGTAGACTAGGATTAGGGGGGTGCTCGGGATCGACGAAATAACATCTTTCCTGTGGAGATAGATAGAGGGTCAAAACACACTAGGGTTAGATCCAGAGTAATATTAAAAGGGATAGGGAATCGGGTATTAACCAATAACAGTAAGTGCATTGTGAAAGGGAGCTTTGGGCTTCAGCCCATCGTTGTTCCTAGTGCACTGTGAGAACCCTTCACCGGGAATACCTTGGGCAGTCCTGGGCTAACCTAAACCGTAAGAAAAATCAATGTTTAAGAGCAACTAGTATAACTAGGGGTCCACTATCACACAACCCGGTATCTCGGGAAGTTAGGTTGGCTCACATGGGCGCTAGGCTCGGTGGTTTTGGTGATTGGTAGGTTAGCCCGACGAGCCGATGGCACGACAGATCATTGTGACGGACAGGATATTCCGGGGAGCTTTTGCTCGGTTGTTGGTTGTGATGGACGTGTTAGTACGGGCATCCTTGTCATGGTGGTTGATACATCAAGATTGAAAGTGCACAAATTCTAAGGTGGTGGGTCTTCGTTGTTGGAGGGTCGATGCACCGACGCTAACACATTGACTCGGCAAGTGTCGTTTAGCACTTCGCCAATTTAAGTCTAGTGGAGCAGCCGACAAAGAGTAAGCAGCAGCTCTGCTTAGTGCACCAGCATAGAGGCATACGATAGGTCTGACTGGTACTGCAATTATCGATTTAGAGGTGGGCGAGGCCCAACCCACCGCTTCTGTTTGACACTACGGAGATATACTTTGAGGTTAGGCTCCAGAAAGGGGGAGCTAAAGGTCTGTGTGCACATAGTCGGGTGGGTGTGTTGCACTTGCATGATTCATGACATAACATAGCATAACATAAATCATTACATTTAAAATTGACACCCATCGTATAGATTGGTATGGGACATTTATATAATAGGCCCTGCAAAACGACCCCTAGTTTATAAGCTTGTGAGCATGCTTATAAGCTAAGGAAATTATTCTATGGATATCTATACTGCTTGGTTGAAAACTGACACCCCAACATATAAATCAGTATGAGACTTTTTATACGATGGGAGCCTTGTAAAAGATCCCTTAACTTATAAGTTTGTATGGGTATTCATATAAGTTCAGGTTACTTGTTTCTTAATTTACCTTTCATATACTTACTGTTGATGCGCGGAAACGGCACCGGGGGCACAGCTAATACGGAGGAGGTGTTTGGCCTCACAGGCTAGGTGAGGAGGAAGGAGAAGGGTTGCGGGGGTAGAGAAGAGGGAAGCTTCTGAGTGCTCGAGAGTGGAGCAAACAACTTGTTTAAGAAGGGTTGCGGGGGTAGGAGAGGCTGCTGAGAGCAGGGGCGAGCCTTGATCAACAGAGATGGTTGATCAAGAGAGGAGGTGGAGGTTGACCAGGAGTTGTCGAGCAGTCAGTAACCGTGACGGTTGCACTTGTAGGTTGGTTGCCGAGAAGAGCTGAGCTGAGCAGAGGGCATGGTTGGCTGAGCAGAGAAGCAAGGCTTACTGAGCAGATAACAAGGCTTGCTGAGCAGAGGAGCAAGGCTTGCTGAGTAGAGAGCAAGGCTTGCTAAGCAGGGAGCATGGCTTGCTGAGCAGAGAAGCAAGGCTTGCTGAGCAGAGAGAAAGGCTTGATGAGCAGAGGAGAAAGGCTTACTGAGCAGAGAGCAAGGCTTGCTAAGCAGGGAGCATGGCTTGCTGAGCAGAGGAGCAAGGCTTGCTGATCAGAGGAGAAGAAAAGGGGCCGCTAGCAGCAGCAACAACACACTTCGCCCGCCGCGGCCTAAATGCCACTCTTGCGACGGGCTTTCCTTTGATTAATAGTGAGAGGTTACAAGCTTACAAGTACACCTTCACAACAAATCATTAAAGGTGTACAAAGAGAAGCTGGAGGCTAAGGGAGAAGAAATTGCCAGAGAGCAGAGAAAAGAAGCTGCCAGAGACTAAGTAAAAGAGGCCGCTAGCTGCTGGAGGACTGGAAAACTGAGTCTGCAGAGTCTGCTGGCAAGCTGCAGGTAAGCTGTGGAGGACTGCGCGGATAGGAAAACTGAGTCCGCAGGGTCTGCTGGCAGGTTGATGGAGGATTGCGCGGACAGGAAAACGTAGTCCGCAGGGTCTGCTATCAAGACTTGACTCCACCTCTGGAACTCTGGATCCCCCCTGAATGAGAGGAATCAGGGGCTATTTATAGGCCCGGCGAAGATCTTCAAAGAGCGGGGTCCAGTGACGTCAGCGTGACGACCTGCGCGGACTCCACGGACTGGAAATTGGAGTCCGCCAGGTAGGCGAAGCAGCAGGCTTGAGGAAGAGAACGGAGGCCCCCCGAGCGGGCGGCCTGGGCGGACTCCGGGGGGAGTCTGCCCGACAGGGCCGGGCCGCCCCCGAGCAGGCGGCCTAGGCGTACTCCAGGGGGAGTCCGCCTGGCTGGCCGGGCCGCCCCCGCGCGGGCGGCCTGGACGGACACCGGGGGGACTCCGGCCGGCCGGCCGGGCCGCCCCGAGCGGGCGGCCTGGGCGGACTCCAAGGGGAGTCCGCCCGGCTGGCCGGGCCGCCCCCGAGTGGGAGGCCTGGGCGGACTCCGGGGGGAGTCCGCCCGGCTGGCCGTGCCGCCCCCTAGCGGGCGGCCTGGGCGGACTCCGGGGGGAGTCTGCCCGGCTGAAGGGCAGAGGCCGCCCCGGCTGGGCAGCCTGGCATGCGGAGGTCGCCCCGGGTGGGCGGCCTCGGCGGACGGCGGCAGGAGGCCGCCACCCCTCGAGCGGCAGGGAGGGTGGATCCCCTTGGGCGGACTGGGAAGCCTCCCCTTGTGGTGCTGTTGGTGGACTTCTGCAAGGAAAAGCATTGCACGGTTAGCGGGCCTAACCGCATGACCTGCGAGGGTGAGCTATGGGAACAGCCCGCCATCCCGCAGGGCACGCGGTTGCAAGGGGACCTAGACGGATGGGGAAAACTGCCCGCCTACGCTGGGGGCTTGTCAAGATCAAAAGGGAGAACCTAAGGAGCGTGACTAGCCATCTTGCTACCTTGGGAAGGATTGCCGATTTCTGGGTTAACATAATCCCAGCACTTTTTTAAGTTCCAAAGGGGACTTTGAAAAAGTTGGAAACCCACGAAAATCGTGATCCACCCAAAAGGAAAGAGAAAGGGGGGCAAGGAGAGATAGAACCTAAAGACTCTCCTTACCAGCTAGGTGCTTCCTGTCTATTTTCCTGCAAGAGGAAAGTTAGGGTAAGCATGTACGGGTGGTACATCGAGTGTGTACCTGAGTTTGCTTTTGCAAAACGAAGTTGTCTTCCGTTAAGTTCTGCAAAACAAAAGTGAGGAAAACAGAAAGGCATAATAACTTGCAAGTACCTAAGTGGAGCTTGCAAGTGTCGGTGATCTCTGCAAAAAGAGAGTGAGGCAGGTATTGTATACAAATATAAGCTGCAAGTACCTGAATATGACTTGCAGACGTCTACTAACCACTGCAAAGTGAAGAGTGAGCATCAGATATAAAATAATGATTTAAACTGCAAGTACCTGGATGAGGTTTGCAGGTGTCTGTTGTTCTCTACAAAGAGAAAAGTTAGAAGCAGACAATATGCATATGAAAGGAGCTTGCAAGTACCTACGGAGAAGGCTTGCAAGTGTTTGCTAACCTCTGCGCGGAGAGGAATTAGAAGCAAACAAGACATGAAGATAACTGCACCAAAATTGTTGAGATAACCCATGCAGGTTGATGAGATAAGGTCGGTACGACCAAGTAGCAGGAAAAAAAATGCCCGATGAACATTATCATGAAACCCAGATCAATGAATCGAGCGTTAGCTGTCGATATGGCTGGATGGACATGATCAAAAATGAATGCCGGAATCCTTTTGGTAGGTTGGATTAACCTGTTCACCTGTGAAAGGAGGGAAGAGAGAAAAGGAGGTCTATACTCGGAATGACTAAATAAGGTTGAATGCTGCCACAGGTGTTCCCCGTGGGCCTTATGCGTCACTTGCCTGAAAAATCATCCCGAGTATAGTCCTACTCAAAGCGGGCTGGCCGCGCATCCTCAAGGGGGGCACAAAAGAGAAAAGCAAAGGAAAGATCCTGAGAAGGATCGCTAGAAGCAACGCTCTCTTGCCTTGGGCACAAGCATCACTGATCAATGAGACTGGTTGCGCCAAGAGGCCTAGCTTGTCTGTGTATTGATCAGTGGATTTGTGAGAACCCGAGAAGGCACGGATCGAGGATACCGGAGTGTTCAATAATCACAGTTAGGTGATGATCGAAGAGACAAGGCTACGCTTGGTCGCCATTGCTTGTCAAGCAAAGATCATCATGACTGTAATGTATCCTAAGCAGAGCACAGCAGAGCTAACACATGGGGCTCCCCTAGCACAGACTCTGTGTCAGATGCCGGCTAGGATCCGAAATCTGAAGCCCATTCCCGCGATTGAACTGCTCCCACTACACACATGGGTATACTCCCTCCATATGTGGTCGTAGCGGTGGTGCGAGAACAAACTACGTAGGGAATGTTTCAGACTCGGTGATATCTCATTGGCATACTGATCCTTTAGAGAGAGAGGAGAAGAGGAAGGAGCAACACAAGAAGAGAACTGTGTCAGTATAAGATCCCTGATAAAAAGCTTTGCAGAAAAGCAAGTAAAGAACACTGAGAAGTGTTTGATGAAATGAAAATGTTTGAAGAGAGGGCAAGGGTTGAGATAACCCATGAAGCTCGCTAGGAGCTTTGGAGGACTGTGAAGTCCATCGCTTGCTCAGAATAGCCTTCCAACCACACCTTCGTCATCGGCATCGAAGCATTCGACAGCTTGGTTAACAACGAGGAGAGGAGGCTCTGCGACTTGGTTCACTCCTCTTGAGGAGCAAGGAACGTCTGCAACTTCTTTGCCCTTGGAATTTGATGGATCAGGGCGATCTTCTTTAGGAAGCAGGTCACGCATCTTACCCTGCTGGAGCATCCTTTGCACAAGCTGGCGGAATGCTCGGCAGTGCTACGTTAGGTGACCTGGTTCTTTGTGAAATTCGCAGTAAGGTTCTGAACCCCTAGATCTTTGATCTGCTGATCGATAGGGCTTCTTGAAGTTTGCCCTATCTTTCATGATCTGGATTACTTCTTGCATGACCTCGTCGAGATCAGACTCATGCAAGTCATTGTCCTGCTGCTGTTGAACTGCTGTTGTTTGCAAATACGGATCTAGCGGCAGCAATGGGTCTTGAGCACGATCACGACTCGGGAAGGAGTACCGATGGCGATGAATCCTTCTCTCCTTCTTTGATTGAGTTGGGAAGTGATTGTGAGGAGACCTTGGAGGATGCTTGCAAGAGAGATCCTCCTCGGATAAAAGCTTGGAGACGAAGCCTGGATTGCTCTTTTCACCTCGGATATATGAGTTTGTTAGAGCAATCAACTCTTGATATGTCCTTGGAGAACGGACATTGGCTGCAAATTTGAGAGGCCCTTCACGAAGACCGTGGATAAGAGACATTCTGTACATTTCTTGATCAGTAACTTCGATGTCCAAAATCTCTCTTTGGAATCGATCAACAAACTGAGACCAAGTCTCATTTCCGCGCTGCTTGATCTCAAAGAGGGCTTAAGGACCGCCCTTTCTCTTGGTTGATGTAGAGAATCTGAGAAGAAACTCCCTTCGAAGATCAAGGAAGGAAGTGATGGAGTGAGGACGGAGGCCATAGAACCACACCCTCACTTGCCCATCAAAGGAGGTGACAAGGAGCTTGCACTTGGTTGCATATGAAAGGGTTTTGGGAGCAACGGCTGACTCAAAAGCTTGGAGGTGCTTTACTGGATATGTCTCTCCAGTCTAGATTGATAGTCGAGGCTCTTTGAAGTTTCTGGAGTTGGTTCATGGCGAACACTCTCCACGAATGGTGAAGGTTCTTCTTGCTCTCTTACAGCACAGTGAAAGAAAGGAGCATAAGCTGCAGCTGCAAAAGGAGCATGAGGATAAAAAGGAAAAGTTGCTGCAGGAGGAGCAGAGGCAGGAGCTGAAGGGTAGGGATGACTTCCCTGAAAATTAAGGACTTTAGCTGGACTTCCCCGGGCTGCTTCCCGGAAGAAGTTATGGCGAGCAGCGAACTCCTCATCTTGAGTTCGCAAAGGAGCTGCAGGCCCTTGCGGAAAGGTTGGGGTGTAAGGAGGATAGAACGGCGGGCAAGCTTGAGAGTAAGCTTGATGATGCTCTGATGTTGGCGTTGGGTTGATTGGAGCAGCTGGACCAGCTGGAGCTGTTGCTGGATGAGCGTCCAATCACTGCGTGATTGCAGCAAGAACTTTGTTGATCGCTTGGAACTGTTGAGCATTCTCACGGCATGTCTGCTCAAGGGCTTCCCAGAGAGGATTTTCACTGGGACTTGGAACAAGGTTCTCGGCTGATTGATGGTCTGACATGGTTAACTGTCTCTTCCACTGCCTGTTCGGATCTGAAGGTCGCGCGTGAGCTGGTGGTCCACGCTCACCGCACCAAAATTGTTGATGCGCGGAAACGACACCGGGGGCACAGCTAATACGGAGGAGGTGTTTGGCCTCACAGGCTAGGTGAGGAGGAAGGAGAAGGGTTGTGGGGGTAGAGAAGAGGGAAGCTTCTGAGTGCTCGAGAGTGGAGCAAACAACATGTTCAAGGAGGGTTGCGGGGGTAGGAGAGGCTGCTGAGTGCAGAGGCGAGCCTTAATCAACAGAGAGGGTTGATCAAGAGAGGAGGTGGAGGTTGACCAGGAGCTGTCGAGCAGTCAGTAACCCCGACGGTTGCACTTGCAGGTTGCTTGCCGAGAAGAGCTGAGCTGAGCAGAGGGTAAGGTTGGCAGAGCAGAGAAGCAAGGCTTGCTGAGCAAAGAGCAAGGCTTGCTGAGCAGAGTAGCAAGGCTTACTGATCAGAGAGCAAGGCTTGCTAAGCAGGGAGCATGGCTTGCTGAGCAGAGAAGCAAGGCTTGCTGAGCAGAGAGCAAGACTTTCTAAGCAGAGGAGAAAGGCTTGCTGAGCAGAGAGCAAGGCTTTCTAAGCATGGAGCATGGCTTGCTGAGCATAGGAGCAAGGCTTGCTGAGCAGAGGAGAAGAAGATGGGGCCGCTAGTAGCAGCAACAACACACTTCGCCCGCCGCGGCCTAAATGCCACTCTTGCGACGGGCTTTCCTTTGATTAATAGCGAGAGGTTACAAGTTTACAAGTACACCTTCACAACAAATCATTAAAGGGATATAAAGAGAAGCTGGCGGCTAAGGGAGAAGAAATTGTCAGAGAGCAGAGAAAAGAAGCTGCCAGAGACTAAGTAAAAGAGGCCGCTAGCTGCTGGAGGATTGGAAAACTGAGTCTGCAGAGTCTGCTGGCAAGCTGCAGGTAAGCTGTGGAGGACTGTGCGGACAGGAAAACTGAGTCCGCAGGGTCTGCTGGCAGGTTGATGGAGGATTGCGCGGACAGGAAAACGGAGTCCGTAGGGTCTGCTATCAAGACTTGACTAAACATCTGGAACTCTGGATCCCCCCTGAATGAGAGGAATCAGGGGCTATTTATAGGCCCGGGGAAGATCTTCAAAGAGCGGGGCCTAGTGACGTCAGCGTGACGACCTGCGCGGACTCTATGGACTGGAAATTGGAGTCCGCCAGCTAGGCGAAGCAGCAGGCTGGAGGAAGAGAAGGGAGGACCCCCCGAGCGGGCGGCCTGGGCAGACTCCGAGGGGAGTCCGCCCGGCAGGGCCGGGCCGCACCCGAGCGGGCGGCCTGGGCGGACTCCGGGGGGAGTCCGCCCGGCAGGCCGGGCTGCCCCCGAGCGGGCGGCCAGGGCGGACTCCGGGGGGAGTCCGCCCGGCTGGCCGGGCCGCCCACGAGCGGGCGACCCGAGCGTACTTCGGGGGGAGTCCGCCCGGCTGGCTGGGCCTCCCCCGAGCGGGCGGCCTGGGCAGACTCCGGGGGGAGTCCGCCCGGCTGGCCGGGCCTCCCCCGAGAGAGCGGCCTGGGTGGACTCTGGGGGGAGTCCGCCCGGCTGGCCGGGCCGCCCCCGAGCGGGCGGCCTGGGAGGACTCTGGGGGAGTCCGCCCGGCTGGCCGGGACGCCCCCGAGCAGGCGGCTTGGGCAGACTCCAGGGGAGAGTCCGCCCGGCTGGCCGGGCCACCCCCTAGCGGTCGGCCTGGGCGGACTCCTGTGGGAGTCCTCCCGGCTGAAGGTCAGTGGCCGCCCCGGGTGGGCGGCTTGGCAGGCGGAGGTCGCCCCGGGTGGGCGGCCTCGGCGGACGGCGGCAGGAGGTCGCCGCCCCTCGAGCGGCAGGGAGGCCGGTGCCCCTTGGTCGGACTGGGAAGCCGCCCCTTGTGGTGCTGTTGGTGGACTCCTGCAAGGAAAAGCATTGCACGGTTAGCAGGCGTAACCGTATGACCTGCGAGGGTGTGCTATGGGAACAACCCGCCGTCCCGCAGGGCACGCGGTTGCAAGTGGACCTATGTGTGTGTTTTAATTTTTGTAGAGTGTGTGCGTTTTCATTTTTCGTATGTGTCTGCTGCAATCTACCGCGTAGAAACCCGAAAAACCCAAAGCACAGAGTCTTCTCCGGCAAAACATATCAAATACAACATCACCGATCCAGATAATACACGTCCGGGTAGGCTTTACACACAATGCCTATGTCTGTACTGACGATTCCGTACTCTATATGCAACACAAGGAGGACTATTCACATCAACCCCAAGGAACACAACGCACTCACCGCACATTCGTGGGAGCGGGATTACCTATGCAAAGAGAAAGAGCTTCACATGCTCAAGTAGAGAATCGTTACCCTTGTAGTCCGCTTTGGCTCCATGGAAAAACTACACGGATGGAAATCTTCGCAACGAACTTTCATCCACAGATCCGCTCTCAAATTTCGAAACGGTGCTCTGATGCTCTGCCGGCGCCCGGAATCTCTTCCTTCTTCCTCCTCTTTCCAACTCCTTGAGAGAGAGAATGGTTGGAGAGAAATGAAGGATCAACTCCCCTATTCCCGGCCTTAACAGAGCAGGAAACCATCTGGGCGTGTCGGGTTCCTCGACACGCCCATGTTGGGTGGTGTGTCACGCATAACCGCCACGGCAACGGACATGACCCAAAAGAACACGGGTAGGGACACGGGTAGGCACATGCCTGTGTCAAATGACACGTCCGTGTCACTTAGCCGTGTTTCTAGCCGTGTCCTTCTCGGGATGAAAACGGCCAAAAACACCAGCCAGACACGGCCTTGGACATGCCTGTGTCCTAGGCCGTGTACCCCTATACAGGAAACAAAAATCCCCTTTTTCGAGACCGACTAAAATACAATTTTCGCGGCGTTACATTAGAAACATGCTACACTGCTCCTAAAACTATAATAGGAAGTGTCTCTATGGAAAAACCCAAGGATAAATTAGATGAATCCGATAAGCTTCGCTGTAAAAATAACACTAAGGTAATGAACACCTTATTTTGTGCATTAGATAGGACTGAATTTAATCGTGTTTGTGCATGTGATACTGCATATGATATATAGAATCTTATTGAAGTTACTCATGAAGGTACATTGCAGGTAAAGGACTCAAAGCTTTTCTAGTTAGAATCGGAGTTTGAGAAGTTCAAAATGGAGGTTGATGAGGATGTATGCTCCATGTACACGAGGTTCAGCAAAATAGTGAACGACTCACGGATTCTAGGGAAGAATTTCTCAAATGGAGATTTTGTGAGAAAAATACTTAGATCGCTTCCCCCCAAGTTTAATCCTAAAGTGACTGTCATCTTGGAGCCACACGATCTAAACTCTCTCTAAATTGAGAATCTATAGGCAACTTAAAAACCCATGAAGTAGAGTTGAGGATTCAATAACAAGAGTATAGCTTGGAGCCAAGAAAGAATGCTTTGGCATTGATCTCCAAGAAGGAAGAGGAAAGCGAGTCTGATGAAAGTGACGATGGAGATGAAGAAAGCTTGTTTGAGAAGAAATTCAGGAGATTCATGAAAAATCCTGGAAGAAGAAATTCTTTCAGGAAATTTTTCAAGAAGCAAGAATCTGGGAATAGGAAAGGAAAAGCTCAAGCTGATGGAAAGGATGATGAAGATAGACCACCACTTGAGTGATATCATTGCAGGAGAATTGGCCACATAAAGAGCAAGTGCCCAAAGTATCTGAAAGAGCTGAAGGAGAAGCGACACAGAAAGAAAGATAAGAAGAAAGTTCTGAAGGCAGAAACATGGGATGAAGCAACTTCTGAGGAATCAAGCAGTTCAGGGTCAGAAACTGAAGAGGAGGCCAACATGTGCTTGATGGGAAAAAGCGTTTCATCACATGATGAAGGAATTAGTGTTCAAAGGGACACTAAGGTAACTCCTGAAACTTATGATGATTTATATTCTGAATTTTTGAGAATTTGCAAGTATTTAGACAAAAAACTGGATGAAATTAAATTGATTAAATCTGAAAATAAAATGTTAGTAAAAGAAAATAAGAAATTAAAAGGTGAAGTAAAAGTACTTGGAATGGAGAAAGCGACATGTCAAGAGGATTGTCCCTCTTTGACAAAGATACTATAGCTTGAGAAAGATGTCTCTAAGACTCAGACTCGGGTTGAAAGACTTACAAGAGAGAAAGAGGCCTTAGAGAGATCTCTAAAGTTTTCTCAATCTCAAGTGGAAGGCTGCAGGAAGTCCTTCGCAAACCGATGTGGCACCATAGTTGCCGAAAATAATGTATTAAGGGGACAAGTCCATTATTTAGAAATGGACGCTAACAAATTTGGAGTGGGCCAAAAATATCTAAATATGATTTTGGGAAACCAGTACTATGGTTCTGAAAAATTCAGACTTGGATACTCACCTGAACACTATCGCCCAGCGACATCCACTGTCATCGGCGATAAGAAAAAGTCCAAAAAATCATATCTACAAATTAAAAATGATAAAACTACTTTCCATGTAGCTTCCATCAAAGGGTCAAAAGATATTTTAAAAAACCTGTCAACTTCTTTCATCAAGTGTACCAAATGTTATAAGTTTGGTCATACAACACACACTTGTAAGAAGATGGGACACTATTCTGTTAAAATAATCTGGGTACCTATAGCTTCCACCTATTTTATAGGTGGAACCACTTGGGTAACTGGATCTTTACTCTCATCCTCTTTCTATGTGTGTTGGCAGGCTAAGGACAATGAAGATGTGTGGTACTTGGACTCAAGGCGTTCCTAGCAAATGACGGGCAATAAATTAAAGTTTCTTAGCCTGGTTATGAAGAAAGGAGTAGTTACTTTTAGTGACAATGGGAAGGGAAAAATCATTGGCATTGGAGTAGTAGGTAACAAATCATTTACTATCTCAAATGTTTTGTATGTTAAAGGTTTGAAGCATAATTTAATCTCGATAAGTCAGTTATGTGATGTTGGCTTAAATGTCTTGTTTGACTCATTTTCAAACTTATGCAAAATTATTAACTCCAAAATAAATGATATTGTTATTACTACAACTAGATTTCAAAACGTCTACATGATTAGATTTAATGATATGTCACATTCTTCATTAAATTGTTTTATATCTAAAAATGAGGAGTTAGATTTGTGGCATAGACGTCTTGGACATTTTAATTCCAAGTTAATTATAAAATTGTCTCAAAATAAACTTGTTAAAGTTTTACCTTTTTTGCATGGAAATTTATCATCCTTATGTTCATCGTGTCAAAAAGGCAAATTTAAAAAGTCTTCTTTTAAAAGCAAAAATATCGTTTCCACCACTAGGCCTTTAGAATTGATACATATGGATTTGTTTGGTCCTGTTAACACACTGAGTCTAGGTGGTAGAAAATACACTTTTGTTTTTATTGATGATTTCTCTCGCTTTAGTTAGACAATTTTCTTAACGTCTAAATCTGATCTGTTTTTAGAATTTTCCAAATTATGTTTATGTGTTCAAAATGAATTAGAATTAAAAATAAAATCCATTCGTTCAGATCATGGAGGTAAATTTGATAATGAAAAATTAGTTTCTTTTTGCAATGAGTTAGGATTTAAACATGACTTTTACGCTCCTCGTACACCTCAACAAAATGGTGTGGTAGAGAGGGAAAATTGAACTTTGCAAGAACTAGCTCGCACTATGCTATCTGAATACAAATTCCCTAAATCATTTTGGGTCGAAGTCGTTAGTACTGCTTGTTATGTTATCAATCGTGTTATGCTTTGACCTCTATTAAAATTAACACCTTATGAGTTATATTTTCAAAAGAAACCAAATGTGTCTTATTTTAATGTTTTTGGTTGTAAATGTTTTGTTTTGAACACTAAGGATAATTTAGGCAAATTTGATGAAAAGTGTGATGAAGGTATTTTTATTGGCTATTCTTCAACGAGTAAAGCTTATAGAGTTTACAACAAGAAGACTAAAATGGTTGAAGAAGCTGTACATGATAAATTTGATGAGTTTTTTCGTTGCGTAGAAGCTAATAATACAGTTAAAGATGGAAAGTTCTTGCCTCCACAAAGTTTGGATGATGATGAAATCCTTGGAGGCAAAAAGAAAGAAAAAGGAGTCGAATAAGAAGAAGAAGAAGAAGAAGAGCAAGAATACGTGCCTCCAAGCGAACTAAGATTCTCAAAAGATCATCCCAAAGATTTGGTTATTGGAGAACCGTCAAGAGGGTTAAGTACTCGTTCATCCTTACGTGAGTTATTCTCTAATATGTGCATTATTTCTGACATAGAACCTAAAAGCATTGAAGCTGCTTTAAATGATAATTCTTGGTTTTTATCTATGAATGACGAGCTTAATCAATTTGAATGCAATAAGGTTGGGAAGTTAGTAGAAAGACCGTCAAATCATCCTGTTGTACTGGTTAAGTGGATTTTTAAAAATAAACTAGATTGTGAATCTAGGGTCGCTAGGAACAAAGCTAGACTCGTAGCAAAAGGTTATTCACAAATAAAATGAATAGATTTTGATGAAACCTTTGCACCCGTGACAAGTTTAGAAGTAGTTAGAAACTTTCTTGCATTTGCTAGTTTTAAAAAGTTTAAATTATTTCAAATGGATGTTAAAACTGCTTTTCTTAACGAGTATATGAAGTGGAGGTTTATGTAGAACAACCTCTAGGCTTTATTGATGTTAGATTTCCTGATCATGTTTTTAAATTAGAAAAAGCCCTTTATGGTTTGAAACAAGAACCCTAAGCATGGTATAATAGATTGACTATTTATTTATTAAATAATGTTTACAAAATGGGCAGTGCTGATTGTACTTTATTTGTTAAACATATTAATGGTGATCTTATTGTTTTACAATATATGTTGATGATATTATTTTTGTATCCACAAATGAAAAATTATGTGAAAGTGTTATTAAAATTATGAAGAATGAATTTGAAATGAGCATGGTAGGCGAACTCACTTATTTTCTTGGTTTTCAAATAACTCAAAAGCATGATGAAAATTTTATTTGTCAATCTAAATATATTCATGATGTTTTAAAAATATTTGGGTTTGAAAATCTAAAACAAGCAAATACCCCCATGAGTGTCTCATCAAACTTAGGAAAGGATGAAAGTGGAATATCCATAGATCAAACACTTTATAGAGGAATGATAGGATCACTATTGTATTTGACTGCCTCTAGGCCTGACATTTTGTTCGTTATATGTTTATGTGCTAGATTTCATGTAACGGTCCAGGCCCATCCCATGGGAACCCGCTGGCACCGCCGGCCTACCAATGTCCAGACCCGGGCCCACCACTGGTAGTCAGCCTTTCACATTCAAGCCTGCAGGCCGTGCACCCCAACCCCTCTCCGGCCTGTTTATCAGCACGGTAGGTTGTTGCCACTAGGTCTCCAACCCAGGACCTTGATAAGAGAGCTTTCCACCACTCCCTCATCACCAACTGAGCTGCAGCTCAGTTGGTGATGAGGGAGTGGTGGAAAGCTCTCTTATCAAGGTCCTGGGTTCGAGACCTAGTGGCAACAACCTACCGCGCTGATAAACAGGCCGGAGAGGGGTTGGGGTGCATGGCCTGCAGGCTTGAATGTGAAAGGCTGACTACCAGTGGTGGGCCCGGCTCTGGACCCTGGTAGGCCGGAGGTGCCAGCGGGTTCCCATGGGATGGGCCTGGACCGTTACAAAAAGTGCACTTTTTGTAACGGTCCAGGCCCATCCCATGGGAACCCGCTGGCACCGCCGGCCTACCAGGGTCTAGACCCGGTCCCACCACTGGTAGTCAGCCTTTAACATTCAAGCCTGCAGGCCATGCACCCCAACCCCTCTCCGGGCTGTTTATCAGCACGGTAGGTTGTTGCCACTGGGTCTCGAACCCAGGACCTTGATAAGAGAGCTTTTCACCACTCCCTCATCACCAACTGAGCTGCAGCTCAGTTGGTGATGAGGGAGTGGTGGAAAGCTCTCTTATCAAGGTCCTGGGTTCGAGACTCAGTGGCAACAACCTACCGTGCTGATAAACAGGCCGGAGAGGGGTTGGGGTGCATGGCCTGCAAGCTTGAATGTGATAGGCTGACTACCAGCAGTGGGCCCGGGTCTGGACTCTGGTAGGCCGGCGGTCCAGCTGGGTCCCATGTTGATGGGTCTGGACCTTTATAAAAAGTGCACTTTTTGTAATGGTCCAGGCCCATCCCATGGGAACCCGCTGGCACCGCCGGCCTACCAGGGACCAGACCCGGGCCCACCACTGGTAGTCAGCCTTTCACATTCAAGCCTGCAGGCCATGCACCCCAACCCCTCTCCATAAACAGGCGGGTTGTTGAGGCCGGGGATCGAACCCGAGACCTCCTTGATAAGGAGTTTTCAAACCACTCCTCATCACCAACTGAGCTGCAGCTCAGTTGGTGATGAGGGAGTGGTGGAAAGCTTTCTTATCAAGGTTGATGAGTACGATTATGATAGGCTTTTTACTATCATAATTGTAATCATATCTACCATTTCCTGCCCCTTTTGTGTTGATTTCATGATAATAGCAAAGAAATTGTCGTATCATAGATAGAAGAGCGTATTTAGAAGTCTTTGGCAGTTCTTATAATAAACCATTTACTGAGTCTATCATTTTTCAATTGCAGGTAATGCCAAACAATGGACCTAAAAGTCTCGGAACAAACAGAGGAGTTCACGGAGTCAACATGGCTGATGACAGGACGAAAATTTGGTGCACACGGCCAGACACACGGCCGTGTGCCTACCCGTATCATATGCACCTGGAGCTGAAGAATTTGGCGCAGACGCTGGAACCCACACGGTATGGCACACGCCCGTGTGCATACCCGTGTCATCTTTGCACACGGCTGCCGACCAACCCGTGTCTGGGGAACACGGCCGACCACACGGTCGTGTCCCTACCCGTGTCATCTAACACGGCCCACGACCAGACACGCCTTCTCGTGGGGAACCGCCCAGGAACTGCTTAGGAACCGTCCACACGGCCTGCCACACGGCCGTGTGCGACCCCGTGTCCGACCTGTTTGCAAGGGAACTATAAATTTCCTGTAGAAAAATTTGTAGAGAACTTTTGGATCATTTCTGGATTGGAGAACTGCTGGAGGCCGAAGAGGAGCATCCAAGACAAGGAGGATTGAAGGGTATTTCATATGTAATTTTATTTAATCATTAACCCTTTGAATCCTTCCTTTCTCTTGATGATCCATCTTCAATTTATGTTTTAATTTGCATGAATTTTTCTTTGAACATTCTAGTAATCATGTATCACCTTGTTTATGTTATATTTGTAGTATTTTATTTGTGTTTATGCAATCAAACAAAGAGTTTAATCATCCCTTTGAATTACTTATTTATTTTACAAAATTTGCAATTGGCTAGATTGAGAAATTGGTTATTTGCAATGCTTTTGGTATGTTCATATTGTGATGATAATTCCCTTTGTAATTCGAACTTTATGATCGAGAGATATTTTGTTTGGAAAATTAGAACACGAATAAAAGGATTCATGTTAATTTAGAGATAGAATTCATGAATTTATGTAGTAATAAAGGTAATTTGTTTAATGCGAACTTGAGTGTTGTGAATTGTTCGAGAGAAAATTTACTATCTTAGGTTTAGATTTGGAATTGCTCGAGAGAGAATTTTGATGAAAAATTAACCTTTACATTGCACAAATGTAACACTCTTTTCATGTCATGATCGCTTAAAATTGAATTGATAAATGGATTTGTTCATGTAATTATTTAAAAGCTTCATGTTGTTATCATTTTTATTTCTCCAACACTGAATCATCCAATTGGTCATAGTTAGGTTAATGTAGTTTAAATATCACTTTTGTTTAGAGGTATGAAAATAAAGGGAGGGTGAGTACGAATAGTTGAAACGACCCTGTGGAATACGACACGAGATGTAGATTTCTCATATATTACGATTGATAGGTGCGCTTGCCTGAATGCTAATTCAATCTAGTTAAGTCCATCTACATAATTGTATTAGAATGTAGAATGAAATCACATTGAATTATTACTTGTTAGCAAGAAAAATCATCAAGTTTTTGGCGCCGTTGTCGGGGATCATTTTCAATATTTTGAAATCCTAATCTTTATTGATCTACCAATTTTCATTTATATAGTTGTAAATTAGTATTTGAATAATTATATTGCGTAATATTTTTTTTTTGTAGTCTGTTAGTCTATGACCAGGGGCAAAAATTCTGTGCTAGCACCATTTCATCCTGACCCAGAACGAATTCTCCATAACACTAACTTAAGGGACGTGGGAATTAATACCACAGATATTTCAAACGGACTATCAGAAGAGGAGACAGTAAACCAAGGAGAGAATCATCTTGAAAACTTAGATATCATGGCCAACCAAAATGAGCAAACCATGTTTGACTTTGCTAGACCTAATCTCCAAGGAACCGGGTCGAGCATCGTTAGACCACCGATAGCTACCAATAACTTTGAATTGAAGCCTAGTGTGATACAGATGGTTCAACAGTATGTTCAGTATGATGGCTTGCAAGATGAGGATCCTAACACTCACTTGGCCGGATTCTTAGAGATATGTGACACATTTAAGATCAATGGTGTTTCCAACGACGCAATTCGATTGAGATTGTTTCCATTTTCTTTAAGGCATAAGGCGAAGCAGTGGTTGAATTCCTTACCCAGAGGGTCGATCACTACTTGGGACATGATGGTTGAGAAGTTTCTAATGAAGTACTTTCCACCTGCGAAGACTGCGAAGTTAAGGAATGACATCTCTACATACATTCAATTGGAGTCTGAATCGTTGTACGACACATGGGAACGATTCAAGGAGTTGTTAAGGAGATGCCCCCACCATGCTCTACCTTCATGGCTTCAGATTCAGACCTTCTATAATGGTCTAAATCCAGCCACCAAACAAATGATTGATGCGGCTAGTGGAGGAACTTTGAACAACAAGACACCTGAAGCGGCTCAGCAGTTGATAGAGGACATGGCAATGAACAATTACCAATGGACTACCGTAAGACATAAGCCTAGCAAGCCCGCAGGAATTTATGAAGTAGATGTCGTCACCGCCTTAGCAATTCAAGTGGAGAAACTTCACCAAAAGATGGACAACCTTGCCTTAGCATCACCTTCCATGACACCTCAATAATGGGACCCTTCATGCACTGGAATGCCTAGTTGTGAACCGCAAGTTCAAGAGCATGTTGACTATATGGGTAACAATATTAGGCCACCTTTCAATCAAGCCAATAACCCATATAGCTCTACATATAATCCTGGATGGCGAAACCACCCCAATTTCTCTTGGGGAGGACAAGGAAATCAAGGGAAGCAGCCCATGTTTGGACATCAACCACAGTTGGAACCAAGGAAGCCTACATTGGAAGATGTGCTTACCAAATTTATGCAAACTACCGATGTAGCCTTCCGAAATCAAGAGGGTTCAATTCGGAACTTGGAAAATCAGATTGGTCAGCTTGCAAGGATGGTTTCTGAAAGGCAGCAAGGAACACTTCCAGGGAATACAGAGATAAATCCAAGGGAGCATGCAAAAGCCGTTCAATTGAGGAGCGGAAAGGAGTTACAAGACCCAAGGCCTGCAAAAGAAGCACCCAAAATGGAGTCTAGCGGCGAAGGACCAAGCGAGATGAATGTACAACCGATGGAGTACCAACCAGCATTACCATACCCAGCAAAGCATAACAAGGAGCGCATGGATGCGCAGTATGGTAAATTTTTATCTATGTTTAAGCAATTACATGTTAATTTACCTTTTTCTGAAATTATTCAAATGCCTAAATATGCAAAATTTCTTAAGGATTTGATTTCTAATAAAAAGAAAATAGAAGAATTATCATTAGTAACATTAAGTGAAGAATGTTCTGCTATTTTGCAAAATAAATTGCCACAAAAACTTAAGGATCCCGGTTCATTTTCAATTCCATGCTTAATCGGTGATTTACAAGTAAATAAGGCTTTAGCAGATCTAGGAGCAAGTATAAATTTAATGCCTTATAATTTATATCTGAAACTAGGCCTAGGAGAACTTAGCACAACAAGAATGAGTATTCAATTAGTAGATCGATAGGTTAAGTATCCTAGAGGAATAGTGGAAGATGTATTAGTTAAGGTAGATAAATTTATATTTCCTGCTGATTTTGTTATTTTAGATATGGATGAAAATATCGAAGTACCACTCATACTAGGTCGTCCATTTCTAGCTACTTCTAGAGCACTTATTGATGTTTTTGATGGTAAATTAGTATTGCGAGTAGGAGAAGATGAAGTCACTTTTCAAATTGGCAAAACTATGAAACAATCTTTAGATAACGATGATTATTGCTATTTTTCTCATGGTATTGATGATTTTATGTCTTCTATAAATTCTAATTTTTATTATAAAGATCCTTTAGAAATTTGCATAACTAATAATTATCTAGAATATGATAAAAATGATGACATTATTGAACATTTATTTTTTCTAGAAAATTGTGTTGCTATGAATAGAACAACGGAATATAGTTTAATTACTGAAGGAGATCATGAAATTCTTAAGAATAATACTAAGAATCCACCAATAGTAGAATTAAAAAAATTACCGGATCATCTTAAGTATGCATTCTTAGGAACAAATTCTTCGTACCCAGTTATCATATCTTCAAATCTTTCCAAACTTGAAAAAGAAAAATTGATAACCGTATTGAAGAAATGTAGAGGTGCAATAGCGTGGCAAATATCTGATATAAAGGGTATTAATCCTAGTTTTTGCACTCATAAAATCCTTTTGGAAGAAAACTATAAGTCGTCTATTCAACCGCAACGTAGGCTAAATCCTAATATGAAAGAGGTAGTTAAGGCTGAGATTGTGAAGTTATTAGATGCGGGTATTATATATCCTATTTCGGATAGTTCATGGGTTAGTCCTGTCCAAGTAGTTCCTAAGAAGGGTGGCCTGACCGTAGTAGCAAATGATAAAAATGAATTAATTCCAACGCGAACAGTAACAGGTTGGCGTGTCTGTATAGACTATAGGAAATTAAATGATGCCACTAGGAAAGACCATTTCCCTCTTCCTTTCATCGACCAGATATTAGAACGCTTATCAGGACACTCTTATTATTGTTTTCTAGATGGACTTTCTCGATATTTTCAAATTCCTATAGCACCAGAAGACCAAGAGAAAACAACATTTACTTGCCCATTTGGTACCTTTGCCTATAGACGTATGCCTTTCAGGTTATGTAATGCGCCCGCCACATTTCAAAGGTGCATGCTAGCCATCTTTAACGAGTATGTTGAAGATATCATGGAAGTGTTCATGGATGATTTTTCGGTTTTTGGCGACTCTTTTGAGTTGTGTTTGAATAATTTAGAGAAAGTTCTTAGGAGGTGTGAGGAGACGAACCTAGCGCTTAGTTGGGAGAAGTGCCATTTCATGGTACAAGAAGGGTTAGTACTTGGCCATAAAATTTCAAGCCAAGGAATTCAAGTAGATAAAGCAAAAATAGAGACCATAGAAAAATTGCCACCACCAACCTCTGTAAAGGCAGTGAGAAGTTTCTTAGGACACGCGGGATTTTACCGCCGTTTTATTAAAGACTTCTCTAAAATAGCTAAACCACTTACAAGGCTTTTAGAAAAAGACACACCTTTTATTTTTGAACAAGAGTGTCTACATGCCTTTGAGTTCTTAAAAGAAAAATTAATTAATTCTCCTATTATGATCGCACCTGACTTTAGTCAACCATTTGAGATCATGTGTGACGCTAGTAGTTTTGCGGTAGGGGCTGTTTTAGGACAACGCCGAAACAAACATTTTCACCCAATATATTATGCTAGTAAAACACTTAATAATGCACAGGAGAATTATACAACTACTGAAAAAGAACTCCTAGCAGTGGTATTCGCCTTTGATAAATTTAGACCATATTTAACATTATCCAAAGTGGTAGTTTATACGGATCACTCTGCACTTAGATATTTGCTAGCCAAAGCGGAAGCAAAGCCTCGTTTAATCTGATGGGTTCTTCTTCTACAAGAATTTGATCTAGAAATTAGGGATAAACGAGGAGCAGAAAACTTAGCGGTAGATCATCTTTCACGTTTATAAAACCCACTACGATCAATGTTAGATGAGTCTGAAATTTCTGATACATTTCTTGAGGAATCATTATTTGCCATATCTACCAATATACATCTAGATTATCCATGGTTTGCAGATTATGCAAACTATCTTGTGGCTAAGGTCCTTCCAAAAGACTTTTCATATCAGCAGAAAAAGAAATTTTTCTCTGACTTGAAATATTACTTTTGGGAGGACCCTTTTCTTTTTCGGATATGTGCAGATTCTGTTATAAGAAGGTGTGTATCAGCGAAGGAAGGTTGGAAGATTTTGGAGCAGTGTCATTCAGGTCCTGCTGGTGGTCACTATGGAGCGAATCGCTCCGCTAAAAAGGTTCTTGATTCCGGTTTTTATTGGCCCCTTCTATTCAGGGATGCCCAAAGGTATGTGCTTTCATGTGATTCTTGCCAAAAAGCAGGTAATATTTCTAAATTACATGAAATGCCTCAAAACTTTATTCTTGAATGTGAAGTATTCGATGTGTGGGGTATAGATTTTATGGGACCATTCCCAGTTTCTTTTGGGAATAAATATATTTTGGTAGCTGTAGATTATGTATCAAGGTGGGTTGAAGCGCAAGCTTTGCCTACTAATGATAGTAGGGTTATAATTAGATTTTTGAAATCCTTATTCGCACGATTTGGCACACCACGTGCACTTATTAGCGATAGGGGTTCACACTTTTGTAATCTACAACTAGACAAAGTATTGGAAAAATATGGAGTTACACATAGGATAGCCACTCCGTATCATCCTCAAACTAGTGGACAAGTTGAAGTTTCCAATAGAGAGCTTAAGAGAATCTTAGAAAAATCTATAGAAGGGAATAGGAAGCAGTGGTCTAGGAAACTTAACGACTATTTGTGGGCTTATAGGACCGCCTACAAAACACCTATAGGGACCACCCCCTTTAGATTAGTCTACGGTAAATCTTGTCACCTACCTATATAATTAGAACACAAATCATATTGGGCAATACGCTCCTTAAATTTTGACGCTAGTTCTATAGGAGAGAAGCGTAAACTTCAACTTAACGAATTAGATGAGTGGAGAACTATGGCCTATGAGAACTCCCGGATTTATAAGGAGAAAACCAAACTATTTCATGACCGTCACCTTCGTAAACCCAAGGTATTCCAAAAAGGTGACCAAGTCCTCCTTTATAACTCCAGATTACGATTATTCCCAGGGAAGTTAAGGTCTAAGTGGTCCGGACCCTTTAAAGTTAAAGAAGTCTTTCCCTACGGTACCGTTGAGTTAACTCACCCAGAGAAGGGAGATTTTAAGGTTAATGGTCACCGACTTAAACCTTATTATGGTGAAATCCCTATGGACTTCCCTCGTCTAGAAACCTGCCTCCGGCTAGATTAATTTAATATTAAGTATAGTAGGTGTTTCTAAGTATTCCTATTTTAGTATAAATCTAATTAGTTGCAATGAAAAATTGAAGAAAAGAAAATGTTAATGAAAAAAAAAATAATTTTTTCCATCAAATTTTAATGAGAAACAGAGAAAAAAAAATTTCTGTAAAAATATTTTCAAAATGGAGAGGCACACGGCTTACCACACGGCCGTGTGGCTAGCCGTGTACGCGACACTGGCTCAGGCCCGGCCGTGTGGAATTAATTCCGCAAAAAGGCAAATTCATCCCGAGCACAACACGGGTTCGCACCAACCCGTGTTCGTAGCCGTGTGCATCGGTCTCGACGATCGTCGAGACCGATGTGTCGAGACACCGAACACGGGCGTGTCGGAGTCCACACGGCCGTGTCACCCACCTACCCGTGTTTATGTAACATGCCAGCTGCGACACGGGGCGACACACGGCCGTGTTGTCGCCCGTGTCCACCTGACGCGCTATCCCCAGTCAGTTTGACCACACGGACCGAGGCAGGCCCGTGTTCCACGAAGCATCGGATCCCCTAACACGGGTGCACATACGGCCGTGTGCGCACCCGTGTTCCATTATTTTACACGGACCGACGCACCCGTGTTCCACGAGGCTAAAGATTCCCTAACACGGGTTCGCACACGCCCGTGTGCAAACCCGTGTTCAACATGTATAAATAGGGGCCGTGTCTTTGATCTTCCATGCTCACTCCAAACCCTCTCCCAGCACAAATTCCTCCCTTGGCCTGACCTCAGAAGCACCATTTTCTCCAATTCTTTTCCCCCTTTACTCGTATTCTCCCCGTCTACATTATGTCTTCCGGAAGAAGTGGAGGTCGCCGTCGCCGACCGGAATTACAAGTCTCCACGGAGAGGCGGGATGCCGCTGCTCCGCTAATTTTCACAGATGCGTCGCACAGCGCCCGCTTCAACCGCTTGCAATCTAAAAAATTTCAAGACATATGCATGATTGATTGGAGCGTACTTGAGGAGATAAACCTAGCAGGAGATGTCAGGGGGCTAATTTTTGTAACAGGGTGGAATCAATTTTTTGCCATAGAGGAATTAGGCTTTAGGGAACTCACCTTAGAGTTCCTATCATCATTTTATTCCAGCTTTAGGCCTAATTTCATCGACGCACCGCACGCGCCCGAGGGGATAGTTTCATTTCGAGTGGGTGGCACATTTTATACACTCACCATGCTCCAATTCACCCAATACTTAGGGGTGTATGAGGAGTCGTTCCTTTTCAGTGCTGCCTACCCCGAACTCCACTACGATCTCCCCAACCGCGATATGGCCGGTGCTATTTGGCACCAAATTTCTTTTGACACTGGCGCCTATGAGGCCAAGAGATCTAAGGCATCCAAATTGATTTCCCCCGCCCTCCATTACATCCACCATCTACTCAGCCACACGTTGAGCGGTCGGGGCGAAAGCTCCGGAGTTGTTAGTAGGCAAGATCTGTTATACCTCTACAGCATGACATCACGATATCCTCTACATCTCGGTTATCTTCTAGCCCAGTTTATTCTTCATCAGGCTGACACCCCTCGTATAGGGTCTATTTGCGTAGCACCCTATATTACTCGCCTCGTGAAGAATATGGGCATCTTTTTAGCCCTCCCCCAGATGACAGTGGTCGCAAAGACTGTGCCTATCACGATGGCTAGTCTTCGCGCCCTCCGCCTCGTCACCGCCCGTCAGGGCCGGGGAGGGGTTATATATTCTATTGCTCGACGTGGACCGCATGTACAAGCCAACAGTGATGATGAGATAGACCCTGACCTCGACGAGCCGTTGGTGCCTCCACCCCGTTCCACCTACGCTCATGGCGAGTCGTCTACTGCACCTCCTCCACCTCAGTCACGATACTCGCGCGAGTTCCGTCAGTATTTCGACACCGAGCTCTCGCCACGCTTTCAGGAAATTAAGGAGGAACATCAGGAAATTAAGGATCTCCTCACACAGATTAGAGACCACCTTGGGATCGCCCCTCGCCAGCCGCCAGCTCCAGCACCGCCTTCCTTCCCGGATGATTCGACAGGCCACCATGAGTACTTCTGATATGTATCGTTGTAGTGCTATCTTCATGTATCGTATCTTGTAAAATATTTTTTTATATATCAGTGTATTCTGTTCTGTCGACTGTTATATATCATTGCATTCTATTACAGCTCCTGTTTCTGTACTGTGCTCTTCTACTTAACATGATAGCAGTTTTTTTTTTATCATCATGAAATTACTCTATGTTCGCTTTTTAATTTGCACTGAGGACATTGCAAAATTTAAGTCTGGGGGTAGAATGGTTATTCATGTGGTTACAATTGATCCTAATCTGCTTATCATAATACTCAAGTTTGTTATACCTCCCCCTACAAATTTTGTTGATCTTTTAAGCTCTCATTATTCATTCATGTGGGATTATAAATATTTAATTTACCTTCGCACACTGATTAAAATGAATTGATGTAGACTCATAAAGTATTCAACTTTGTTGATTTCGTAATTAAGCATAGAAATTTTTGTTAGCTTAATTTTCTCTATATAATTTAATTTTAAGATTACTCCTCTATATTAGTAATTATCCAACACTCTATTTTAGAAAATATATTTATCTATAATAAAGTGAGTCGATGAGTGTAACATTTTCATAATTTGGTATTAGGGTTTTAAAATTAAAAATTACTCCATATTGATGTCTAGGACTCACCCTCTAGCATTCCTCAAAACATTACATAAGTTAATTAGTAAGGGCGGAAATGACTTAGGCCTCCTATTGGATAGCTTGAGCCTTGTTATCCCAACACCTTGCACACCCAATTTGAACCTAATTCCCATCCTTTTGATGCTTTACTATTTAAATTCACCAAGGCCAAATCCTTACCTATTAGCACACCTATCATTGATGCCTGCTTGGAATGATTTGTTCATTGTGATATGTGGCCTGAGTGCGTGTATCCTTGCACCCACTTGGAATGATCCCTACTTTGAACCCCAAAAAAAAAGACATAGTGATATGTGGCCTGAGTGCGGTATACTTGCACCCACTTGGAATGATCCCTACTATGGTCCCTTGGTTAAATATATATATAAAAATAGAGTACCCTTCAAAATATGGGAAATATACAAATTGCAAAGCCTGGGGGTGTTTACAAAAAATTGAAATATGTTAAGGTATCTTCCAACATAAGGCTCAATCAAGATTTAGGTGTGAAAAATTCATCAAACTTATCCTTCATTACCTCACCTTTAATCTTCTATCCTAGCCAAAAAGGCTACATCAAAATTCAAGTCCTAAGGATCCAACCTTACTAATTCTAAATTGTGCTGTGATGAGGGTGTAAAAAGGGTAAGCTCATGATTATCAGTAAGAGTACTTATAAGTTTTGAAATGCTAATACGTATTTTATAGAGATTGTTATTTTCTCCTCATATTTGTTAAAGATGACTATACTTTTATTTCTAAAAGCGAGTGAAAGATAGTTAAAATGATATACTAGAGGAATTTTAAGATAAATTTATATTTAGAAAAGTCTGCTAAATTATTTCCTATGCGATTACATCACCAAAGTTCTCTTAAATTCATAGCAACCAGTGTGCGGAGGCAAAATTATTTAATGGTAACCCAGGTGTTTGAATTAGTTTGCTTAGGGACAAGCAAACATCTAAGTCTGGGGGTATTTGATGAGTACGATTATGATAGGCTTTTTACTATCATAATTGTAATCATATCTACCATTTCCTGCCCCTTTTGTGTTGATTTCATGATAATAGCAAAGAAATTGTCGTATCATAGATAGAAGAGCGTATTTAGAAGTCTTTGGCAGTTCTTATAATAAACCATTTACTGAGTCTATCATTTTTCAATTGCAGGTAATGTCAACCAATGGACCTAAAAGTCTCGGAGCAAACAGAGGAGTTCACGGAGTCAACATGGCTGATGACAGGACGAAAATTTGGTGCACACGGCCAGACACACGGCCGTGTACCTACCCGTGTCCTATGCACCTGGAGCTGAAGAATTTGGCGCAGACGCTGGAACCCACACGGTATGGCACACGCCCGTGTGCATACCCGTGTCATCTTTGCAAACGGCTGCCGACCAACCCGTGTCTGGGGAACACGGCCGACCACACGGCCGTGTCCCTACCCGTGTCATCTGACAAGGCCCACGACCAGACACGCCTTATCGTGGGGAACCGCCCAGGAACCGCTTAGGAACCGTCCACACGGCCTGCAACACGGCCGTGTGCGACCCCGTGTCCGACCTGTTTGCAAGGGAACTATAAATTTCCTGTAGAAAAATTTGTAGAGAACTTTTGGATCATTTCTGGATTGGAGAACTGCTGGAGGCCGAAGAGGAGCATCCGACAAGGAGGATTGAAGGGTATTTCATATGTAATTTTATTTAATCATTAACCCTTTGAATCCTTCCTTTCTCTTGATGATCCATCTTCAATTTATGTTTTAATTTGCATGAATTTTTCTTTGAACATTCTAGTAATCATGTATCACCTTGTTTATGTTATATTTGTAGTATTTTATTTGTGTTTATGCAATCAAACAAAGAGTTTAATCATCCCTTTGAATTACTTATTTATTTTACAAAATTTGCAATTGGCTAGATTGAGAAATTGGTTATTTGCAATGCTTTTGGTATGTTCATATTGTGATGATAATTCCCTTTGTAATTCGAACTTTATGATCGAGAGATATTTTGTTTGGAAAATTAGAACACGAATAAAAGGATTCATGTTAATTTAGAGATAGAATTCATGAATTTATGTAGTAATAAAGGTAATTTGTTTAATGCGAACTTGAGTGTTGTGAATTGTTCGAGAGAAAATTTACTATCTTAGGTTTAGATTTGGAATTGCTCGAGAGAGAATTTTGATGAAAAATTAACCTTTACATTGCACAAATGTAACACTCTTTTCATGTCATGATCGCTTAGAATTGAATTGATAAATGGATTTGTTCATGTAATTATTTAAAAGCTTCATGTTGTTATCATTTTTATTTCTCCAACACTGAATCATCCAATTGGTCATAGTTAGGTTAATGTAGTTTAAATATCACTTTTGTTTAGAGGTATGAAAATAAAGGGAGGGTGAGTACGAATAGTTGAAACGACCCTGTGGAATACGACACGAGATGTAGATTTCTCATATATTACGATTGATAGGTGCGCTTGCCTGAATGCTAATTCAATCTAGTTAAGTCCATCTACATAATTGTATTAGAATGTAGAATGAAATCACATTGAATTATTACTTGTTAGCAAGAAAAATCATCAAAGGTCCTGGGTTCGAGACCCAGTGGCAACAACCTACCGTGCTGATAAACAGGCCGGAGAGGGGTTGGGGTGCATGGCCTGCAGGCTTGAATGTGATAGGCTGACTACCAGGAGTGGGCCCGGGTCTGGACTCTGGTAGGCCGGCGGTTCCAGCTGGGTCCCATGTTGATGGGCCTGGACCGTTACATTTCAAGCTAAGCCCAAAGAGTCTCATTTAAAAGCAGTTAAACACATTTTTAGATATCTTATTGGCAGATCTATATTAGGTTTGTGGTATTCTCATAATGATACATTTATATTACATCGCTTTTCTGATTCTGATTATGCTGGTTGTTCATTAGATCGTAAAAGCTCCAATGGTACCTGTCACTTTCTTGTCCCTTCACTTATTTCATGGTCGAGTAGGAAATAGAATTATGTTTCCTTATCCACAACTAAGGCCGAGTACATGGCACTAGACAGTTGTTGTGCACAAGCTTTATTGATGAAACAAACTTTAGAAGGCTTTGGAATAGTTCATGAAACAATTGAATTAAACTATGTTAATAAAAGTGCAATTGACTTAACATATAATCCAGTTCATCATTGTAGGTCCAAACACATTGACGTACGCCACCATTTCATAAGAGACCACATAAAACAAAATACGATCAAAGTTAATTTTATAAGCATTGATTCATAGCTTGCAGATATTTTCACGAAACCACTTCTAGATTCCCGTTTTTCATAGTTAAGATTAGAACTAGGAATCCTAGACATTTCAAACTAATAAATTACCATAGCAAGCTAAAAAAGGGAAAATGATTAAATTGCTAAAAACATGAACATTAAACCAAAATAAAATTACATAAATCATGAAAGTAAACATTACATACTGAGTTTTATATTATTACAACAGCACAATACCACATACTATGTCCCACATAATATCACAGCATAAATAATTTTTGAAAATTAAGAAACTTCACTATCGCGGGCGACATTGACTTTCGTCGGGCGATAGCGCTAACTTGTCCAGCCATCCCAAAAATCTTCAGAAATTTCTGTTGTCACCTGCACTTGTATCCCCTTGGTCATCTGCTGAATGTGCTCACTGCTCCTTGTTTGCCGTGCTTGGCGAGTAGATGTACAGGGAGGCTCCCTGACCGGATTCTCACATTCTGCCGCCTCTGATGGGGTGGCTTCAGCTTTAGACTTTTTGTCAGAAATTTAAACAAATTCTGAATTCCCAAGAACTTTTTCTTCACTTCCCACTTATGTTCTTCGAACGACTCTCGCAAGTAGTCCAACCCTTCTCGTAACGATCCACCTCTTGGAATTGGTGGGTTACGGATAGTGGTCACATGTTCACTCCTCCTTGATGACTGTAACACCCCCGACATTTTGATGATTTTATTTATTTGGGCAACGTCAGATTTATGACATCGTGGAGTTACTTTTAACATCGAGTGTTGGATTTGAGTAGTTTTGGACGTGCTCGTCCAGTTTCGTCGCAACCCGAGCGTTTTTGGATTCTCGACGCGCGATCAAAATTTTGGGTTTTGCTTTTGTTCGCCGCATGTTTTGGCGGTCAATATCTCGAGAATGGCTCTTAGGATTTTGTTTTTGACTTTTCCGTTGTGTCCGTAGCAGCAGTTTAAGCCTACGACATGAGTTTTGTTTAATTCGGCGCGTTTGAGCCTTTGTTTTGATCCCATATTCCTTGTTCAACTATCTGGGCATGATAATTGCTATTTTAATGCCTTGGGCTAGTGTTGATTCTCGGGAAGCCCTCCTAAAGGTGTGGGTTTTCGTCGAATCAAGTTTTCTTTCGGTTGTTTCTGGGCGCTGTGTCGGGTTCGACGATCATCGAGCGGAGCTCGGCGATTGTACTCCTTTTTCTAGGCGCTGTGTCGCGTTCGACGATCGTCGAGCGGAGCTCGACGATTGTTTTTTTTTTTTGGGCGTAGTATCGAGGTCGACGATCGTCGAGCGGAGCTCGACGATTGTTATTCTTTTCTAGTTGATGTCTGAGGTTGACGATCGTCGAGCGGAGCTTGCTATAGGTCTGGCCCTGCATGTGGAGTTCGACGATTTTCGAATTGGGATCGACGATCTGGCCTTGCGTTCGACGATATTTTTCTGGGCACTGTTTTTCCCCTTATAGTACTTGAGTAAGCTGCCTTAGTACTCGAGTAAGTCCCGTGTTGTACCCGTGTAATGCCCTGAGTGCTCGAGTACTCCTTCTCTGTTACTCGAGTAGTTGTAATGAACTACTCGGGTAGGTCTCTATTACTAGAGTATTTGTAATGAACTACTCGGGTAGGTTTCTATTACTCGAGTAGTTGGGATGAGCTACACGAGTATGTCTTCTGTACTCGAGTTGTTGTATTGGACTACTCGAGTAGGTTCTTTGTCTGATACTCGAGTAACCCCCCTTTCCCTCTGCTTCGGGAAAACCGGTTCAGCTGAACCGGGTTTATTTTGCTGTTTTTCCTATTATCACCTTTAGTATAAATCCTTCTTCATCTTCTTCTCCGATTCTTTTTCCTCCCAAACCAGAGCGGTGTGAGCGAGATAGAGGTTATTCGTACTTATTCCTTCCGGTGGCCGTTGACGGTGCTCCGGTGCTCGGAATTTCAAACCGATTGTAGATCTGAAAAGCTCACATCGAGAGCTACGCCCTCGTGGTAATTTCTTCCACATTTCTTGAGATTTTAACGTTAGGGTTTTTTGGCCCTAATCCCCTTTTCGACCCTTTTTGTCTAGATTTCAACTCCTCCCGCAGTCCTTTGCCCCGATCCATGACGTGGAGCAATTCAGAGGATTTTTCCGGTAAAACCAGGGCAAGTGGTGGTTTCCCCTCATTTCTCTTTGTCTGATCTGATGGTAACGACTATACTTTCATGTTCTTTAAATTTTCTACGCTTATTCTTCCAAATCATTGTTATGATTAATCGTTTCAGCGATCCTTGTTGTCGTATTGTTTTGTCTTGGAAAGCCCGATTTTGCCTAGTTTTGGTTAATTGTTCCTGGTGCGTCTTAGTGATGGTTATGCAAGTTTTAGTTTTCATTATTTAGCACGTTAGAATTTATCTAGGACTATAAATGGCTCCTAGAGGTTGACCAACCGCGTCTTGAGTTCGGTAATATCAAGTAGAATCTGTCGAGCCAAACCTTGAGATATTTGTGTTGTGGTTTCTTTGGGTTTATTGAATGCGGGAGTTAGTTGATGATTCCACCTCCGCAGTGTTTGTTACCTTCACTAGTGCCCTGTTGGAAGTCTACCTGGTTTTTGGACGTTTGCGGTGTATGGTGGAGAGTATGAGACTCCCTCGCAGTTAGACGGATTATATATCCGTTTTGTTTTCGGGTGGTGAGTCCAAGAGTGACCACCTCGCCCGTTGTTGTTTTTGGGTGGTGAGTCCAAGAGTGACCACCTCGCCCGTTGTTGTTTTTGGGTGGTGAGTCCAAGAGTGACCACCTCGCCCGTTGTTGTTTTTGGGTGGTGTGTCCAAGAGTGACCACTTCGCCCGTGTTTTTGGGTAGAGCCGACCACAGGTGCCTAATAAAGGTTTTATATTGTTCTTCCTGGTGAAATATTCTTGTAGTCACCTTATAGCCTCGTGCATCTAGTGTACTCTTGTTGAACGTGATAAATCGCGTAGGAGTTCTTTTCCTATGGATGCCATGTTTACTTTTGTACTTTACTTCAGTGTTTTGGTCTTGGGTTGGTACCCCTATTGACCTTTGCTTATTTTGGCTTATTACTTCTCCTGCCACTATTTGTACCTCTTGCTGAGGTGTTCTGTCTTTGGAATGCCTTAGGTTCAGAGCAGTAGCAGTTAGCAGTGCTGGTTTTGGAGTTTCCTGGGCGGCAGTGTTGGCCGTGGTTGTTGCCTCGTCTTAGCGAGGTAGTTTGTTGTTTGTTTAGTTTTTTTTCCAGTTCAGACCTACTTTTGTTCGTGGGTTCGTGTCAGTTTGTTGGAGCCCACTGGATTGTTAGTTGTTTGATACTTGCTAGCTGCCCATTTCTTTAAATGTAGATGTGGATTACTTGTTCTCTGGGAGGATTTATGCTAGGAATGCATGTTATGTATTTTCAACTATAAAATCTACTACTATTACTTCATGCATTGCATAATTTGAAACTTTAGCGTGTTATTTTTAGCGACCGTAAAAAAACTATCTTTCTTACTATAATAAATTTAGAGTCTTGCATAGCATGAGTTGTCCTTTAGGGACGTTTATACTCATGTAAGATGTTTGAGTTAATCTAATCAAGTATTTTTCCGCAGCGTATAATATATTTTGATTTGTGAACTAGATAAGCCACTAAGCCGAGGGATACGGCTAAATTCTGCACTTAACTAATTTTCCTTAAAATAACTTAAAAGGAACCTTTCTTCATGATTAGTTTGGTGTCTGCCTGAGCGTCCGCAGTTATCCCCTACTGACGTGGCATCATGACACGCATTTTCCCTTACTCTAATAAGCTTTATTTGCGGTAAAAATGCAAGTTGTGACAGTTAGTATCAGAGGGAGGTTGCTTGACAATTTGTCGGGCAACCTTTCCTTGTTGGTATTAGGTGTTTAGCATCATATCATACACACACCGATATATTATTAGCATGTCTTGGCTGAAGCACGAACAATACACTTATAGCATAACATGAAGTATACGGGGCATATTATATTGTATGGGATGCATAATATGTGTCTGTATATGGATCCACCATATGAGCAACATGTGAGCGTTATGTAGTATGAGATGCATAACCTCACCACATGAATGTGACTAGTACGTTTCTTTTTCGTTGCATGAGAATGTTATGTAGTATGGGATGCATAACATTTTCATGTGTACGCCGCTCATAACATGTATTAGGGCCTTTTTAGAATGCATATCACAATCATGCAGAGCATAACATTACATAAGCACAACGTGCCAAGCTAAGGATTTGCGGGATGACATATGTACACATATGGTTTTAAATCAGAAAACGAATATAAATACATGCATCATGTCATAGGCACAAGATTCAATACGATGAGAGGATATCATCCTAAGTAGGACATAGCATCATTATAAAATCCTAGAGCAAGTTGCAGCGTAAGCAAGTGTCTTTTAAGTATGGTCTGAACTAGTTGTGTGGCTTTGTTGTCAGCTAGGATTTTGATGAGTTGTTTGTTTGCTTTTAGAAATGCCGCCAAAGCGTCCTGCGACGAGGTCGACTCCACAGTCGGAGGGTGAGTCATCAGGTGAGCAAAGTGACGCGATTATCGAGAGTCTGCGTCAGAGCAATGAGGCTCTGTCAAGACAATTGGTTGCGATGCAATCACAAATTTAGTCCTTGTTGTCTGCCGCTCCTGTGCAGCAACCTTCAGCGTAAGTGCCCGCCTTGGGCCAAGCCGTGCCCGATACCCCTGCTCCTTTGGTTCCCCCGATGGCGATACCACCAGAAATGAATTTCATATCGCACTTCTAGCGGTTGGGGCCTCCCACTTTCGACGGGAGTGCTTTCTTTGTGATTATAGATGATTGGATCATCTCCATCGAGGAGATGTTTTCGTATTCTGGAATTCTAGAAGCCCAGAAGGTGATGATTGCAGCCTATCAGTTAAAAGGTCTGGCGAAGAGTTGGTGGATTTGGGAAAGAGAGGGCCTAAAGGAAGGCTGTTCTTGGGAATCTTTTAAGAGGATGCTGCAGAAAAAGTTTCTACCCTCGGTCGAGCAAGAACGCCTGATGAATAACTTCCTGTATCTAAAGCAGAGACAGCTTACCGTGAGCGAGTACGAGATTGAGTTTAGCAAACTGAGCAGGTTTGCTCCTGACTTGGTAGCTTCTGAGGAGGGTAGAGTGAAATGTTTCTTGGGAGGATTAAGAATCGATGTCCAGCAGCTGGCATGCGCTTACCAAGCTGAAAGTTATGCTGAAGCAGTGGAAGCCGCTTTAAAAGTGGAGGCGATTGAGAACGCCAAGAACCGCGGTGCTGCGGCAAGGAAGGAGAAAAGAAAATGTGTTGAGGATGGTAGCTCCAAGGCATCTGGCCCTTCTTCGAAGAAGAAAAGTAAGGAAGTGTGTAGCTTTTGTGGTCGTTCTGGCCTCCCCTACGAAAGGTGCTTTAAGAGGACTGCCACCCTGAAGCAGCAGCAGGTGCACGCCATCCAAGGTGCACCCAAGGGAGAGCTTGTTTGCTCGTTCTGTGCAAGGAAGGGTCATGACGTGACTCGCTGTTGGATGAAAAAAAGGGTTTGCTTCCAGTGTGGGCAGAAGGGACACCAGAAGTCTTCGTGCCACCAGGCTCAGTCCCCACTGCAGCCTGCCCCACTTCGAGCTCTACCGCCGCCACCAAGCCTAGATAGAGGAAAAGGAAAGCTGAACGTGATGACCAGCGAGGAAGCCCAAACCTCTACACAAGTGATATCAGGTTAGCCTCAGTTTACTTTATCCTTCATAGTTATCGTTGTTTCTCTAGTTATCGTTCATTTAGTTATGTATGTTACGATTTTAGGGGAGTTTAAGGTATGGAATAGGTGGGCCCGTATTCTTTTCGATTCGGGTGCTACCCATTCCTTTATGGCCCGGAGATTTGTCGATAAACATCGCCTGAGTGTGGACCACTTGGGAGGCTCCTTCAATGTAAAGATCCCTTCCGGTGATTCAGTGATATCTAACTAAGGAGTTCTGAGATGCACTATTTGTCTTGGCAATATTCTGGCCTTTGCGGATCTGATGATTTTGGATCTGTCTGATTTTGACTAGATTCTGGGCATGGACTGGATGTCCAAGTATGATGCGGTCATCCAGTGCAAGGCTAAGCGATTGGATTTCAGAATGGACGACGGACAACCTATGAGCGTCTATGGATTTTAGGATATAGTTCCTCCGGTCATTTCTGCGATACGTGCTTTTCGTGCTATAGAGTCTGGTTGCGATGCGTTTTTGGTTTCTATTTCTGCTCTGGAGACAGCTTTTGTTACGCCACGTCTTGAGGATGTCTCGGTGGTGCGAGAGTTTCTAGATGTCTTTCCTGAAAGTCTTCCAGGACATCCTTCGGAAAGGGAGATAAAGTTTGTGATAGACCTCGACCCAGGTACTCATCCTATTGCTAAAGCACAGTACCGTATGAAAGATATAGTACCTACACACCTAGAGGGGGGGTGAATAGGTGACCAAATTCTTTTTAACTTTATATGGCAGCAATCAGTTTCTAACACAGATTTATATCTACTTTTGCACAGCAATCACACAGCATACACAGCAAATCACAATCACAGCAGACAAAGAGTTTTATAGTGGTTCCCCAAGATTTGGGTACATCCACTTTCCCCCTTCGCCTATCTAGCAGTGTACTAGATTCGGCCAAACTTCTCCACTATCTCAGAACCCAAACTGGTTCCTACACCTCAGGCCCAAGGCCCTACAACTCAGCTTTTCCACAAAGCCTACACTCAGCCACAAAGGCCTACACTCAGCCACCAAGGCCTACACTCTGCCACAAAAGGCCTACACTCAGAGATTCCAATCTCCTACACTCAGGCTCCCAAAGCCCTACACTCAGCCTTTATAATTACAGGCTTACAAAACTCAGATCCAAAGGATCCTACAAGTTATAATGAATACAAAAAGTATAAACTCAATAACTTAGATAACAGAGAGATAAGTTGTGAGATTATTGATGAGTTCTTGGAAGAACTCAGCTGGACTCAATCTGACTTAGCTTTCTTCAAATCTTCTTGAAACTAGAACTCAATAAGATTGACTCATTCTGCAGTTGATCCTTGATCTCTGCTACTTAAGGTTAAGAGTAGATCTGAACCCTTCTTCTCAGTCTGGTTCCAACAACTGATTTCTTGGATGGAGCTCTCTCTCTCCAACATCTTAGATCTGCACTTAATTCTTCAAGGAATAGCTAGATCTTCTTTGTTAGATACTTGATCAATAATTTGAACAACTCATTTCTGTAGACAGCATAAGCCTATTTATAGGCCTTCTTCATGGTAACCGGCTGGTCCGGTTCATAACTGTCTTCTGACATCTCTGACAGGTGCTGTAGACCGGCTGGAACGGCAGCTGTCAAGTCATCCAGGCAGTTCTTGAAAATTCTCTAACTGTCTAGAAGTGTCGAGACTATCTGTCTTTAAGTGTCGACACTTATAGACCAAGTGTCGACACATGTTGTCTAAGTATCGACACTAGTCTACAAGGTGTCGACACAACTCCTTGTGTTGTAGATTCTGTATCTCGACACTACTTCTTCTTCATGTGTCGACACTGAAATTGAGTGTCGACACAAGTACTTGTCCTTCAGTATTTTGCTGAATTCTTCTAAGTGTCGACACAACACCTTTGTGTCGACACATCTTCATGTGTTGAATCTGTTAAGTGTCGACACTGCTTCTTGGTGTCGACACATGTCTTCAGTGTTGATACTTGCTGAGTGTCGACACAGCTGCTTGTGTCGACACTTGATTCTTCTGTTGACACTTCAGCTGAGTGTCGACACATCCCCTTAGTGTCGACACTTGTACTTAGAATATTTTGTTGATCTTGTTGTTCTTTGTTAAGTGTCGACACAGCTCCATATATCGACACTTTATTCAAGTGTTGACTCTTCTGTTGAGTGTCGACACATTATTCTGGGTGTCGACACTTACTTCAAGTGCTGACTCTTCTGTTGTGTGTCGACATATTGTTCTGGGTGTCGACACTTATACTTAGTCTCTGCAGACTTTTGCTGAGTGTCGACACAGCTGCAAGTGTCGACACTTTCTGGTGTAGACACAGTTCTTCTATGTGTCGACACTGCTGTTAAGTGTCGACACTGCTTTACTGTACTTTCTTCATTGAGTGTCGACACAGCTCCTTGTGTCGACACTTTATGTCTGGTGTCGACTCAGCTTCCCTGGTGTCGACACAGTGACTCCAAGTGTCGACACTGCTTACTTGGGTGTCGACACAAGTCTTCTTAAGTGTCGACACTTTCCCTCTGGGTGTCGACACATGTACTTAGAAACTTTTTGCTTCAGTCCTGCAAATACTTAACCTGCACAAGTAACTCAAAAACACATCAAATACATTTTGATGTATATCATTGAGTTGGGTGAGGCTTCTTCAAATCAGGTACATTTAAACCAATGTACCCAACAATCTCTCCCTATTTGGAGAAGTCATAACCCTTAGTCAATGATATACACCATTCATAAATAAATTACAAAATGATGTAAAGCAGGATTATATACAGCAGGGTAAACATAAACATGTATCAATCACACATGTATTCAAATACATCATCACAGAACAAATATGAAATAGACATAGACATCATCACAGAACAAATATGAAATAGTTTTAACATATAACACATTGTTCTAATAGCTGTCATATTCATTTCCAGAAGTTCACAAAATGTTTTACATCAAAAAGATTACAAAGTAAACTTCAAGAAAATTCTAATTCTATTTCAGTTCTGGCTCCTTAATCACAATTACTTTTCCAACTTGAACTTTAGCTTGAACAGGAGCATCAGCAATTTCAGCATCAGCAGGCTTCTTGCCTTTCAGATCTTTCTTCTTAAGCTCTTCTGCTTTAATCTTCTGCCTTTCAAAATAATGGTATGGCTTTGGAAAGTACTTGCTAGGCTCCAGAGCAGTAGGAGGTAGCTTTCCCATCTTGGCCTTCCTTCTGTATTGGACTATTGCCTCCTGCCTAGATTCATGTTTCCTCCATTCAGACTCAGAAAACCATTTATTTCTGTCATGGATGTTATCCTTTGCTGCTTTCCATGCAGTCAAAATAATGTTCCTAGAGGTGGGGCTCCACTGCTCAAAGTCAGGTCTTTGTTCAGCTTGCTCCCTGAACCTCTTCTTTGACAATCTAGTTTCTTCTTCTTTCTACAGTGCCTCTTGCATTGCTTCAGAAATTGGTTGAACAACGTTTTCAATAATAACATTGTCCTTGCCCCCAGGTGGGCTATACATAGACTGTACATCAGCATGAATCATATCAAAATCTAGAGGAGGATAAATGACTTGAGCCACTTCAGGTTGCTCTCCTCCTAGATAGGCAGGATGAATTCCAGATTCAGCCACATTATCATCATCACAAAGAGGAGGATAACTCAGTGTAGCTCTGATAGAATTTGATATCCATTTGGCATGATCAGAGCTAGCTTTGACTAAAACCCTCTCCCCCTTTATGACTTCTCTTTCTATATGATCTCTGACATCATCTTTCTAAAATCTTACTTGATTATCCAAATAATTGACTCCATCCTTAAAGAAAGGTTTTAACCTTTGGAGTTTGTCAGTGATTAGCTTTTGTGAATCTTGGATGGCAGTCTTAAGAGCAGTGATTTCTTCTAGAAATACTTTGTCAAAATCTGCCTTTGCTATAGCTAGAGTCTGCCCTGCAGCCAGATTCTTCAGTTCTGTAACTACTGCATTGTGGATGCAGTAAGGTTGTCATTCATTCTTATCTGATTTTCAAGAACATAACCTTGCTTCACAGCTATGTCATCCACTTGTGCTTTTATCTTCTCCTGGTGTGTAGCCAAGAACACCACTGCATTTTCACCCTTGTGGAAACATTCAGTCATCTCTTTCTTGTTAAGATTCATCTCAAATATTATTGACTTTATGTCTTGGGCCAGATCAAATTGCAAAGATTTCTGCCCTACATCCACATAAGTTTCTAGTGCTTTTCTATGCTCATCCAACTTGAGCTGCATGGCAACCATCAGATCACTATAGCCTATGGATGGTGCTGGCTGAACTATAGGTTGTGGAGCAACAGTTTGCAAAGCCTTCTTGTAACTTTGGCTTCTTCTCCTGAAGACCTGAAATTTCTTCTTCTTTGCCCTGGTAGCCTCCTCATCTTCAGATTCTGAGGAGCTAGCAATTTCAACCCTCTCCTTAGGGCTTGGGGGCCTTTCGGTTTGCACATCTGGTGTTGTCTCAGGTTCTTGCCTTACAGGCTCTTCCAGAATTTGCATGTGCTCCCCCTCAACTGGAGCATTCTCTCCTTCAGCAGCAGTAGTTTCCTTTCCAAAGTCTTCTTAATCTAGATTTAAGAATAAATCTTCCATAGTATACTCTTGTGGTGAAGGTGCTGGAGAAATTCTGGTCTCTTCAACCACTGGATCAGGAACTATTGGAGCTGCAACAGATGTGTCTTCCAAGACAGCATCTGAGACTTGATTATCCAGCTGAGTTTGCTGATGAACATCAGTCAAATCAGTATCTTCCATAGGAAAATCTAAAGTGTTTAGTTCAGTGATTACCTCTAGTATGATGGTGGTTGCTTGTTCACTTTCTAGTGTAGTGGGTTCATCTACAACTGGAATCTCCCCCTGGCTTTGATCCTTGTGTATGGGGCTAGCTTGAGGTAGCTCCCCCTGGATCTCAGCATCATCTTGAGGAGCAGGAGATTTTACAGCAGGTCCTTCCTCATTCTCATCTGGTGTGAAGACAACTTGTTCTTCACTGTCTGAGCTGCTAGTGGACACTTGAGCCACTGGAGCAGTTTTCCTCTTCTTCTTTGGTGGAATTTCTTTCTCAGGAATGATCTTCTCAGGGGTTGGTATCTCCTTAGACAACACCCTGTCCCATCTGGAGAAAATTCTCATATCCATTTTTCTCATGTGATTGATTTTGCTTCCAGCAGCTTGTTGCATAACCTCTGGTATGGTACCAGCTAGGTATAAACTTAAAATTCTGCCCAGGTTGGGCTTCTTCAAGCTTTCTTTAATCTTCTCATAAACTACCATTGACCAGTCAGTTTTTAGAGAGAAGATTGTCCTTGTCATTATACTAAACATATAGGCAGACACTCTGTCATGCCCTCCTGGCTTACTGAGTATGACTTTGTCAACAATCTCTGAAAGGAATTTCCCTTGATTGTTCATGCCCTTTCTTAGAAACACTGATCCAAGCTTCATCTTAGGATCCAGTCCACACCAAGTTAGAGCTTCCCTGGTCTTTGAAGCAGTAACCTCATCTTCCTCTTTAGTTCTTGGTAGCTGTAGAATCTTCCTCAGACTTTTAGGTGATACCTTCACCTTTACTCCATGAACTCTGGATTTGATCTTGTATCCAGATTCGTCTATCTTAGCTCCATTGAGGAATTCTAGTACCTCTTTCTTCCAGATTTTAGTAGGTTCAGAAACTAGATAGTCTAACCCTGAATCGGCTACTAGGGTTACGATAATTTGGATTTCTTGATCAGCATCATCAAAAGCACCGCGCACCAGCTCGTATCCTTCATTGACATTCTCCTCTAGCTTAGGCGCCATTAGGGTTTGTAGAATTTGTCTTGAGAGAAGAGAGGTGTCGACACAGAAGTTTGGTCTCGAAACTTTGAAAGCGTGTCGACAAACTAAGACAAAACCCTATTTATACCTTTCTAGTTTTGAAGATGAAAAGGCGGGCAGCTAACTTGAATTGTGTCGACACTGGCAATAAGTGTCGACACTGACTTATAATGTCTCGACACATATGTGTCGACACAAGTTTAGTCAACAGATTTATGTGTCGACACTTGTTTATGTGTCGACACCACATAACTCGACACATAGTCGAGACTTTACTTATAGAATTCTGAGTAAAACTTAAGTGTCGACACCACTTTGGATGTGTCGACACCTACTTGACATGTGTCGACACTAATATCCTGAAGTGTCGACACCAACTTCCTAGATGTGTCGACACCTTTTTACTGAAGTGTCGACACCTACATTCTGTGTCGACATAGAAATATCTATTTGTCGACACCTTTTTACTTAGCCATTTCCAATTCTTTAAACTTACTCTAAGTTTATCATTCCTAGTTCAATTTTAAATCTATTGAACTTAGCTTCTTCTAGGGGCTTAGTATACATATCAGCTAATTGATTATCTGTTCTAACATATTCAAGTAAAATATCTTCTCTTTCTACATGCTCCCTAAGAAAATGATATTTAATTTCAATATGTTTTGTTCTACTATGGGATACAGGGTTATTAGCTATTGAAATAGCACTAGTAGAATCACAAAAGAGTGGAGTTCTACTTACCTGAATTCCATAGTCCTCAAGCTGATGTTGTATCCACAGAAGCTGAGCACAGCAACTTCCTGTAGCCACATATTCTGACTCTGCAGTGGAGATAGCCACACTTGTCTGCTTTTTGCTACTCCATGAAATTAGTCTTCCTCCTAGGAATTGACAGGTTCCAGTAGTGCTTTTTCTATCTTCTTTGCATCCTGCAAAGTCTGCATCTGAATAACCTGTTAGTTCAAAATCCCCATTCCTAGGGTACCAGAGGCCTAGATAGGGAGTGCCCTTTAGATATTTCAATATTCTTTTGACTGCTGTCAAATGAGACTCTTTAGGAAAGGCTTGATACCTTGCACAGACACATGTAGCATACATGATATCTGGTCTACTTACAGTCAAGTATAATAGGGAGCCAACTATCCCTCTATACAAGGTTTCATCTATAGGTTTCCCTGAATCATCCTTGCTAAGAGACATACTTGACCCCATAGGAGTCTTCATGGTACTAGATGAAGCCATACCATACTTCCTTATGAGTTCTAGGGTGAACTTGGACTGGAAAATGGATAAACCATTCTCAGTCTGTCTTACTTGGAGATCCAAGAAGAACTTTAGCTCTCCCATACTACTCATCTCAAATTGACTTTACATTAGTTTTGCAAACTTTTTGCAAAGGCTACTATCAGTAGACCCAAATATAATGTCATCTACATATATTTGGACTAGTATAACTTTGCCTCTAGATTCCCTAAGGAAAAAAGTCTTATCTATTTTCCCCCTTGAGAACTTGTTCTCAATGAGGAAACTAGATAGGGTTTCATACCAAGTTCTAGGGGCTTGCTTTAACCCATATAAAGCTTTCCTAAGTCTATAGACATGATTAGGTAAAGTTGAATCAACAAAACCTGAGGGCTGTTCCACATAGACTTTCTCTTTAAGATTACTATTTAGAAATGCTGACTTGACATCCATTTGGTAAACTTTGAATCCTTGAAAAGTTGCATAGGCCAGGAACATCCTTATGGCTTCCAGTCTGGCTACTGGAGCAAAGGTTTGATCAAAGTCAATACCTTCTTCCTGCCTATATCCTTTTGCAACTAATCTTGCTTTATTCTTAATGATGACACCTTGTTCATCCAACTTATTCCTGTAGATCCACTTGATTCCTATTATATTGTGGTATTTAGGTTTAGGAACAAGTTCCCATACCTTGCACCTCTTGAACTGATTTAGCTCTTCTTGCATTGCTTCAGTCCATTGTGGATCTAGAATGGCTTCTTCAAACTTCTTAGGTTCAACTTGAGATAGAAAACTGGAGTAGATTGCTACATTCAGATTTCTGCTCCTTGTTTGTACCCTTGTCTTGGATCTCCAATAATCTGCTCTACTGGATGATATCTAAGATGCCTATTGGCTGGAGGCATCCTGACTTCTGGTTGAACCTCTTCTGTTTCTTCATCTTGTTGCACTCCTTGTACTTCTTCTGCACTAGGTACATGTAGTACTCCCCCTGGACAACATCCACTGTCTTCGACATGCTGTCTTCCAGTAGATTTTTCATCTAGAGTGAGCTTGTCCATCTTCTTTGTTAAACCTGTGGGGTTGCATACACTACTAGACAACTCATTGTTAATAAGTTTAGTCTCATCAAATACTATATGTACAGTCTCTTCTACAACTTGAGTAGACAAGTTGTAGACTCTATAAGCCTTACTATTGTTGCTGTACCCAACAAAAATTCCATCTTGGGAATTTGCAGCAAACTTAGACAAGTAAGACTTTCCATTGTTAAGTATGAAGCATTTGCAACCAAAGATCCTGAAGTAGGTTAGATTTGGTTTCCTGCCTTTCACAAACTCATAGGGGGTCTTGTTTAGACTTTTAGTGATGGTAGCCCTATTTATAACATGGCATGCAGTATTGACTGTTTCAGCCCAGAAGTATTCTGGTAGTGAAGTATCACTTAATAGGGTCCTACCTGCCTCAATCAAGGTCCTATTCTTCCTCTCAGCAATGCCATTTTGCTGAGGTGTTCTAGGTGAAGAAAACTCTTGAAATATCTCAAATTCTTCATATAGTTTTGTCATGCTATCAGACTGAAATTCACTACCATGGTCACTTCTAATCTTGACCACTGTATTGTTTAGTTCATTCTGAATTTGCTTGACAAAGCTATAGAAGACATTAGGTGTTTCAGATTTCTGTCTTAAGAAGAACACCCAGGAAAACCTTGAGTAGTCATCTACAACTACAAAGGTATAAACCTTCCTACCTAGGCTGTGAACTGGCATTGGACCAAAGAGATCCATATGCAAGAGGTATAAACACCTCACAGCATCTTTGTTTTCTATGCTTCTAAACGTGGATTTAGTCTGCTTGCCCTTTTGACAAGCTGAGCAAATACCATCTTTAACACACTTAACTTGAGGACCATTCCTCACTAACTCTTTGCTAAAGAGTTTGCCAATTGTCTTGTAGTTTAGATGGGCTAGCCTCTTGTGACATTTGACACAATGAGAGACTTTCTCATCTGCTACAAGACACACTTGAGAACCATTGGTCTCACACATAATGTCTAGGCAGTAGACATTCCTCTTCCTATAACCTGTCAAAATGATCTCTTGATCACTTGACCTCTTGATATGACAACCATTTTTCACAAAAGAGATGTCATACCCTACATCACTTAATTGACTTATACTTATTAGGTTATGTTTCAACCCTTTAACATAAGCCACTTGAGTAATGGTAACTAAGTTACTAGAAATGTTACCAAACCCTTTGATGATTCCTTTTTCAGAACCACCAAAGGTTACTTTTGGACCATCTTTGATTGGAATGTAGTCCCTTAGTAGTCCCCTAGTTCCAGTCATATGTCTGGAACATCCACTGTCCAAGTACCAAATAGGGGCATGGCAACTTGGACTCACCTGCAAAACAGATTAGTGAACCTTAGAACCCAAAGTATTCTTGGGTCCTTGGTACTTGTTAGTTTGCAACCTGACAAAGCTACCTACTGGTTTTCCAATAGGCAGTTTGTTACTCACTTTGACACTAGCATTGTGCCAACAATCCATTGTAAAGTGGCCAACCTTGTCACAGCACCAACATTCAAACTTATTGTACCTTTGCTTAGGTACTGTCTTTGCTGTCTTATCTACAGCTGACTTGTTGAGTGTTGGGGCTTTGCCCTTGGACTTGGACTGGACAGTCCTTGCAGGTTTAATAAAACCCAGTCCAGCCTTGCCTTTGTGATGAACAAATTCATCAATTAAAGGTAGGACTGACTTAGGTTTAGAAAACCTAGCAACAAGCTCTCTCTCCTTCTGAAGATTAATCTCCATACTCTTGATTTGATCATTCTTATATGTGATAGTCCCCATTTGAATCACAGTTATGTGCTTCAATCTGGCTATCTCATTTAGTTTTTGATCAAATAACTTCTCAAATTCTGTTGCAGCAGCTTTGAGATCAGCTATTTCCTTTGCATGACTTTTGGCTAGGGACTTGCTCTTCTTATAAGCTTGCAACAGTACTTTATATTCATCTATCAGCTGATGAATATCTTCCTTAGACTCAGATACACTCTCATCAATAGATGATGATGAATCTGATTCTGTACTGGCACAAGAAACTGAACTTAAAGTTGAACTTTGTACCTTACTGGGTCCTGGCTGCTCCAGGATTTTGTCATTTTCAGTCAATTCCATCAGTACTTGGCACTGACAGTCTTCTTGCTCATATATAGAATTCATAATTTGCATGAATTCTTCTTCTTCTTCTTCAGCAAACAACCCTATGTATGCCTCAGCATCTGACTCAGTTTCTGAAGAAGAAATATCTGACAGAGTCTTCTCCTTTTTGGCAACAAAAGACTTCTCTTTCTTGCCTTTGAAATGAGTCTTCTTCCTGTCACTAGACTCCTTTCTCTTTTCTGGACAATCTGCAACAACATGGCCTTGTCTATTGCAGCAATAACACACTATTTTTGAAACAGTTACCTTGCTAGATTTAGTCCTCTTCCTGTCCTTCTTTGAAGCCTTTTTATTCTGATATAAGTCTTCTTTTCCCTGTGAAGTAGAAGGCCTTGACCTCCACTGTTTCTTCTTCAAGAACTTCTGAAAATGTCTAGTGAAGGCAGCAAAGTCTTCATCACTTTCACTGCTTTCAGACTTTATGCTGACAGACTCATCTGACTCTGATTCAACTACCTTTGGAGGTGGAGTAGGTGACTTACTCCTGTACTTTCTGGGGGCTTCTGTCTTGAAAGCTACTGTTCTTTCCTTATGTTCATTTCTTGTTGATTTCTCCGCCTCTTTCCTCACTGTCAACTGCATTTCATATGACAATAATTTGCCAAACAGTGTAGGTGGAGGAATTTCTCCCAACTTAGCCATTTCTCTAATGTCACAGATCTTGGTGTCACAATCTTTAGTTAGGGACCTTAGAAACTTGTCATTTAGTTCATAATTACTGAACTCTCTTCCATAAGACATGAGTTCATTCACTATCCTATAGAACTTCTTATAGCACTCAGTTATGCTATCAGATTTTCCTTGTCTAAAACTTTCATATTCTTGATTTAGCAAGGATTTTCTATCTTGCCTTACTTCTTCAGAACCTTACATATACACAATAAGAGTATCCCACATCTCTTTGGCTGTCTTACAGTGTATTAGATTCTGAAATGTTGCATCATCTATGACACTTACTATAATGTTTTGAGCCCTTTTGTCCATGGTGGCTAGGACAATCTCATCCTTTGTCATTTCAGAGAAATCCTTTGGTGTTCTCTGATTTGCATCTAGAACTGATATCTTCATGGGCACATATGGCCCCTCTTTGACTGTGATATAAATCCTAGGGTCTGAGGCTTCCATAAACAGCCTTACCCTTTCCTCCAGATCCCAAATATCTCTTTCCTACATATAGGTAATTTCATTGATCCCAATTCCTTGTGATTCTCAGAGGAACCCATGGTTCTTGATTTTCTTGAATCTATAGTTTGACTTATACTGAATCTGCCAGTAGGATCTCCTCAGACTGTTAGTCCTTTTTGAGGAACCTCTCTTTGATAACACTTGAAAGATATAGTACCTACACACCTAGAGGGGGGAGGGGTGAATAGGTGACCAAATTCTTTTTAACTTTTTATGGCAGCAATCAGTTTCTAACACAGATTTATATCTACTTTTGCACAGCAATCACACAGCATACACAGCAAATCACAATCACAGCAGACACAGAGTTTTATAGTGGTTCCCCAAGATTTGGGTACATCCACTTTCCCCCTTCGCCTATCTAGCAGTGTACTAAATTCAGCCAAACTTCTCCACTATCTCAGAAACCAAACTGGTTCCTACACCTCAGGCCCAAGGCCCTACAACTCAGCTTTTCCACAAAGCCTACACTCAGCCACAAAGGCCTACACTCGGCCACCAAGGCCTACAGTCAGCCACAAAAGGCCTACACTCAGAGATTCCAATCTCCTACACTCAGGCTCCCAAAGCCCTACACTCAGCCTTTATAATTACAGACTTACAAAACTCAGATCCAAAGGATCCTACAAGTTATAATGAATACAAAAAGTATAAACTCAACAACTTAGATAACAGAGAGATAAGTTGTGAGATTCTTGATGAGTTCTTGGAAGAACTCAGATGGACTCAATCTGACTTAGCTTTCTTCAAAGCTTCTTGAAAGTAGAACTCAATAAGATTGACTCCTTCTGCAGTTGATCCTTGATCTCTGCTACTTAAGGTTCAGAGTAGATCTGAACCCTTCTTCTCAGTCTGGTTCCAACAACTGATTTCTTGGATGGAGCTCTATCTCTCCAATTTCTTAGATCTGCACTTAATTCTTCAAGGAATAGCTAGATCTTCTTTGTTAGATACTTGATCAATAATTTGAACAACTCATTTCTGTAGACAGCATAAGCCTATTTATAGGCCTTTTTCATGGTAACCGGCTGGTCCGGTTCATAACTGTCTTCTGACATCTCTGACAGGTGTTGTAGACCGGCTGGAACGATAGCGTCAAGTCATCCAGTCAGTTCTTGAAAATTCTCTAACTGTCCAGAAGTGTCGAGACTATCTGTCTTTAAGTGTCGACACTTATAGACCAAGTGTCGACATATGTTGTCTAAGTGTCGACACTAGTCTACAAGGTGTCGACACAACTCCTTGTATTGTAGATTCTGTATCTCGACACTACTTCTTCTTCATGTGTCGACACTGAAATTGAGTGTCGACACAAGTACTTGTCCTTCAGTATTTTGCTGAATTCTTCTAAGTGTCGACACAACACCTTTGTGTCGACACATCTTCATGTGTTGAATCTGTTAAGTGTCGACACTGCTTCTTGGTGTCGACACATATCTTCAGCGTTGATACTTGCTGAGTGTCGACACAGCTCCTTGTGTCGACACTTGATTCTTCTGTTGAGACTTCAGCTGAGTGTCGACACATCCCCTTAGTGTCGACACTTGTACTTAGAATATTTTGTTGATCTTGCTGTTCTTTGTTAAGTGTCGACACAGCTCCATGTGTCGACACTTTCTTCAAGTATTGACTCTTCTGTTCAGTGTCGACACATTGTTCTGGGTGTCGACACTTACTTCAAGTGCTGATTCTTCTGTTGTGTGTCGACACATTGTTCTGGGTGTCGACACTTATACTTAGTCTCTGCAGACTTTTGCTGAGTGTCGACACAGCTCCAAGTGTCGACACTTTCTGGTGTAGACACAGTTCTTCTAGGTGTCGATACTGCTGTTAAGTGTCGACACTGCTTTACTGTACTTTCTTCATTGAGTGTCGACACAGCTCCTTGTGTCGACACTTTATGTCTGGTGTCGACTCAGCTTCCCTGGTGTCGACACAATGACTCCAAGTGTCGACACTGCTTACTTGGGTGTCGACACAAGTATTCTTAAGTGTCGACACTTTCCCTCTAGGTGTCGACACATGTACTTAGAAACATTTTGCTTCAGTCCTGCAAATACTTAACCTGCACAAGTAACTCAAAAACACATCAAATACATTTTGATGTATATCATTGAGTTGGGTGAGGCTTCTTCAAATCAGGTACATTTAAATCAATGTACCCAACACCGTATGGCTCCGCGTGAGTTGGACGAGTTGCGTACTCAGCTCGATGAGTTGCTCAGTTGTGGTTTTATTATACCAAGTACTTCTCCATGGGGTGCTCCTGTTTTGTTCGTCAAGAAGAAAGATGGATCGATGAGATTTTGCATCGATTATAGGGAGTTGAACAAGGTAACCATTAAGAATATGTATCCCCTGCCAAGGATTGATGATTTGTTTGATCAATTGCGTGGTAGCTCAGTATTTTCAAAGATCGATCTTCGTTCAGGCTACCACCAGTGGAGGATTCGTTAGACAGATATTCCCTGAACCGCTTTCCGTTCTCGGCATGGACATTATGAGTTTTTGGTGATATCTTTTGGTTTAACCAATGCACCCTCTGCTTTCATGGATTTGATGAATCGGGTGTTTAAAGATTTCTTGTACCGATTTGTTATTGTATTCATAGATGATGTCTTGGTGTATTCCTGTAATGTTGAGGAGCATACTCAGCATTTGCGTCTGGTTTTGTCGACCCTCAGGGAGCATAAGTTATATGCGAAGTTGAGCAAGTGTGAGTTCTCGATACCTCAGGTGTCCTTTCTGGATCATGTGGTAAGCAAGGACGGTATTTCTGTAGACCCGACCAAGATTTCCGCTGTTATGGAATGGGAGAGACCTTCTACACCCAAGGAGATTAGGAGTTTCTTAGGCCTGGCTGGATATTATAGAAGGTTCGTGGAGGGGTTTTCGGTGTTGTTTGCTCCTCTAACTAGACTTACTCAGAAGAATACTGCTTTCATTTGGAGTGATAAGTGCGAAGAGGCTTTCCATGAGCTGAAGAAGAGATTATGTACTGCTCTGATTTTAACCATACCTACTGAAGGAGTTGAGTATGTTGTGTATGTTGATGCGTCACATATCGGGCTTGGTTGTGTTTTAATGCAAGATGGCAAGATGATTGCGTATGGATCGAGACAACTAAAGATACACGAGAGAAACTATCCTACGCATGATTTGGAGTTTGCTGCCGTAATTTATGCCCTGAAGCTTTGGAGACACTTATTGTATGGTGCTTTGTGCAAGATCTATATGGACTATAAGAGTTTGAAGTATGTCTTCACTCATAAAAAACTAAATCTGCGCCAGTGTCGGTGGTTAGAATATGTGGCGGATTACGAAGTGGAAATTTTTTATCATCCAGGAAAGGCTAATGTAGTAGCCGATGCCTTGAGTAGAAAGACCGCTAAGATTTTTAATCTGTCGGTGCAGTCTTTGATAGAATAATTTTTGTTGATGGATATTAAGGTTGGGAGTAGTACTTTGCCTGCTGGTCTAGAAGCAGAGGAACCCTCTTGGATTTCCCTTACTCGAGCACATCAGAAGGATGATCCTGATTTGTTGCAACCTCTGGAATAGAACCTTGAAGGGAGAGCTACCCGATTTCTCTGTGGACGAGTTGGACACCTTGAAGTATCGGGGTAGATTTTGCGTCCCGCCTTTGGCGATATTCGAGCTAAGATCTGTGCTGAAGCTCATTGTTCCAGTGTAGCCTACCACACTGGGTCCACTAAGATGTATAAAGACCTAAAGCAAATTGTTTGGTGGTCAGGGATGAAGAATGACATCGCAAAGTTTGTATCGGAATGTTATACTTGTCAGCGTGTTAAAGCTGATCACAGAAGGCCTAGTGGTAAATTGACAATGCTGGATATGACAAGTTTGAAATGGGAGAGTATTTTAATGGATTTCATCACCGGTCTGCCAAAATCTCCCCGTGGGCACGACTATGTTTGGGTGATAGTCGACAGACTGACAAAGTGTGCTCACTTTGTTCCATTTAAGATTGGGTACTCCATGAAGAAGATAGCTGAGTTATATCTTGAAGAGGTCATCAAGTTACATGGTGTGCCTCTTAGCATCGTATCAGATCGGGAGTCTAGGTTTAGGTCTCGTTTTTGGAAGAGTTTACAGGAGGGGTTGGGTACCGATTTAAGGTATTCCACCGCCTATCATCCACATACTAATGGTCAGACGGAAAGGGTAAATCAGATCGTAGAGGATATGATCAGGTATTATGTTTTGGATCATGGTGGTGCTTGGGATGAGCGTCTCAGACTCACGGAGTTTGCTTACAATAATAGTTATCAAAAGAGTCTGAAGATGGCTCCGTTTAAGGCTTTGTATGGGAGGCGTTGTAGAACTCCATTGTTTTGAGCTGAAGTTGGTGAGAGGCCGTTGTTAGGTCCGGAAGCCCTTGAAGAAATGAATTGTGTTGTGACTCATATTCGGGAAAAGCTTCGTGTGGCTCAAGAGCGCTATGAGAAGTATGCTAATCTACGAATGGTCGATTTGGAGTTTGCTGTTGGAGACTTGGTTTTTCTGAAAGTTTCCCCGATGTCTGGCGTTAAAAGGTTTGGAAGGAACCACAAGTTAGACCCCCGGTATGTGGGACCTTTCCAGATTCTTGAGCGCATCGGAGTGTCAGCTTATAGGCTGGAATTTCCTGTGACCTTCCCTGGTGTCCATGATGTGCTCCATGTGAGCCAGTTGCGGAAGTGTGTTCATAGTAATCGTCAAGTCCTCGACTCGATACCCCAGATTCAGCCCTACCTTACATATGTGGAAGAACCTGTGCGTATCCTGGATTCTCAAGAGCGTGTGTTGCAGAGAAATACCATCCCTATAGTCAAGATTCTTTGGAGGAATCAAGACGTCGAGAGCACGATGTGGGAATTGGAATTGGCGATGAGGGAATCTCATCCGCACCTCTTCTCTTAGTTTCAGGTATGTTGTTATGTTTTCAGTTATGCATGGTTTTATACATTTTGGTTTGGTTTTGGAGTTGTGATAAGTTTCGGGACGAAACTTCTTTTTAGGGGGAGTGACTTTAACGCCCCCGAATTTTTGATGATTTTATTTGTTTGGGCAACATCAGATTTATGACGTCATGGCATTACTTTTAACGTCGAGTGTTGGATTTGAGTAGTTTTGTACGTGCTTGTCCAGTTTTGTCGCAACCCGAGCGTTTTTGGAGTCTCGGCGCGCGATCGAAGTTTGGGGTTTTGCTTTTGTTCGCCGTATGTTTTGGCGGTTAATATCTCGTAGGATTTTGGTTTTGACTTCGTCGTGGTGTCCGTAGCAGCAATTTTCGCCTACGGCGTGAGTTTCGTTTATTCGGCGCGTTTGAGCCTTTGTTTTGATCCCATATTCCTTGTTCAACTATTTTAGCATGATAATTGCTATTTTAATGCCTTGGGCTTGTGTTGATTCTCGGGAAGCCCTCCTAAAGGTGTGGGTTTTCGTCGAACCGAGTTTTCTTTCAGGTTTTTTCTGGGCGCTGTGTCGGGTACGACGATCATCGAGCGGAGCTCGACGATTGTACTCCTTTTTCTTGGCGCTGTGTCACGTTCTACGATCGTCGAGCGAAGCTCGATGATTATTTTCTCTTTCTGGGCGCAGTATCGAGGTCGACGATCGTCGAGCGGAGCTCGGCGATTGTTATTCTTTTTTGGGTGCTGTCTGAGGTTGACGATGCTGAGCTCGACGAATCGTCGAGCGGAGCTTGCTGTAGGTCTGACCATGCGCGTGAAGTTCGATGATTTTCGAATTGGGATCGACGATCAGGCCTTGCGTTCGACGATATTTTTCTGGGCACTGTTTTTCCCCTTGTAGTACTCGAGTAAGCTGCATTAGTAGTCGAGTAAGTCCCGTGCTGTACCCGTATAATGCCCTGAGTGCTCGAGTACTCCTTCTCTGTTACTCGAGTAGTTGTAATGAACTACTCGGGTAGGTCTCTGTTACTCGAGTAGTTGTAATGAACTACTCGTGTAGGTTTCTGTTACTCAAGTAGTTGGAATGAGCTACACGAGTAGGTCTTCTGTACTCGAGTGGTTGTATTGGACTACTCGAGTACGTTCTTTGTCTGATACTCGAGTAACCCCCCTTTCCCTCTGCTTCGGGAAAACCGGTTCAGCTGAACCCGGTTTATTTTTCTTTTTTTCCGGTTATCACCTTTAGTATAAATCCTTCTTCATCTTCTTCTCCGATTCTTTTTCCTCCCGAACCAGAGCGGCGTGAGCGAGATAGAGGTTGTTCGTCCTTATTCCTTCCGGTGGTCGTTGACGGTGCTCCGGTGCTCGGAATTTCAAACTGATTGTAGATCTGAAAAGCTCATGTCGAGAGCTACGCCCTCGTGGTAATTTCTTCCCCGTTTCTTGAGATTTTATCGTTGGGGTTTTTCGGCCCTAATCCCCTTTTCGACCCTTTTTGTCTAGATTTCAACTCATCCCGCAGTCCTTTGCCCCGATCCACGACGTGGAGCGATTCAGAGGATTTTTCCGGTAAACCCAAGGCAATTGGTGGTTTCCCCTCATTTCTCTTTGTCCGATTTGATGGTAACGACAATACTTTCATGTTCTTTAAATTTTCTGCGCTTATTCTTCCAAATCATTGTTATGATTAATTGTTTCAGCGATCCTTGTTGTCGTAAAGTTTTGTCTTGGAAAGCCCGATTTTTCCTAGTTTTGGTTAATTGTTCCTAGTGCATCTTAGTGATGGTTATGCAAGTTTTAGTTTTCGTTATTTAGCACGTTAGAATTTATCTAGGACTGTAAATTGATCCTAGAGGTTGACCAACCACGTCTTGAGTTCGGTAATGTCAAGTAGAATCTGTCGAGCCAAACCTCGAGATATTTGTGTTATGGTTTCTTTGGGTTTCTTGAATGCGGGAGTTAGTGGACGATTCCACCTATGCAGTGTTTGTTACCTTCACTAGTGCCCTGTGGAAGTCTACCGGGTTTTTGGATGTCTGCGGTGTATGGTGGACAGTATGAGACTCCCTCACAGTTAGACGGATTATATATCCATTTTGTTTTTGGGTGGTGAGTTCAAGAGTGACCACCTCGCCCATTGTTGTTTTTGGGTGGTGAGTCCAAGAGTGACCACCTCGCCCGTTGTTGTTTTTTGGTGGTGTGTCCAAGAGTGACCACTTCGCCCGTATTTTTGGGTAGAGCCGACCACAGGTGCCTAATAAAGGTTTTGTATTGTTCTTCCTGGTGAAATTTTCTTGTAGTCACCTTATAGCCTTGTGCATCTGGTGTACTCTTGTTGAACGTGATAAATCGCGTAGGAGTTCTTTTCCTGTTGATGCCCTATTTACTTTTGTACTTTACTTAGTGTTTTTGGTCTTGGGTTGGTACCCCTGTTGACCTTTGATTATTTTGGCTTATTACTTCTCCTGCCACTATTTGTACCTTCTTGCTGAGGTGTTCTGTCTTTAGAATGCCTCAGGTTCAGAGCAGTAGTAGTTAGCAGTGCTAGTTTTGGAGTTTCCTGGGCGGCAGTGTTGGTCGTGGTTGTTGCCTCGTCTTAGAGAGGTAGTTTGTTGTTTGTTTAGTTTTTTTTCCAGTTCAGACCTACTTTTGTTCGTGGGTTCGTGTCAGTTTGTTGGCGCCCACTGGATTGTTAGTTGTTTGATACTTGCTAGCTGCTTATTTCTTTAAATATCGATGTGGATTACTTGTTCTCTGGGAGGATTTATGCTAGGAATGCATGTTAGGTATTTTCAACTATAAAATCTACTACTATTACTTCATGCATTGCATAATTTGAAATTCTAGCTTGTTATTTTTAGCGACCGTAAAAAAAACTATCTTTCTTACTATAATAAATTTAGAGTCTTGCATAGCATGAGTTGTCCTTTATGGACGTTTATACTCATGTAAGATGTTTGAGTTAATCTAATCAATTATTTTTCCGCAGCGCATAATATATTTTGATTTGTGGACTAGATGAGTGACTAAGCCGAGGGATACGGCTAACTTCTGCACTTAAATGATTTTCCTTAAAATAACTTAAAAGGAACCTTTCTTCATGATTAGTTTGGTGTCTGCCTGAGCGTTTGCAGTTATCCCCTGCTGACGTGGCATCATGACGCTCATTTTCCCTTACTCTGATAAGCTTTATTTGCGGTAAAAATGTGGGTTGTGACAATGACCCTCCTTGTGTTGATCGGTCGATGGAAGGTGTTCCCCTCGTCGAATATATGGATGTAATACAATTATTGAAGTACAAATCCGGGTCTATCAAAGTGTATTTCTTATATAAAATACGTTGGATGACGGCTCCAAGTGGTAGTGTTTTTAGTTTCTTCAAATTAGGACTCTTTAATCTAAATGAATAGCGTATTATAGAAAGGATAAAATCTGCCATGTCAAATGGCTCCCATTCCTAAATCAAGTATGTAACATAACTCAGTTGAGCCGTTATCTTCCGTGTATCACCGGATTTGAGTAGGACAGCGTGCCTCAATATTTCTTGCACTAATCGTGCATCCTCATTGAGCATGGCCCTAGATTGAATAAGTGTTTTGATGTAATTTCCATGTAAACCTAAATTCAATAGTGTCCAATCTATATCCTTCTGATAGTTCTCTACTATGTCTAAGGTATTCTCATGCACTATTAACCCAAACTCATATCTAAGGTCGTAGTGGATTATTTCTACCGCCTGTACTTGTATCTTAGATTGTACTCCGCCATTCAGTTCTGTGAACCGCAGATCTTTGAGATAATTATAAAATTCACTAATTAGTCTGGAAGAAAATGTATGTGGAATAATAATAGACATTATTCCCGCCATTGCTAACAGATCATGGATGTGTGCATGACGGGTCGGGTCGAATTCGATCATCCGTCTGATCCCTATGTTAGCATTTTCAATTCCAGGAAATGTTTGATAAGAAGAATATGAATCACTCCCTGTGCTTCTACGGGCTTTGGAACTAGAAGCCATTGTTGTATATAAAAAGAAATTTTCAGAAACAAAAAATCATTTTTTTATATCGCCATCCGGCGACACCCACTGTCACTGGGCGATAACAGAAAATGGTTTTACTCCATTTTCGACTTCAGATCTGGTTTTTCCCTGATCCAAAATACAAGATCTGCAAGTTATTTTTCACAAAATTCATTTACAAAGACTTAGATCTCTAAATATATGCATAGTTTTCACCAACTCAAAAATGATTTCTCATGATCCATCTTGCTTTAAAACTTGGAAAATTTTCATCTAAGATTCTATGCTACACTATCATAACACTTAGATCGACAAAAATCTAAAGCATAAAAGCAAAAAATCCAAGTTTCTTACCTAGGTCTTGGGTTTTCGCCGCCTTCCGCACAGAGTTCCGCGATCTGCTTACAGGAAAAATGCTAGATTTGATACCTTTGACTTCCTGCTACTGTTTTTATACTTTTCGCACAATCGCCAATCGGCGATACCTAGTATCGCCCGACGATAGTGAAAATTTGCTATTCCTCCAATTTTACTTCGTTACTCAGATTTAGGCATGGTGTAATGTTTTTTTTGAGTTCCCAATAACTTGGTTGCATAGTTCAACATTCTTATATCTGTTCTATATACTTAAGTGCTATTGTTCTTAAACTCGTGAAATTGTTTTCACATGCCTCTAAGTATGAAAAATCTTTTAGTTATGATAATGTTTTTTTTTCACACACGGTTGTGCAAATCTTCATATGCATTCATCTTACTACATGTGTGAATTGTGAATGTTCTACCATAACCACTAGTATTGCATGTTCTTGCTAATGCTTTATCCGAGTTTGTACAATGCTAAAAACAAGGGAAAATAATTAAATTGCTAAAAACATGAACATTAAACCAAAATAAAATAACATAAATCATGAAAGTAAACATCATATGCTGAGTTTTATATTATTACAGCAGTACAATACCACATAATATGTCCCACATAATATTACAGCATATATAATTTTTGAAAATTAAGAAACTTCACTATCGCCGACAATAGTGACTGTCGTCGGACGATAGCGCTAACTTGTCCAGTCATCCCAAAAATCTTCAAAACTTTCTGCTGTCACCTGCACTTGTCTCCCCTTGGTCATCTGCCGAACTGTGCTCACTGCTCCTCATCCGGCGTGCTCGGTGAGTAGATAGATGTACGAAGAGGCTCCATGATCGGATTATCCCATTCTACCGCCTCTGATGGGGTGGGCTTCATCTTTATACTTTTTTTCAGAAATTTAAAAAAATCCTGAATTCCCAAGAAGTTTTTCTTCACTTCCATCTTGTGTTCTTCGAACGACTCTCGCAAGTAGTCCAATGCTTCTCGCAACGATCCACCTCTTGGAATTGGCAGGTTACAGATAGTGGACACAGGTTCACTCCTCCTTGATGACCCTCCTCGTGTTGATCGGCCGATGGAAGGTGTTCCACTCGTCGAATATATGGATGGAATACAATTGTTGAAGTACAAATCCGTGTCAATCCAAGTGTATTTCTTATATAAAATACGTTGGATGATGGCTCCAAGTGGTAGTGTGTTCAGTTTCTTCCAATTAGGACTCTTTAATCTAAATGAATAGCGTATTATCGAAGGGATAAAATTCGCAATGTCAAATGGCTCCCGCTCCAAAATCATGTATGTAACATAACTCAGTTGAGTCGTTATCTTCCGTATATCACCAGATTTGAGTAGGACAGTGTGCCTCAAAATTTCTTGCACTAATCGTTCATCCTCAGTGAGCGGGGTTGTAGATTGAATAAGTGTTTTGATGGAATTTCCATGTAAAATGAAATTCAATAATGTCCAATCTCTATCCTTCTGATAGTTCTCTACTACGTCTAAGGTGTTCTCATGCTCTATTAGCCCAAACTCATATCTAAGGTCGCAGTGGATTATCTCTACCGCCTGTCCTTGTGTCTTAGATCGTACTATGCAATGCATTTCTGTGAACCATAGATCTTTGAGATAATTATAAAATTCTCTAATTAGTGTAGAAGAAAATGTATTTGGAATAATAATAAACATTATTCCCGCCATTGCTAACAGATCATGGATGCGTGCATGATGGGCCGAGTCGAATTCGATCACCCGTCCGATCCCTATGATAGCATTTTTAATTCCAGGAAATGTTTGATAAGAAGAATATGAATCATTTCCTGTGCTTCTACGGGCTTTGGAACTTGAAGCCATTGCTGCATATAAATTTTTTTTCAGAAACAAAAAATCATTTTTTTATATCGCCATCTGGGGACACCCACTGTCGTCGGGCAGTAACAGAAAATGGTTTTACTCCATTTCCGACTTTAGATTTGGTTTTTCCCTCATCAAAAATGCCAGATCTGCAAGTTATTTTTCATAAAATTCATTTATAAAGACTTATAGATCTCTAAATATATGCATAATTTTCAGCAACTCAAAAACGATTTCTCATGATCCATCTTGCTTTAAAACTTGGAAATTTTTCATCTAAGATTCTATGCTACACTATCCTAACACTTAGATCCACAAAAATCTAAAGCATAAAAGCAAAAAATCCAAGTTTCTTACCTAGGTCATAGGATTTCGCGGCCTTCCGCTCAGAGTTCTGCGATCTGCTTTCAGGAAAAATGCTAGATTTGATACCTTTGACTTCCTGCCACTGTTTTTATACTTTTCGCACAATCGCCAATCAGCGATACCCGGTATCGCCCGGCGATAGTGAAAATTTGCTATTCCTACAATTTTTCTTCGTTACTTAGATTTATGCATGGTGTAATGTTTTTTTTGAGTTCCCAATAGCTTGGCTCCATATTTCAACATTTTTATATCCGTTCTACATACTTAATTGCTAGTGTTCTAAAACTCTTGAATTTGTTTTTGCATCCCTCTAAGTTTGAGAATTCTTTTAGTTATGATAATGTTTTTTTTTCACTCACGGTTGTGCAAATCTTCATATGCATTCATCTTACTACATGTGTGAATTGTGAATGTTCTACCATAACCACTAGTATTGCATGTTCTTGCTAATGCTTTATCCGAGTTTGTACAATGCACCATTAATATTTAATTATTTTGTATGCTCTCGCAAGTGAATTCGAACTCCTTTGTCTAACCAAACAAAAAATGTGATCAAAAAAATTGTATGATCCCAAAAGTGCAAACCTTTGTTGATATGTTTCACAAAAAAACAAATAATAAAGGGCTGACAAGGAACCTCCACCAAGCACTACTTACCCTCCTGATAAGTCTTAATAAGCATTGTGAGGTTGAGTACCTTGGAAAAAATTGCAAAGTGTCCTGTGCAAATCCTTAACTGGATAATTTCTTTATTGTGTGCTCCGAACTCTTGGGTACGAGTATAGCTCCGCATGTCCAACTCTATGTTATGTTGTTTTTTAACATTCTCGTGTTCATGTATTTGTAAGATCCTGCATAAGTGTTTCCGACACCATATCACATATACACAACATTATCCTCTCTAAACGATCTTCTTATGAGAATTGGACTGAAAACATTTTACAAACTATTATTCACTACTGTATGTATTTGTGATACAGTTTGTAGGACATTGCCAATGTTAGTGTTTACTCATTTCTTTCTTTATTATAAATTGCTCACTAGTCCTATCTAGAGTCTCTCCTTTGTGTTTTTTTTCCTTCTTTCGCTTTCGCCACACTCTTATCTATCTTTTGACAATACCAAAGGGGGAGAAAATTTACAAAGGAAATCATTCATATACACTCATAAGCATTATCTTATACACTCACAATCCTTATATTAAAAGTTTACTATGCTTCACCTTAGCGGGAGTACACATGTAGGGGGAGTGTTTCATCCAAGATAAATTTGTGCACATACACATGCTTTGTCTTGATACTCAACTCCGGTGGAATTATAACATTCATGATTTCTTTCTTAATGGATTTGTTATTATCAAAAGGGGGAGATTGTTGGAGCATGCCTTCCATGCTTCCTGGTTGGATAATAATAAATCTTGCTTGTATTTTATTTTGGGATGTTTTTGGTGTGCAGATAACACAAGTCTATATTTAATATATTTTTGGTGCTGAATCAGATCAGAATTGACCTCGAGAGATATCGCTAGGCGGTATTGAGTATCGCCGATAGGTAATAATGCCACTCGACGCATTTCCGTTCGACGCTCGACCAAGACGTGGCCTCTGTTATATCGCTATCGCCAGACGTCGATATCCAGTATCGCCAATAGATAGTGCATGACGCTCGACGTACTGCAATGCGAAATGAGGAGTTCGTGGGCCACGTGGCTGCGGTTACCGATATCGCCAGGTGACGATACCCAGTATCTCCCGGTGATAGCACCAGAATATAAAAACCATTCATTTCTTGTGGAAATCACGAATTTGATTACCTGGAGTGTACTTTCCTGCATAGACGATTCAGAGAGCTCCAGATCTTAGAGATACTCCATACTCTCAAGAAGGCCAAAGCGCGAAAGATTAACAGTATGTTTGGAGCATTCGAAGCAACTATAGCAAGGATTCGTCAGCATCTTCAGCGCATTATTTGAAGGGAGTGTCTAGCCTAAAGTGTTCAATTTGTTTTGTTCTTGTTTCTTTTATTTTCTCATTATAATCGAGAGGGGAAATCGCCGTCTTGTGCATGGCGTCTAGGTACTTGTGTGGCTTAGGAGAGAATTATAGCCTTGTCAGTGGCGTCCAAGTCCTTGTGCAGCCTAGGGAGAAATCGTTACCATGTACGCAACATGTAGATCGTGGTTAGATCTAGGGGAGGCTAGTTGCAAGATCTGGGAAGAGATACGCATGAGCCTGCCGGTTCTTGGTAGAAGAACAGGCGAAAACACAAGCAAATTATTTATTTCAAGAGCCTTTCTCTCTAGCTCTATAGCGACACTTTGTTTTCAATTTATCTCTTTTGAAATATATCATTATTGTTTTAGCTTGTATACATTTGCATTCTTCAATTATATTGTTGCTTTTCATCAAGTCAATTTGTCTAATTTTTAAGAAAAATTAAGAAAAATTTAAAGAACCCGTATTCACCCCCCACCCCCCTCTAAGAGTACCGCAAGATCCAAAAGGCTTGTCATTCAGTTCATAGTTACTGAAGAGCCTCCCATAGGTCATCGGCTTATTCACCACTCTAAAGAAGTTTTAATAGCATTTCAGCTACGTTGTCTTTCTTAGTCTGCCTGAAGGCTTCATACTCTTTATTAAGTAGGGATTTTCGATCATCCCTGACTTCTTTAGTGCCTTCCATATAGATGTAAGAACCCCTTTTTTTGCTACGCTACTGGGTCTTACGCCTAGAATTGCTGTTTTGCAGTAACACCGTCACTCGGGAGGGTCGCTAGTACAAAACACCGATCCTGCCGACATTAATGATCACCCAAGAAGTAGAAGTACCATAGTGATGACAATCAAGTCAAGTCCATAAAAAATCACACTATATATATATATATATATATATATATATATATATATATATATATATATATATATATATATATATATATATATATATCTTTATACTTTATAAATAAGTCTAATCAAACACGGACTCGAAATAAACAGTAAAGTAGGACCACATCATGAACCACAGCAAAGTCCATAGTGATAAAGGTACTAAAATAAATAGTAAAGTAGAAATATAAACGGGCACATGCCCGGTACATCATGACCTCACTACAACACTGTCGCAGAAGCTAAGTAAAACTAACACTCATGGAGCCATAAGTTGGTGCTCCCATACTAGACTGACCCACCTCCATGTGCACAGCAGTTCGCTGGTGCTGCATTTCCTACCGTTGCTCCCTATCTCCCATCCGGAGCCCCTGAAATGTTTCGTCCACCGAACGTTAGTCAAAAAGACTAAGCCTGATTTTCCCCAACCCTCCCCCAGTGGATCATAGCCACCATAGAGGAGGAATGATAGGACAACAATGATGGTGGAGAGTAAACATGAGGAGGTGACAGTGGTCCTAATCTAGCAATTTATATAGTATACCATATACAAGAGTCTAAACTAGCAGTTCTGTAACAAGTGGAGCTGTAATAAAGGAAAAGTAAAGGGGACAAACTATATTTAAAGGTAACCTTAATTTATCAAAATGCTCATACAAACTTATAAATTAAGGGGTCATTTTGGAGGGCTTATCATATAAAAAGTCCCATACCAATTTATATGATAGGGATAGGTGTTTAAATGCAATAATGGCATATTATGGTATGTTATCCAGATTTAATGTTATGTTCATACAAGTGCAATACACACACACGACTCTATGGGCACAGACCTTTAGTTCCCTAGTTTTGGAAGATAGCTTCACTCTTTGGGGCCTCCATAGTGGCCAACCGAGATAGTGTTTTGGGCCACCCCATTCCTCAGAGGGTATCCACACTACCAGGCCTAGCCATTATGTATGCCTCTGAAGGACACACCAGAGTTACCATGTACTAATGCTGATAAACCCACCAGTCTTTTCCTTGGCTAAGTGTAAACCACACCCGTCGAGTCTTCGTATCGACATCGGTGTCAACGAATGTCAAATACAGAAGACCCAACACCTTATGAACATGCAACCATGAATTCCCGAGCCATCGACTCCCCGGACTGACCTGTATGTTACAACTACCTTCTGAGCCTTCGGCTCGCCTGGCTAACTCGCTCATTTCGACATCCACCGAGCCTACCGCTCGGACAACCCAACCAAGCTAACCTCCCGAGTCATTGGGGAGAGTGAAGGTGAATCCCTAGTTTTTACAAATTACTCTTTAACATTTTAATCTTACGTTTGAAGGTTAACCTTGGACTGCCCAGGGCATTCCCTGTGAAGGGCTCTCGATGGCACTATGAACTACGATGGGCTAAAGCCCAAAGCAACCTTTCGTAAGGTACTTATTATTATTGGTATCACTCAGGCTCTCAAGCCCTACACTCAGCCTTTATAATTACAGGCTTACAAAACTCAGATCCCTAAGGATCCTACAAGATAAAAATGAATACAATAATGTTAACTCAACAACTCAGAGACAAGAGAGGAGAGTTGTGAGTTTCTTGATGAGTTCTTGGAAGAACTCAGCAGAAATCAATCTGACTTGACTTTCTTCAAAGCTTCTTGAATGTATAACTCAATAAGATTGACCCCTTCTGCAGTTGATCCTTGATCTCTGCTACTTAAGATTCAGAACAACTCTGAATCCTTCTTCTCAGTCTGGTTCCAAAGACTGATTTCTTGAATGGAGCTCTCTCTCTCCAACTTCTTAGATCTTCACTTGATAGCTAGATCTTCTTTGAATTATTTGAACAACAACCTTCTGTAGACAACATAAGCCTATTTATAGGCCTTCTTCATGGTAACCGGCTGATCCGGTTCATAACTAATTTCTGGCAACTCTGACAGGTGTTGTAGACCGGCTGGAATGGCAGCTGTCAAGTCATTTAGTCAGTTTCTTGAAAATTCTGTAACTATCTAAAAGTGTCGAGACTTTCTGTCTTTAAGTGTCGACACTTATAGACCAAGTGTCGACACAAGTTGTCTAAGTGTCGACACTAGTCTACAAGGTGTCGACACAACTCCTTTTGTTGTAGATTTTATATCTCGACACTGCTTCTTCTTCATGTGTCGACACTGATAATGTGTGTCGACACTGATAATGTGTGTCGACACAAGTCCTTTTACTTCAGTATTTTGCTAAATTCTTCTAAGTGTCCACACAACACCTTTGTGTCGACACATCTTCATGTGTTGAATCTGTTAAGTGTCGGCACTGCTTCTTGGTGTCGACACATGTCTTCAGTGTTGATACTTGTTGAGTGTCGACACAGCTCCTTGTGTCGACACATTCTTCTTCTGTCGAGACTCTGGCTGAGTGTCGACACATTCCCTTAGTGTCGACACTTGTACTTAGAATATTTTTGTTGAACTTTGTTGATCTTTACTAAGTGTCGACACAGCTCCTTGTGTCGACACTTTCTTCAAGTGTTGAGTTTTCAGCTGAGTGTCGACACATTCTTTCTTGTGTCGACACTTTCTTTAAGTGTTGACTCTTCTGTTGTGTGTCGACACATTGTTCTGCGTGTCGAAACTTATACTTAGTCTCTGCTGACTTTTGCTGAGTGTCGACACAGCCTCCAAGTTTCGACACTTTCTGATGTAGACACAGTTTCTCTGGGTGTCGACACAACTGTTAAGTGTCGACACAGCTTCACTGGCTTTTCTTCATTGACACAACTGTTAAGTGTTGACACAACTGTTAAGTCTCTCCTTGTGTCGACACAGCTCCTTGTGTCGACACTTTCTGGCTAGTGTCGACTCAGCATCCCTGGTGTCGACACAAATACTCCAAGTGTCGACACTGCTTGCCTGGGTGTCGACACAAGTCTTCATAAGTGTCGACACTTTCCCTCTGGGTGTCGACACATGGACTTAGAAACTTTTTCTTCTTACCTGTAAATACTTAAATTGCACAAGTAAACTCAAAACACATCAAATACATTTTGATGTATATCATTGAGTTGGGTGAGGCTTCTCCAAATCAGGTACATTAGAATCAATGTACCCAACAGAACGCAATGGGACTGAGTGGGGCCTTTCCCTTTTCAGCAGCGTAGGCATTCTTGGCGGCCTTATTCTTTCTCTGGTTCCTGTTTCTCCTGGATGAGGAACCAGATACCCCTGCATGCCCCATGCCAGCTCCTTTGGCCTGAGCAGAGAAGGTATCAACTAATGGAAGAACTGTTTTTGGCATAGAGAAGCTCTTGACGATCTTCCTTTCTGTCGCAAGTTGTTCTTCCATCTTGTCGACTTCCTCCTGCTTAAGATCAAGGAGCTTAAGAGACTCTGAATGCTTTGAAGTCAGGTCTAGGTGCTCCTATCGGAGAGAGATCAAACTGGTGATCTCTTCCCTTAGGGAGACACTCTCACCCTTAAGGAATTTCACTTCCTTTTTCTCATCCTTCAATCTCTTACGGCACTCCTCGAAAGTGTCGAGTAGAAGCTCATACTTCTCGAGGTGCTCCGCTTCACGGGCCGAAGGGCTATCCTCAAGGTCATCATCCTGAGACTCAGGATCAGATTCAGAGTCGGAGAGAGGGGTGTGAGCTTTTACCTTCCCAGTAAATGGGGGGCATTCTCCTTCTGAGTCGGAGCGACCCACCAGCCCGAAGTAGGCTTCCTCATCATCACTGGAGTCTGAGGAATCAGACTCACTCAGTGTCTTTGGCTTTTTGGCGATGTAGCTCCTCTCTTTCTTCTTATCTCTAGAGGACTTGTGCTCCTCTCCCTTCCCCTTTTCTCTCTTGCCTTGGTGGCAGTCGGCCACGACATGTCCTGGCTTATTGCATCCAAAACAAATAATGTCAGAGGAGCGATGTTTGTTCGGTTTAGAAGCATACCTGTCAGAAGAATAATTTTTCTTTTGATGTCTGGAGGAGGAGCCGTCTCTCTTTCTTTGATTCCTCATCTTGAGGAACTTCTTGAATTCTCGGGTGATGAGGGAGAAATCTTCCTCAGACAACTCTGAGCTGGAGGAGCATGGCTCGGAGTCATCCTCCTCATATTTTTTCCCGGCACGGTATGAAACCGCACCCTTGCCCTTCCTGGAGTGAATGGCTTTTAGGGCCACAGTCTTTTCCTTGGCTGCAGCCTTCTCTGCTTCTTCTTCTGCTTTCCTGCTGTTCAGTTGAAGCTCATAGGACATCAGCTTCCCAAACAGAATTTGCGGGTCTGTTTCAGCAAGTCTGCCAAACTCTCGGATGGCGCAGATCTTTATGTCACATTTCTTAGTAAGGGACCTAAGGAATTTATCATTAAGTTCACCATCAGTGAACACTCTTCCATATCCTTTGAGGGCATTGAGAATCTTGAGGAAGTTCTCGAAGGTGACTCTGATCTCTTCCTTAGGCCCTTGTCTGAAGGCCTCATATTTCTGGTTCAGGAGGGATCTCCGATCATCCCTCACTTCATCAGTGCCCTCCATTAGGATAATCAGGCAGTGCCAGATTTCCTTTGCTGTCCTGCAGTTACAGAAATTCTGCATTATTGAGTCATCGACCGTGCTGACCAGAATGTTCTGCGGCTTCTTGTCAAGTCCCACCAGCACCATCTCGTCCTTGTCCATTTCAGAAATTTTCTTTGGCACTTTCTTGGTAGGATCAATGGTGGAGGCCTTAGTGGGGACATAAGGTCCCTCCTCCACGATCATGAAGAGTCGGGGATCGACCGCTTCCATGTAAAACCTAATCATTTCCTTCCAGATAGGAAAGTTTAGCCTGGTGCACACTGGGTGTAACGCCCCGAATTTTGTGTGCGAGTCGGTCGCGGAAAAAGAGTTGTTGGTGCCTGTAGGGGTACACGGCCTAGGACACGGGCGTGTCCAAGGCCGTTTCTTGCTGGTGATTTTTGGCCGTTTCCAACCCGAGAAGGACACGGCCAGGAACACGGCCGGATGATACGGGCGTGTCATCCGACACGGGCGTGTGCCAACCCGTGTCCCTACCCGTGTCCGGATGGGTCGTGTCCGTTGTCGTGGCGGTTATGCGTGACACGCCCACGAACACGGGCGTGTCAGGTCAGACATGGGCGTGTCTTGGCCCGTGCGCGTTTCTCAGTTCGTCGATCGTGCCTGGATCGAGGCACACGGCCTGGGACACGGCCGTGTGCGAAGCCGTGTTCGGCCCAGGTCTGGGGAAATTTGTGCAGATTCGAGCCGTTCATTTTCTTTATATAGGATCCGACGGCCCAGATGAAATCCTGCTCTGTTAAGGCCGGGAATAGGGGGTTATTTCCTCATTTTCTCTCCAAAGTTCTCCCCTTCCAAAGTGAGAGAGGAGAGGAAGAAGAAGGAGGTTTCCGGCCGCCGGCGGAGCATCGGAGCACCGTTTCGAAATCGGAGAGCGGATCCGTGGAGGGAAGGTCATTGCGAAGAGTTCTAACCGCGTAGTTTTTCCATGGCGCCAAAACGGACTACAAGGGTAACGATTCTCAACTTGAGCGCTTGAAGCTCTTTCTTTCTGCATAGGGAATCCCGCTCCCGCGAGTATGCGGTGAGTGCGTGGTGTTCCTTGGGGTTGACGGGAATAGTCCCCCTTGTGTTGCATATAGAGCCCGGAATCGCAAGTACGGGCATAGGCATTGTGTGTGAAGCCTACCCGGACGTGTTTTGTCTGGATCGGTGATGTTGCATTTGGTGTGGTTTTGCCGGAGAAGACTCCGTGCTTTGGGTTTTTCGGGTTTCTACGCGGTAGATTGCAGCAGGGATCCTTGGAGGTTAGCTTCAAGGCGCACCCGGAAAACTGAGCGGAAACGTGTTCTGCTAACTTGGCGGTCTGGGAACCGGCCTTGATCATAACTGGGTTATGAGATTGTTTTGGAAAATTTGGGATCCGAGAGAAGCTTGGCCCGCGCAAAGGACTTAAATTGGACATGCGGCGTGAGCAACGGGCAAGTGGAATTGGACCTAGGCTATGTGGTTCGGTGCGAGAGACCCGAAGACGAGGACTGGCCGTTGGCATAGTCGGAGCCTTAGACGGTGGTCAGAAAGGCTAAATGCTCACATGTTGTTGCCATCCTGGGGGTGGTGGTGAATGCACTGATGGGTCAGGGTTCACCATGAATGTGCCCTGAGTGCACGGGGTGTTTGGCCGTGCGAGCCTACACCTGTGGAGAATTATAATTGCGCTATATATATATTGTTGGGCTAATGTTATGCAGGGAAAGAGCACCGCCGTCCCGAGTCAGGGGCGGGGTCGTTATAATTTGGTCGGCTTTTAGCTGACCGTTGCTTTATTTGCCACCATGCGGTGGTATGTGCTTGCAGGTGCTGCGGAGCCGAGCGCCAAATAGGGGCTGGAGCCCATGTTGTTGTGCTGGCACTAGAAGGCCGTAGAATAGCTGTTTTTATACTTATCATGTGTGGCCGGCCTGCGAGCCGATGTATGTAAAATACTCTTTATTAAGTGAACATTTGTAAGGCCTTAAGGCCATGTACCTGTTTCTGTGTATTTGGGGTTTCATTCATGTTGTTGTAGTTGTGGACATTCATATTGATGGATTTAATTTTGGGTTCTTTCAACTTTAAAATCTTCCGCTAGAATGCTCTGTGATTAGGACGAGTAGTCTTAATTGGTTGGTTTGATTATTCATTTAGTATCTCTTCCGACTGTCTGTGGTATATGGCGTCGGGTTCCAGCTGGACCTTCTGTTATATGTCATGCGACAGATGGGGGTGTTACAATTTGGTATCAGACTTCTGGTTACGGTCAAGCTTAGATGAATTCGCGGGCGAATTCTTTTAAGAGGTGGTGAGCACATGTGTGCGTCATCGTTATAACATCAAAAAGAACCCATGAATGTCCACTTAGGAATGAAAAATACACTTGTTTGGTGGAACCTGAGTGTTCCAATGATTGCTTTTAGCAATTTGTTTGTCGTCTAATCGTGTGTCTTTGCTACTATAGGCAGCTAGGAGGGGTGCTGGTCAGTCAGAGCGTCTGCAATCAGCGGAAAGTAGTGCACCAAGGGACATGCCTGCTACACCTCCTTCAGCGGAAACCATCAGGATGGTGGCTGAAGCTGTGTTCGCAATGATAAATGCCCAACCTGCAGGGCAAATGCATCGCGCACCTCCTGCGAATGAGCAAGAATCGGTTAGGGCGGCAGAGCCGAGAGTGGTGGAACGTGCAACAGTGGAGTTAGTAGAGCCGAGAAGAATCACGGAGAGGCAGCTAAAGCATGTGATCGGCTTTAATCCTCCGAGGTTTAATAGGGTTGGAAAGCCAACTGAAGCTGAGGACTGGCTCTCTTCCATAAAGAGGGTGTTGACGTCCACAATGACTGAGTGGCAGAAGACCCCCAAGCGACTTTTCTTTTGGAAGGTGAGGCGAGGCTGTGGTGGGACGAGTTGGAGTTTCATCTTCTAGTGGGAAGGCAACTTGCGGATGTGCCGATGGAGGAATTTTCCAGATTGTTCCTAGCCAGATTTGTACCTTCTGCTCAGAAGTTGGAGATGGAGAATCAATTTCTTGGGTTGACTCAGGGATCCAGAAGCGTGGACGAATATCTGCATGAGTTCACACGTTTGGGTCGTTATGCTGGTGCTATGTTTTCAGAAGAAGAGAGGAAGACCAACCGATTCTATGAGGGTCTTCGCGGCGATTTATAGTTACTCCTTGCTGGGCCTAAGGCGCAGGGCTTCCTAGCCTTGGTCAATTCAGCCCGATCGTTGGAAAAGGTTGCGAAGAAAGTTCAAGAGAAGAGGGACCCAGGAGAAAGGAAGACCGAGTTCAAGGTGCCAAGTAACAAGACAGGTTTCCGCAGATGGAACAAGAAGCGGAGGACTTCGAACTCAGCCCCTTCGGCTGATGCATCGGGGGCAACTACAAGTCGAGTCCCCGGAGCTTGCTACAACTGCGGGAAGACGGGGCATTTTGCTCGGGAGTGTTGGAGCGGACGTTCAAAGTCCGAGAGGAGACCTGGAGCGACTTATGAGGAGAAAGGGAAGGCAGTAGAGTCAACCGCATCCCATCATGCTCCAGCCCAGCCTAGAGTCTACAACCTTGGTCTACAGGAGGCCATTAAGCAAGCAGACGTGGTGACAGGTATGAGTTAAATTACAGTGGTTTAACTTTTATAGTTGTTACCTTTGTATTTGTTAGCTTACGTTTGTTAGTGCTAGGCTTTGTGTTGATCTTTGGGTTTCCGGCGAGAGCCCTTTTTGATACGGGGGCATCACATTCCTTCTTGTCTGAAAAGTTTATATCGCGCATCGGAGTTCCCTTCTCGATGGCAGAAAACAAGTTGGATGTGTTGTTGCCTAATGGGTGCTCAATGCGTGCGGATAGGGTTTGTGTTGTGAAGATTCGGATTGGAGACCGGGAGTTTGATTTGCGGGCGTTGGTTCTACCATTAGTGGAGTTCGACGTAATCTTCAGTATGGATTGGCTCTCGGAGCATAGTGCATGCATTGATTGCAACCGTAAAGAAGTCAAGTTGGGGTTGGACACTGATCGGGAGACAACTTTTGCGGGCATGAAGGGGTCAGGGAAAGTTCTGATATCGGCCCTTCAGATGTTCAAGGCAGTTCGGTCTGGGGCAGAACTATATGTCACTCTAGTGCAGACTTCGACGCCTAAGCCTAGTTTGGACGGCATCCCAGTTGTGTCCGAGTATCCTGATGTGTTTCCAGATGATCTCCCAGGAGCCCCTCCTCAGTGGGAGATAGACTTTACTATAGAGATGGTACCGGGTGCCAAACCGGTGTCACGCTCCCCCTATCGGATATCCCTAAGAGAAATGGCAGAGTTGAAGGTGCAACTGTAAGAGTTGCTAGAGCAAGGTTATGTGCGTCCAAGTTCGTCGCCTTGGAGTGCACCAGTTCTCTTTGTTAAGAAGAAAGATGGGAGCTTGCGGCTTTGTATCGATTATCAGAAATTGAACAAACTTACGGAGAAGAACAAATATCCAATCCCGAGGATTGACGATCTATTTGATCAGTTGGTTGGGTCAGCTGTATATTCGAAGTTAGATTTGAAGTCCGGCTACTATCAGTTGAGGATAAGGGAGAGCGACATCCCAAAGACAGCATTCAGTACGCGGTTTGGGCATTACGAGTTCACGGTTATGCCGTTTGGGTTGACGAATGCGCCATCCGTATTTATGGATCTGATGAATAGGACGTTCAGAGAATACTTGGATCAATTTGTGATAGTATTTATCGATGATATCCTGGTGTATTCGCGGTGCGAGGAGGACCACTACAAGCATTTACACATGGTGTTGGAGACATTGAGGAAAAGTCGGTTATATGCAAAATTCTCCAAGTGTCAATTCTGGTTATCCTCGATAGCGTTCCTTGGTCATGTTGTCAGTGGAGAAGGTATAGCTGTGGATCCGGCGAAGATAGTGGCGATACGGGAGTGGCCTACTTTGACTACGGTGGCAGAAGTCCGGAGTTTTCTGGGGCTTGCTGGATACTATAGGCGCTTCGTAGAGAACTTCTCGTGGATAGCAATACCACTCACGACGTTGACAAGAAAGGATCAGAAGTTTGTGTGGTCTCCGGAGTGCGAACAGGCTTTTGAAGAATTGAAGAGGCGGTTGACCACGGCGCCAATTTTATGTTCGCCAAGTGGAACCGAAGGGTTCGAGATCTATAGTGATGCTTCGGGCAGTGGTTTGGGCTGTGTCCTGCTACAGCATGGGAGAGTGATAGCTTATGGTTCACGACAATTAAAGGTTCACGAGAGGAATTATCCGGTCCACGACTTAGAGTTAGCGGCCGTGATTTTTGCTCTAAAGCTTTGGAGGCACTATCTGTACGGTGTGAAGGTGGATATTTACACCGATCATAAGAGTTTGAAGTACCTATTGGACCAAAAGGATCTGAACATGAGGCAGAGGAGGTGGATGGAGTTCTTAGGGGACTACACCTTCAAGATACACTATGTGCCTGGGAAGGGAAATGCAGTGGCAGATGCGTTAAGTCGTAAGATTCCCGCACAAGCCAATTGGTTATCAGTACATGATGAGAGATTGGTCCAAGAGTTGGAGGCATTGGAGATATCTTGCGTTGACAAACAGTCTAGTGCCGAGGCGAAACTGTTTTGGGCAGAGGTGCAGTGTGACCTAGCGGATAGAGTTCGGAGGGCTTTGGTTCAGGATAGCAGCATGAAGCAAATCTTAGATGGAGCTTTGGATGGGTCAAATTCCCAGTTTGTGGTTGAAGATGGGTTGCTAAGGAAGGACGGTCGTCTATGCGTTCCTAGTGCGGATAATATTCGGGAGGAGTTGATGTATGAGGCTCATCATACCAAGTACTCAATCCACCCGGGAAGCACGAAGATGTATAGAGACATGAAGAAATTATTCTGGTGGCCGGGTTTGAAGAAGGATGTAGCACTTTATGTGGCCAAGTGTCGTACTTGCGCATTAGTGAAGGCAGAATGCCAGAAGCCCGGAGGTTTCTTGAAATCACTTCCTATCCCAGAATGGAAGTTTGACGATATATCTATGGATTTTGTGCACGGTTTGCCGAAGTCGCAGAAGGGAAACGACGCCATTTGGGTGGTCGTAGATAGATTGACAAAGGTGTCGCACTTTATCCCAGTGAGAAAGGAAGATCCAGTAGAAAAGTTAGCCAAACTTTACGTGGATAATATTGTACGAATGCACGGTGTGCCTCGAAGTATTGTTAGTGATCGTGATGGACGCTTCACGTCAAATGACTGGAGGTTGGTGCATGGTCTGTTGGGTACTAAGCTAAAGTTCAGCACAACATTTCACCCGCAGACAGATAGCCAAACCGAGAGAGTCAACAGGACTATGGAGGACATGCTTCGCATGTGCGTCCTAGATTTCGGGAAGAATTGGGAGGATCACTTGTATATGGTGGAGTTTACGTACAACAACAGCTTTCAGGCAAGTACTGGAATGGCGCCTTTCGAAGCCTTGTACGGGAGGAAGTGTCGTACGCCGTTGTCTTGGTTGGAGGCAGGCGAATCAAAGTTGTATAAACGTCAAGCGGTGGAAGATGCCACTTCAATGATACGGACAATTCAGGAAAGGCTGAAGATTGCTCAGGATAGACAGTCAGAGTATTACAATGCCAAACATAGAAATGTGGAATTCAATGTTGGAGACATGGTATATTTAAAGATCAAGCCGTTCAAGGGTGTATCGCGGGTTCGACGCTTGAAGAAGCTGAGTCCGAGATACCTTGGACCATTTGAAATCCTGGAGCGTGTTGACGAGGCGGCATATAGATTAAAGCTGTCGACGGAGTTGAGTGGGCTGCATGACGTATTCCACGTATCGGTGTTGCGTAAAGCAGTGCAAGAGCCTTCGCAGATCGTTGCGGACAATCAGGTACCGGTTGACTATGAGTTAATAACAAGGGTCAAACCAGTACGAATTGAAGATGTTGCAGTCAAACGACTACGCAACAAGGAGGTCAGAATGGTCAAAGTCCGTTGGGATAATTGCGGACGTGAGGAGCTTTCTTGGGAGCGAGAGCAAGCTATGTTGGAGGAATACCCCAAGTTGTTCCACTCAGGTATCATTTAGCTTTTGTGTACCTTTGTTTAATTTCGGGACGAAATTCCTTAAGTGGGGGAGATTTGTAACGCCCCGAATTTTGTGTGCGAGTCGGTCGCGGAAAAAGAGTTTTTGGTGCTTGTAGGGGTACACGGCCTAGGACACGGGCGTGTCCAAGGCCGTGTCTGGCTGGTGATTTTTGGTCGTTTCCAACCCGAGAAGGACACGGCCAGGAACACGGCCGGATGACACGGGCGTGTCATCCGACACGGGCGTGTGCCAACCCGTGTCCCTACCCATGTCCGGATGGGTCGTGTCCGTTGACGTGGCGGTTTTGCGTGACACACCCACGAACACGGGCGTGTCGAGGAACCCGACACGGGCGTGTCAGGTCAGACACGGGCGTGTCTTGGCCCGTGTGCGTTTCTCAGTTCGTCGATCGTGTCTGGATCGAGGCACACGGCCTGGGACACGGCCGTGTGCGAAGCCGTGTTCGGCCCAGGTCTGGGGAATTTTGTGTAGATTCGAGCCGTTCATTTTCTTTAATTAGGATCCGACGGCCCAGATGAAATCCTGCTCTCTTAAGGCCAGGAATAGGGGGTTATTTCCTCATTTTCTCTCCAAAGTTCTCCCCTTCCAAAGTGAGAGAGGAGAGGAAGAAGAAGGAGGTTTCCGGCCGCCGGCGGAGCATCGGAGCACCGTTTCGAAATCGGAGAGCGGATCCGTGGAGGGAAGGTGATTGCGAAGAGTTCTAACCGCGTAGTTTTTCCATGGCGCCAAAACGGACTACAAGGGTAACGATTCTCAACTTGAGCGCTTGAAGCTCTTTCTTTCTGCATAGGGAATCCCGCTCCCACGAGTATGCGGTGAGTGCGTGGTGTTCCTTGGGGTTGACGGGAATAGTCCCCCTTGTGTTGCATATAGAGCCCGGAATCGCAAGTACGGGCATAGGCATTGTGTGTGAAGCCTACCCGGACGTGTTTTGTCTGTATCGGTGATGTTGCATTTGGTGTGGTTTTGCCGGAGAAGACTCCGTGCTTTGGGTTTTTCGGGTTTCTACGCGGTAGATTGCAGCAGGGATCCTTGGAGGTTAGCTTCAAGGCGCACCCGGAAAACTGAGCGGAAACGTGTTCTGCTAACTTGGCGGTCTGGGAACCGGCCTTGATCATAACTGGGTTATGAGATTGTTTTGGAAAATTTGGGATCCGAGAGAAGCTTGGCCCGCGCAAAGGACTTAAATTGGACATGCGGCGTGAGCAACGGGCAAGTGGAATTGGACCTAGGCTATGTGGTTCGGTGCGAGAGACCCGAAGACGGGGACTGGCCGTTGGCATAGTCGGAGCCTTAGACGGTGGTCAGAAAGGCTAAATGCTCACATGTTGTTGCCATCCTGGGGGTGGTGGTGAATGCAATGATGGGTCAGGGTTCACCATGAATGTACCCTGAGTGCATGGGGTGTTTGGCCGTGCGAGCCTACACCTGTGGCGAATTATAATTGCGCTATATATATATTGTTGGGCTAATGTTATGCAGGGAAAGAGCACCGCCGTCCCGAGTCAGGGGCGGGGTCGTTATAATTTGGTCGGATTTTAGCTGACCGTTGCTTTATTTGCCACCATGCGGTGGTATGTGCTTGCAGGTGCTGCGGAGCCGAGCGCCAAATAGCGGGCTGGAGCCCATGTTGCTGTGCTGGCCCTAGAAGGCCGTAGAATAGCTGTTTTTATACTTATCATGTGTGGCCGGCCTGCGAGCCGATGTATGTAAAACACTTTTTATTAAGTGAACATTTGTAAGGCCTTAAGGCCATGTACTTGTTTCTGTGTATTTGGGGTTTCATTCCTGTTGTTGTAGCTGTGGACATTCATATTGATGGATTTAATTTTGGGTTCTTTCAACTTTAAAATCTTCCGCTAGAATGCTCTGTGATTAGGACGAGTAGTCTTAATTGGTTGGTTTGATTATTCATTTAGTATCCCTTCCTACTGTCTGTGGTATATGGCGTCGCGTTCCAGCTGGACCTTCTGTTATATGTCATGCGACAGATGGGGGTGTTACACTGGGATCTTGCCTGTGTACTTGAGTCCGTCCATAGTAGATGTCTGCCTTCTTCTTGACACTAATGGCAGGACCTTACTCAAGGTGTTAACCTCTTTGTTGAGTAACCTGCCTCTGATACCACTTGAAAGTCCACTTAGTGTCAACTACCTTTACCTATGGGGGGGAATAGGTGTCTTGCAGCGCTTTTGCGTAATTAAAGTCGTACCTGCACAAGAAAACAAAACAACACAGCACAGAAAGGACACAAGCAAATTATAGTGGTTGCCCGATTTGGGTACATCCACTTTCCCCCTTCGACCTATCTCCCAACCAGGGACGACTCGGTCACTTCACCAACAGGATTGAAATCCAATCCTTGCACTAACGGAAGGAACCCTTCCACACGTAGGAGTCACCACTCCCATAACACGGGTTGCACCCAACCCTTACAACTAGGAACCAACGTTCCTTTGCAACAAAATAGAAATTGGAGTGTATTAGAAATACAAACTACTTATGGAGAATAAGGTGTCCCTCTTCATTCGATGACGTGTTCTTGAAGTCAACGAAGAGTCCATAACCCTAAATCTCACTTAGAGATAATCTCTCCCGAAACCGGCGGCGGCAAGAAGGGCGGCGGCTTGGTTCTCGGGATCGGTGGCGACAACGGCGTGCTGCGGCTGTTCTTTGGAGATTCAATCTTCGTAGCAAAGCTATCAAGGTCTTCTAACGGTCACACTAGGATCGATCGTCTCGATCGATTCGGAAGGGGAAGGTTTTCCCGATCAACGAATCAAGAGACAAAGGATCTCTGGTTAGACACGTGAGACGTTGTGCTTGGCTGAGCTTCTGTCGCCGGGAGATCTGGAAGAAACCACTGGCGATCGACTGGCACGAGCGGCGACGGCGGCGGAGCAGGTTTCACGATCTAGTTCACGTCAGCAGCTCGGAGTTTTCTTTTCAAAATTTCTCTCTTCAAATTGCTAATACACTGTTCAAAACTACGGATGTATTTATACATTAGGTCTTCAAGATGACCGTTGTGGGCCCCACCAACAAGAAACCCCAAGTCCGGTTCAAAACATCGCCTTAACATTTGATCCGGTCCAGCGAGCTTCATAAATTCGCCTATGGCAAAATCGGCGAGAATCAGCCAGTGATTCTCGACGATTCGGCGAGAATCACTAGTGATTCACGACGATTTTGTCTTAGCGACAGATTTGCACGCTCTGATTTAGCCGGATAGAGATGGCGAGAATCAGCCAGTGATTCTCGACGATTCGGCGAGAATCACTAGTGATTCTCGTCGATTATTACTTAGACGATTTTTCGTCTTTCCACCCATGAGCTGCTCTTTGACCCATCCTTGCTCCTTGTCTGCTCTTGCATTATCACAGCCCTGTACTTGAAAATAAGTACACTCCAATAGAGAGAGTACACGTAGGCGAACACACTGATCTGCTCAACGAGGGATTACGTCGCGCAGACCCGTGTATATTGACCTACTGCACCCTGACATTGGTGTGTACTTAGCGTGGAATAACTGCAAGCACAACTTAAAAGATTTCATCAAATACATTGTCTATTTACCTTAGCTTGTTCAGGGGCTTCTTCAAATCAGGTACGTTGTGGATACAATACCCAACAGGAGTTGTTCGCACCCCTCGAGAGAGGCAGACGTTCAATTCTCCCGGATTGGAGTAAAATCCAATCGAGGGGTTTGCAGCATAAAGCGGGTTTTAGGCCTCCGATTCGAATGAAAGTTCGGTCAGACCTTCCTAAACTCAGATGGGCATGACTTCGAGAGAAGCATGTTCTTGCTTTTAGAACCTCCGCGGTCAAGTTCTCTTGTCTTATTATTTTAAAAAGTTTATTATTGCATCTTTTAATCAACTTAAGCCGAGGTGATTCTCGATCGAGTACTATCGCTTAATTATCATTTAGCTTTTCTCAAATTTGCAAGTAAAACATTCTCACTTCTCTAATTTAGTAAGCAACCCCAAAACAACTTTTAATTGATAAGATAATAATAACTCCTTGAAGTAGAAGTACTCAATTCACCCCGGGTAATACAACCTTGATATTGAACTTAATATCCTATACTATATGCGACAAGGTATACTTGCCTTCATCGAATATAGAATCGGAGAACATCTCACAACTACACTTTCACCTTCTCCTCCCTTAACTTTGTCTTCTCCATGCATAACCCCTTCTCCGCTACAAAATTTTATATTACGACCCCTCACCTATTTTCGATCGACCCACCCTTGTGGTGCATCAAGCCGGGTATAACTCGGCTCCCCAGGCATTGCCACCAATCGATCCCTCACCTATCCAGATCAACCCACCCTAGTGGTGTAATAGGTCGGGTTTATCGGCGCTCCCCAGGTGTGCTACCAATTGATCTCTCATCACAACCAGGAGCTTATTCAAAGCCTCCGTATATCCATCATCAGCATCCATACAAGCATACAGCCATAGCACAAAGCATAAACCTTTCATATCATCAAATCCACGGACTCTTCTCCGATTTACTCATAATCATCACCAATCCAGACTACCCGTCCAGATGGGCGTCACACAGCATGCCTATGTCGTACTCTACACATCCGGCTCTAGGTGCAAACTCAATCAAGGAATCACTTGTGACATCCACCTCCTGGTGGAGGATTCCATACACATGCATAAAGAAAGGACTTCGATGTCCAAGAAGGATATCATTACCCTTGAAGATCGCTTCGGCGCCATGAAGTAGCCGGATGGAAGTCACTGCCTCATCTTTACCTTCACGAATCCGCTCTCAGACCTTCAATCCGCACTCCGCAGCTCCTTCAACAGCTGGTTTCCTTCCTCCTTTCCTTCCCTTGGCCTCTCTCTCTCTTTCTTACTCTTGGAAATGAAGAGAAGAAGAAGAAGAAGATAAAAATGAGGGATTTACACCTCATTCTCGGCCTTATAACCACATGGAAGGAGCCTGACCATTGGATCCAGGATAAGGGAAACGAAACAACTCAGATTTGCCCAAGAATAGGCTGAACACGGCCTGACACGCCCTGTGACACGCCCGTGTCACAGGCCGTGTCACATAAGCAGTAGGCAACCGACTCAAATCCAACCAGTACACGGCCGTTTGACCCGCCCGTGTCACACCCTACACGCTTGTGTCATGCCCGACATGTGTAACACCCCCTATCCGTCGCATAGCATATAGCAGCAGGTCCGGCCGGGGTGCGACGCCATATACCACAGACAGACCGGGTGGTTACTCAATGGAAACCATCCAACCAATCCAACGTCCTACGCGGATGCAGTTTAAATAGTTGCAATTAAAAGAACCCGGCAACAAGCATGAATGTCCACTAACAAGACAAAAAGGAATGAAGTACATACACAAGTACTGTCCTTAAGTCCTTACAAATGGTTTACTCATATTACATGTTTTACATACCACGGCTCGCAGGCCAGTCATACATGAACAAAAGCAAGTAAAACACTCCAATTAGGCCATCGAGGGCCGGCTTCGCAATTTGGGCTTTAGCCCGCTATTGACCGCTTGGTCCAGCAACACCTGCAAGCACAATCCACCGCACGGTGGCAAACAAAAGCATTGGTCACCAATGCTGACCAAATTATAACGATCCCGCCCCCAACACGGGGCGGCGATGCTCATTCCCTGCACTTTATTAGTATAATCCAACAGTATAGTAATGTCACTACAACAGAGGCGTAGGCTCGCACAGCCACACACCCCGTACACTTAGGCCACATTCTCGGTGATCACGGTCAAAGTCCGTCGACTCACCACCATTCCTTTGGACGGCCAAACAATGAGCATTTTGTCTTCCCGGCATGGGTCACGGTAATTTAAACCATAGACCGTCGAAGACCATCATCTATGCCAACGGCTCTAACCGAACGACATAGAACAGGTACGGTTCCCCCTAACCTGTTGCTCACACCGCAACGTTAATTTAAAACATATGTGCGGGTCAAACTTCTCCGAGTCCCATTTTCATCACATACTTCACATAACCCGGTTATGTTCAAGTTGGCTCCCAGGCCACCAAGTTGGCAAGATCACGCATCCGCCCAGTTTTCCGGGTGCACCTTAGGGTTAATCCCCAATGCTCCCTGTTGCAATCTACCACGTAGAAAACCCGAAAAACAAACATTCGCACGGAGTCTTCTCCGGCATTTATGCAATGCAACATCACCGATCTATACCAACATGTCCGGATAGGCTTCACACATCATGCATATGTACGTTCTCGATTACGGACTCTACACAACGGGGACTTCACATATCTACCCGAAGGAACGCCTCCAACTCACCGTAAACTCGCGAGAGCGGGCTTGCTATGTAAACGAAGGAGAGCTTCACATGCTCAAGTAGAGAATCGTTACCCTAGCGTTCTTACCTTGGCGTCATGGAAATGTACGTGGATGAAAAGCACCGCAATCTCCTTTCCTTCGTAGATCCGAAGTCGGCTAGCGATTTGGAGCTCTGAAACTCCTCCAATGACTGGATCTAGACTTCTTCTTCCTCCTTTGCTCTCCCCTCTCCCCTCTCTTTAAGATTTAGACAGAGAACTACGGCAGAAAAATAAGGGTTTTGAAACCCTTCACTCGGGTATAACCACTTTGGGATAACCACAGACGTTGGATCCCACAAAAGGGATGCACGGATATGATCCAGGTCCGACCTGGACAAATGGGTCTAAACACCGCACGAATCACCAACAGGAGCAGGACACGTCCGCGTCAAAACAGTGTCGGAACAATTAATCAAATCCCTCCAAAACCCCTGTGTCGACACTCCGCGTCGATAGAGTCAAACACGCCACAATGAGCCCCACGCTCGACGATCGTAGAACCAAGATCGTCGACCACTACCAGATCGTTGAACGGAGATCTCTGGCCAAATCGTCGAACGCACGGACCAATCATCGAACCCACGGCTCGATCGTCGAACCCACGGCCCGATCGTCAAACTCGTGGCCCGATCGTCGAACCCACAGCCCGATCGTTGACCATAGAACGTCGACCAAATCGTCGACCGCAGAATGTCGACCAAATCATCGGCCGCAGACTGTCGACCAAATCGTCGACCGCAGAATGTCGACCAAATCGTCTACCGCTGCTCGACGATCGTCGAACCCAGATACTGGCTGATCGTTGCTAGATCTTTGAACGACCCCGACACGCCCTGGGACACGCCAGTGTCCCAGGCCGTGTACCCCTGCCAAATTCCAAATTTGGTACAGAAACATCACTCGTCGCTCTTTTGGGTTTCGGGGCGTTACAACTCTCCCCCTCTTAAAAAAATTTTGTCCACGAAATTAAATAAAGGAAAGATAAGTACAAAATTAAATTGTACCTGAACGGAACAACTCCGGATACTCATCAAGCATAGTGTGCTCTCGTTCTCAAGAGAGCTCTTCTCGGCCGCAAATGTCACATCGGACCTTGACCATCCTGATCTGTTTATTGCATAGCCGCTTGACTTCTGAGTCTTCGATACGCACGGGCTTGACCTTTGTCGTCAACCCACTATCAATCGGCACTTGATCGACCGCGATCACTTGCGTAGGCTCTTGCACCGCCTTTCGTAGCACCGATATATGGAATACATCATGTAGACAACTGAGCTCCACTGATAGCTTCAACCGATAGGCTGCTTCACCAACCCGCTCCAGAACCTCAACCGGCCCAAGGTACCTCAGGCTTAGCTTTTTCAAGCGCCGCACCCGTGAGGCACCCTTGAATATCTTGATCTTTAAGTACACCTAGTCGCCCACAGCGAACTCCACGTTCCTGTGCTTGGCATTATAGTACTTCGCTTGCTAGTCCTGAGCGATAAGCAATCTCTCCCGAATGGTTCGCACCAATGAAGTATCATCTTCCACCTCTTGACACTTGTACAACTTTGACTCACCTGTGTCCAACCAGGACAACGGCTTGCGACATCTTCTACCATAAAGGGCCTCGAAGGGCGCCATTTGAATACTCACCATGTAGCTATTGTTGTACGCAAATTCCACCAACTAAAGATGGTCTTCCATTGCTTTCCAAAGTCCAAGACACGCAAGCGGAGCATATCTTCCACAGTTCTATTGACGCTCTCAGTCTGCCCATCCGTCTGCGGATGGAAGGCTGTGCTAAAACTCAGCTTTGTTCCCAACATTTGCTGCACAAGCCTCCAATCATTGGACGTGAACTGCTCATCTCGGTCACTCACGATGCTGCGGGGCACACCGTGGTGCCGCACTATATTATCCACATATAACTTTGTCAAGTTCTCCACCGGATCATCCTTCCTATGCGGAATGAAATGCGACACCTTCGTTAACCGATCTACGACCACCCAGATGGCATCGTTCCCCTTTTGCGACCTTGGCAACCCGTGCACAAAGTCCATAATGATGTCGTCGAATTTCCACTCCGGAATAGGTAAGGACTTCATAAATCCTCCCGGCTTTTGGCACTCCGCCTTCACCAAGGCGCAAGTTTGGCACTTCTCCACATAGAGCGCCACATCCTTCTTCAAACCCGGCCACCAAAACATTTTCTTAACGTCGCAGTACATTTTTGTGCTCCTCGGGTGAATCGAGTACTTGGTATGGTGCACCTCGTACAACAAATCCACCCACAAACTTCTCACGCTTGGGACGCAAAGACGACCATCTTTCCAAAGCAATCCATCCACAACTTCATATTAGGAATTTGAGCCATCCAGAGCCTCTATCATGAGTTGCTTCATGTGGCCATCCAAATCCAAAGCCTGGCGAATCCGATCAGTCAGGTCATATTGGACTTCACTCCAATTTAGTACCGCTTCAGCACTTGATTTCTTATCAACGCAAAAGATCTCCAACGCCTCTAACTCCCGAACCATCCGCTCGTCATGAACCGACAGCCAATTGGCTTGAGCTGGGGCCCGGCGACTCAACGCGTCCGAAACCGCATTAACTTTACCAAGCACGTAGTGGATATTGAATGTATAGTCCCCCAGGAACTCCATCCATCTACGCTGCCGCATGATCAGGTCTTTCTGATCAATCAAATACTTCAAGCTCTTGTGATCGGTGTAGTTATCAATCTTCACGCCGTACAAATAATGCCTCCACAGCTTCAAGGCAAAAATCACGGCCGCTAGCTCCAAGTCATGGACCGGATAGTTCCTCTCATGCAACTTCAGCTGTCTCGAGCCATATGCTATAACGCTTCCATGCTGTAACAACATACAACCCAAACCACTGCTCGAAGCATCGCTATAAATCTCATAACCTTCGGTCCCACTCGGCGAACTCAGCACAAGCGTCGTGGTCAACCGACATTTCAACTCCTCAAAAGCTCGTGCGCACTCCGGCATCCAAACGAACTTCTACTCCTTCCTCGTCAAAGTAGTGAGAGGTAACGTTATCCGCGAGAAGTTCTCTACGAAGCGCCTATAATAGCCGGCAAGCCACAGAATGCTCCGGACTTCCGCTACCGTAGAAAACTCAGGCCAATCCCGTATCGCAACAATCTTCGTCGGATCCACTGTAATACCATCCCCACTCACTATATGACCGAGGAACGCCACTGAAGACAACCAAAACTCGCACTTCGAGAACTTGGCGTCCAACTTTGAGTACACCGTCGAAAATGCCTGAAATGATCTTCTTCACTCTGCGAGGACACCAAAATATCGCCGATGAAGACGATCACAAAATGGTCCAAGTACTCCCTGAAGGTCCTATTCATCAAATCCATGAACACTAACGGCACATTAGTCAGCCCAAACGGCATGACCGTAAACTCGTAATGCCCCTATCTTATACTGAACGCTGTCTTCGGATATCACTCTCCCTTATTCGCAACTGATAGTACCCGGACTTGAGATCCAACTTTGAGTACACCGTCGACCCGACTAACTGATCGAATAGATCATCAATCCGGGGGATCGGGTAATTGTTCTTTTCCGTCAACTTGTTGAGCTCCCGATAATCAATACATAGCCTCAAGCTTCCGTCCTTCTTCTTAACAAAGAGGACCGGCGCGCTCCAAGGCGAAGAACTTGGACGCACATACCCTTGCTCCAACAACTATTGCAGTTGAACCTTCAGCTCCTCCATTTCCTTAGGCGCTAGCCGAAATGGAGAGCGTGACACAGGCTTTGCACCTGGTACGAGCTCTATCGTAAAATCTATCTCCTGCTGTGGCGGGGCTCCAGGAAGATCGCTAGGGAACACATCAGGGTACTCCGATACCACTGAAATACTGTCCAACGCGGGATTAGGCTTTGCAAACTCCACTAGTGTAAAGAACAGTTCTGCACCGGCACGAACCGCCTTCACCACCTGAAGAGCCGACATCAATGTCTTGCTCGACCCCTTCAAGCCCGTGAAAGTCGTCTCACGACCTGCTCCCAGCTTGACTTCCTTGCTACCGCAATTAGTATAGGCTTGATGTTCCGAGAGACAAACCATGCCAAATATAACGTCGAATTCCACTAGCGGCAATAACGACGCTTGCAAATGGAACTCCTGGCTCCCAATTCGAATCTTCAGGCCACAGATTCTATCCACGTGCATTGAATACCCATTGGGCAAAAACACATCCAACTTGTCCTTCGCCATCGAAGAAGGTACTCCGATGCGTGATATAAATCCTTCGGACAAGAAGGAGTGTGAAGCTCCCGTATCAAAGAGTGCTCTTTCCGGATACTCAAAAATCAAAACAAACCTTAAACAAGCAGTGGTAAGGTAACATGTGCATAACAAGTATTTAAAGAAATTTAACTTGCTACAAATTTAAATTTTACCTGTCACCACATCCACCTATTTGATGGCCTCCTGTTGGCCAAGATTATAAACCCTCGGTTGGGCCGGAGCATAATGGGACGCGGTTGACTCCACCGCCTTGCCCTTCTCTTCATAAGTTGCTCTCGGCTTCCTTTTGGACTTGGGACGTCTGCTCCAGCAATCGCGGGCAAAGTGCCCCGGCTTTCCACAATTAAAGCATGCACCCGGGTCCGACCCGTAGTCGCCCCAGAAGCACCAAAATAAGGAGCTGGACCCGAAGTCCTAGACTTCTTAAAGAACCTTTGATAGCCGGACTTTGATGTAGTCAATACTTTGAACCCAGATTTCTTGTCACCAATGCTTTTCTTAGCTTGTACATTCTTCATGTCCTTCTCCAAGGACCGGGCCATGTTGACCAATGTCAAAAACTCTGCGTCATCGACCCCGAGAGTAGTAACCTTAAATCATCTCTTAACCCTTCATAGAATCGGTTCGTCTTGCACTCCTCATCCGCGATGGTGGAGCTAGCATACCGACTCAATCGAGTAAACTCGTGGAGATATTCATCCACGCTACTCTCTCCTTAAACCAACTTTAGGAACTCGTTCTCCAACGCTATCCTCTGCGCCGAAGGGAGGTACCTAGACAAGAATAGTCTCGATAACTCTTCCATCGAGACGTCTATAAGTTGCCTTCCTCTCAATAGATACAGCTCCAAACCCTCCCACCACAGCCTAGCGTCTCCATCCAATAGGAACGTAGCTATAGTGGTCATCTGTCACTCCTCCGTCTCCGTCGCTGTCAAGACTCTCTTCACACGGGAGAGCCAGTCATCAGCTTGAGATGGGGTACCCAACCCCGAAAATACCGGAGGATTAAAGCTCATGACATGTTTGAGCTGTCTCTCGGTTTCCCTCCTTGGCACCAACGGTTCCTCTACTACCTGTTCCACCCTTCTCTGCTCAGCCGCTTGCAGTGTTACCTGCTCCATCGCAGGAGCGGGCTGCTGCACCTGCCTTGCAGGCTGCACATTAATCATGGCAAACACTGCTTCGGTCACCAATCGTATGGTCTCAGCCGATGGCGGTGTTGCAGGAGCGTCATTTGGTGCACTACTAGCCTCAGAAACTCGACGTTCTGACGGCCCAGCACCGCTTCTGGTCACCTATAGTGGTACAAAACACCGTTAAGCGACTAAACAATATTGCAAACAACAATTATAGGAACACACAGGTTCCCCAAACACGTGTATTTTCATTCCTAAGTGGACATTCATGGGTTCTTTTATTGTTATAACGATGACGCACACACATATGCTCACCACCCCTTAAAAAGAATTCGTCCACGGATTCATTTTAAGCCTGACCGAAACCAGTAGTCTGATACCAAATTGTAACACCCCCTATCCGTCGCATAGCATATAGCAGTAGGTCCGGCCGGGGCCCGACGCCATATACCACAGACAGACCGGGTGGTTACTCAATGGAAACCATCCAACCAATCCAACGTCCTACACAGAGCATTCTAGCGGAAGAAGTTTAAATAGTTGCAATTAAAAGAACCCAGCAACAAACATGAATGTCCACTAACAAGCCAAAAAGGAATGAAATACATACACAAGTACTGGTCTTAAGGCCTTACAAATGGTTTACTCATATTACATGTTTTCCATACCACGGCTCGCAGGCCGGTCATACATGAACAAAAGCAAGTAAAACACTCCAATTAGGCCTTCGAGGGCCGGCTTCGCAATTTGGGCTTTAACCCGCTATTGATCGCTTGGTCCGGCAACACCTGCAAGCACAATCCACCTCACGGTGGCAAACAAAAGCAACGATCAGCAATGCTGACCAAATTATCACGATCCCGCCCCCAACACGGGGCGGCGATGCTCCTTCCCTACACTTTATTAGTATAATCTAGCAGTATAGTAATGTCACTACAATACAGGCGTAGGCTCGCACGGCCACATACCCCGTGCACTCAGGGCACATTCTCGGTGATCACGGTCATAGTCCGCAGACTCACCACCATCCCTTTAGACGGCCAAACAATGAGCATTTTGTCTTCCCGGCATGGGTAACGGTAATTTAAACCATAGACCGCCGAAGACCCTCATCTATGCCAACGGCTCTAACGGAACAACATAGAACGGGTACGGTTCCGCCTAACCCGTTGCTCACACTGCAACGTTAATTTAAAACATATGCGCGGGTCAAACTTCTCCGAGTCCTGTTTCCATCGCATACTTCACATAACCCGGTTATGTTCAAGTTGGCTCCCAGGCCACCAAGTTGGCAAGATCACGCATCCACCCAGTTTTTCGGGTGCACCTTAGGGTTAATCCCCATGGCTCCCTATTGCAATCTACCACGTAGAAAACCCGAAAAACAAACATTCGCACGGAGTCTACTCTGGCATTTATGCAATGCAACATCATTGATCCAGACCAACATGTCCGGATAGGCTTCACACATCATGCATATATCCGTTCTCGATTACGGACTCTACACAACGGGGACTTCACATATCTACCTGAAGGAATGCCTCCAACTCACCGCAAACTCGCAAGAGCGGGCTTCCTATGCAAAAGAAGGAGAGCTTCACATGCTCAAGTAGAGAATCGTTACCCTAGCATTCTTCCTTGGAGCCATGGAAATGTACGCGGATGAAAAGCACCACAATCTCCTTGCCTTCGTAGATCCGAAGTCGGCTAGCGATTTGGAGCTCTGAAACTCCTCCAATGACTGGATCTAGACCTCTTATTCCTCCTTTTCTCTCCCCTCTCTCTAAGATTTAGACAGAGAACTACGGCAGAAAAATAACGGTTTTGAAACCCTTCACTCGGGTATAACCACTTTGGGATAACCACAACCATTGGATCCCACAAAAGGGATGCACGGATATGATCCAGGTCCGACCTGGACAAATGGGGCTAAACACCGCACGAATCACCAACAGGAGCAGGACACATCCGCATCAAAACTGTGTCGGAACAATTAGTCAACTCCCGCCAAAACCTCTGTGTCGACACTCCGCGTCGACAGAGTCAAACACGACACAATGTGCCGCGCGCTCGACGATCGTCGAACCAAGATCGTCGACCGCTGCTAGATCATCGAACGGAGATCTCTGGCCAAATCATCGAATGCACGGCCCGATCGTCGAACCCACGGCTCGATCATCGAACCCACGGCCCGATTGTCGAACCCACGGCCCGATCGTCGAACCCACGGCCCGATCATCGACCGCATAACGCCGACCAAATCATCGACCACAGAATGTCGACCAAATCGTCGACCGCAGACTATCGACCAAATCATCGACCGCAGAATGTCGACCAAATCCTCGACCACAGCTCGACGATCATCGAACCAAGATACTGCCTGATCGTTGCTAGATCTTTGAACGACCCCGACATGCCTTGGGACACGCCCGTGTCCCAGGCCGTGTACCCTACCAAATTCCAAATTTGGTACAGAAACGTCATACATCGCTCTTTTTAGTTTCGGGGCGTTACAACACGCCCGTGTCGACCAGCCGTGTACAGCACATAGTACAAGCTTCCCTCAACCCGAGAAGGACACGGCCATGGGACACGCCCGTGTCCCAGGCCGTGTACACCACGACACACCCGTGTCCACTAGTACATGCACTCATGCAAGGGACACGCCCTGTGACACGCTCGTGTCACAGGCCGTGTTCTCTCCACTCGACGATCATTGAGCAAAATTCGTCGACCACACCACCAACTCCTCAACCCAAGAAGGACATGCCTTGGGACACGCCCGTGTCCCAGGCCATGTCACCCAAACTTGAGCCAAAATGGGCTTTGGGGTGTTACAGCCGCGGCCAGCCACATCGCCTGCCACACCGTCTATGGCGGCGTGCGCGAATGGCGGTGACTTGTTGATCGACGATGCTGAGGCGGCGGTTGGTACCTCACGGGTTTGCAGTAGGAACATTGGGGTGGTGAATTCGGATACTACAGAGGAAGTGGGCTACGGCCCATGGACCCTGGTGCAACGCAAGCCCAGACCCGCTGATAGCAAGAGCGATGTTGTTTCGGCACCTATGGCGGCCCCCGGGCTGGATGAGACCATGGCTGACAAAGTTGGGCGTTCTGCACGTGGGCGTGGTAGAAGGTGTTGGGGTAGAGGTGGTAGAAGTGGAGGAGAGGCAAGATTGGACGTGCCTCTAACAGATACGAACGATAGGACTTTGGTGGCCCGGGTTGATGGGATTATACTGAGTAAGAATGGTGGCCCGGCTGGCCTACTAGCACAAGACAGCCGTGTGCTGATGGGTGGCCCCGGGGGGGTGGGGGGAATTTCTCAGGGGAAAAAGGGAAGGAGAGGATGACTACGAAATCTAGTGGGGGACCGGCCAGGAACAAGGGAACGTCCAGATCCCCACGGAAGGTGCCTGAGCCAGGGTGACCTATTGGAGAGAATCATTTTACACTGCTAACTGAATTAGATGACGTACCACCAACACAGGAAGTGGTTATATAGTCGGCCGTCGATACTGGGAATGTGGGGGTAGTGGTAAGTACTACTGGCATAGATATATCTACCACGCAGGCCTATGATAATCTGGATGCGGGGGACTCTGGACCAAGAGATTGGTGGACAAAGTTGCCCAATTTTTGAGACGTAGCTGTCAGCTCTGATGCGAAGAAGTGGGTAAAGCATGGTAGGCGGCCACCATCCAGAGCTCATCTTTTTGCAAAGGCGGCGTTGTTAGAGGCCTATAAGAGAAAGAATTCTACAAACTAAAAAAACTGGATGGGTGGCTGGTCGTCACGCGGCGGGGACGCGTCCTCTTCAGTTCTCAATGTCTAGTATCCTCTAGTGGAATTGCAGGGGGGTGCGGAAGAAAGGTACGCGTAACTACCTCCATGACCTCATCCTCAACCACGGACTGGGGCTGGTTGGGCTTTTAGAGACCAAGGTTGAGAGTGTGCTGTGTGCGGAGATTGATAGGTTGGCTGGGCATGGGTGGGAATTCTATGATCAGCCATCGGTGGGTAAGTCAGGTGGCATCCTTGTGCTTTGGAAGATTGGTGTGTCGGACTTTCGGGTGGTGGACACTGGTCCACAGTGGGTGGTAGACTGGGCTGAGCTCCATGGCATCCCCCGTACCCTTGTTGCCTTCATTTACGCCAATAAGTACCCCCTTACTAGGCGGGTCATCTGGGAGGCGTTGGGTAGGTTGCTGATTGCACCTAACCCGGCCTTCGTTGGGGGAGAATTCAACAGCATAATGAGATCGGAAGATACATTGGGTGGCAAGACTTTTGTCTACTCTGAAGGGGCCCGTGAAATTGAGGAGGCCTTCCTTTCGACGGATTTGTATGAGGTAGGGTTCACGGGGCCGCGGTTCACGTGGTACAACAACCAGCCTGGTCTCCACCGAATTCTGATTCGTCTTGACCGGGTGTTGAGTAATTCGGAGGGTTGCGAGTTACTCCCTTTGGGAGGTATTTGGCATCTAAACCCCGTGGATTCTGACCATTGCCCCCTGCTGCTTTCTTTAACCGGGGCTACCCAGCCCTCACGGCAGCAGTGTGTTCGGTTTGAAGATGCGTGGCTGTCCTACCCGGCTGCCAGGGGGATTGTGCAGAAACAGTGGTGTCGGGCCGATCAGGGAACTGCCTTGGAGATTCTCCAATGGCGGTGTCACTATACGCTACGGGCTTTGACTTTTTGGAGTCGAAATAAGCTCACCTTGCTGGAAAGATGCAAGGGCCAACTTGAGAGTGAGGTGGCGGATTTATAGGCTCATGAGGGGGAGGATGGTGTGTGGAATGCAGAGCAGACCGCTCTCCTTATTGGAAAGGTGAAAGAGCTCTCGGCCACCCTCGGTAGATTAAACACGTGGTGGAGTCAACGTGCTAAGGTCCAGTGGATTCAACTGGGAGATGCCAACACTACCTATTTTCACTCCATGGCTTCTTCCCGCCGTTGGGAGAATCGCATTAACCATGTGGCTATTCCTGAGACGCTAGTTAGTGATGACCCAAACGAGATTGAGTCTCGTTTCCTTCATTACTTTCAACAAAAATGGCAATGCGAACCACCGGTGCTGGACGGCTGGCCCACCTTCGGTGAAAGGTCAAACGTCGTGGCCGGCCGGACCGCTGAGCTATTGGGTGATGTCGAAGATGGGGAAATGTTGGCGACTGTTAAGGACCTCAAGCCGAACCGGGCCCCAGGTTTGGATGGGCTGCCCGCTTCCTTCTTTCAGAGTTTTTGGGACTTGATTGGGACGGATGTCTGTAAGGCTATCAAGGAGTTCTTCATTTCAGGGTGCATGCCGGCAGAATGGAAGGACACCGCGATTGTGCTTATCCCGAAAATTCCTAGTGCGGACCGGTCGGAGCAGTTCAGGCCAATCAGCCTCTGCTCCACTATTTACAAGATTGTGGCCAAGATCCTTGTGGGAAGAATCAGGGGGTTGCTTCTGTAGCTTATCTTGCCTGAGTAGGGGGCGTTTGTCCCAGGCCACAACATCTCCCACCAATGCCTAATTGCGCAGGAGGCAGTCAATAAGCTAAGGGTCTCGACGTCTATGGAAGGCTTCCTCGCGGTTAAGGTGGACATGGAATAGGCTTATGACTGAATGAGTTGGCAGACCCTGCGGCAGGTGCTTGCCCTGATGGGGTTCCCTACTCGCTTTGAGGATTGGCTTCTCCAGTGCGTGTAGGCACCCAGATATACCCTTATGATTAATGGCCGCAGATCAGACTGGATCGTGGGTGATTGTGGCTTCCGTCAAGGATGCCCTCTATCCCCCTATCTTTTTATCCTCTGTTCGGAGCTTCTATCGGCTACGATTCAGTAGCGTGGCATGGATTTGGGATTCCCTATCTCCACGGGTGGACCACACTTTACTCACCTTTTATATGCAGATGATGTTCTTGTATTTCTACGTGCGACGGTGGGAGCGGTTCGGAGTTGCTCACAAGTGCTTGAGGAGTACTGCCAATGTACGGGCCAAAGGATCAATAAGGCTAAGTCCATGCTTGTGGAATGCAAGGCAATGCCTTTATGGAAAGGGAACAGCTTTGCTCGTTCTCTCGGGTTTTGTAGGGTGACCGAGCTGGACTACTTGGGCGTTCGCCTGGCTATGAGGAAATTGAACAAGTCTGATTTTTCCAATGTCCTGATGAGGTGGCAATCAAAGGTGCGATAGTGGGGCAACCACAATCTCTCCCTGGCGGGTCGGGTGGCCCTGGTGAAATTCTCCATCCTGGCCGGGCCGGCCTACGGTCTCACCCACTCAGAAATACCTCGGGCGGTGGTGGACACGGTGGAAAGGCTCGCTAGTTCCTTTCTCTGGCAGAAGAGCCCATCATGTCGTGGCATGCACTATGTTAAGTGGGAGTCGCTGTGCCTGCCAGACTGTCATGGTAGTCTTGGACCCCGGTATCTTTGGGAGTGGGAAGGGCCACTAAGGATTATGAAATACGAATGCCCCCGACCGTCCCTCTTAATCATTACTTCGATCTAGAAGGCCAACATAATAGGACAGAAATCCTGTGATGTTATCTCATGCTAATGTATCCAGAGTGTAGGCTTGCTTTGAGCACTCTAATTTCTTCATAGTAACAGCACCGGAGGAACGACACGGCCAATTAAGGCCAGGAACGCTTCGCCGGAATAAGGGATAGGCACAGCAGTGCACACCGTGAGGCGGACCGACCGACCTAACCCAAAGTCCAACTATGAGCTTTTTAACCACAATAACTTAAATATACGGTATTGGAGCTGGAAATACCGCGGCTGATGGCACCAGACTTGCCCTCCAATGGATCCTTGTTAAGGGATTTAGATTGTACTCATTCCAATTACCAGACTCAAAGAGCCCAGTATTGTTATTTATTGTCACGACCTCCCCGTGTTAGGATTGGGTAATTTGTGCGCCTGCTGTCTTCCTTGGATGTGGTAGCCGTCTCTCAGGCTCCCTCTCCGGAATCGAATCCTAATTCTCTGTCACCCGTCACAACCATGGTAGGCCACTATACTACCATCGAAATTTGATAGGGCAGATATTCGAATGATGCATCGCCGGCACAAAAGGCCATGCGATCCGACAAGTTATCATGAATCATCAGGTCAACAGGCAAAACGTGCGTCGATCTTTTACCTAATAAATGCGTCCCTTCCAAAACGTAGGGGATTTGGTGCACGTATTAGCTCTATAATTACTACGGTTATCCGAGTAGCACGTACCATCAAACAAACTATAACTGATTTAATGAGTCATTCGCAGTTTCACAGTCTGAAATAGTTCATACTTACACATGCATGGCTTAATCTTTGAGACAAGCATATGACTACTGAAAGGATCTACCAGGTAGCGCAACCTCAACACAACATGAAAGCAGCCAAACCATTCACCATAAGCAGCCGAAAGGAAGGGAGAAATCATGGTTATATAGGTTAAGAGGCAAGTATGCCTCTAAAATAACTCATATTAACAAGGTTACAATGACACCAAAATATGTTTTTAATTTGCTTCTTTATATAACAACATTATGCACAGTTACGGATCAGCAAGCAGCAGACTGGATGTTTGGGTAGGCACATATGTCTCACCAAATAGCTGATCAAATAATAACTGCAATGCCAACCATTGCCTCTTTTTGTATTGAAAGAAGAGGCAAGGATCAATCTTTCTTCAAATTCAATGCCAATATTGAGAATGGGATGAAAATGAAAGCAATATGACAGACACACCACATCCATAGTGACTTGTGGCCAACAAAATGAAACAAATGCTTTTAACATTGATCAGCAACACTGAAGGTACACCAAACAAATTGAGCATTATTGAATGCAACTCATATGCCGCAAACAGTCTCAAAACAACCCACATATGCATGCCCCCATGACAACACAACATGAGCCAAAAATACCAACACTAAATAGGAGAAAAGAGCTCCGCAAGGCATGAATGTTTTGGAGGATCGATGCACAAGAATAATCACATATGCATCGCACAATATAAGGAAGAAAATTTGGGGGCATGACATAAGATCTAAGCAGAGGCATATCATGCACAACAAGCACTAGAGCGCAATCAAATTTTCTTCCCTCTACTAGTATGTAATTCAGATTCACAAAAACTGAGCCCCAAAGAGTGCAAAACCCCCTAAAAGCTTAAAAATGTGAAGCATGTCTAGCGCCTGCCGCGCATTATTCAACTCGTAATCCAAACATTCAATATCAAATTTCCCTGGTGCGTTCCTTTTCGGGCCAGACTGGCATTTCTCCCGTATATACTTATATCTTGCACGGTCGCACATTTATTGTCCGAGCGAGATTTATTTGCCACCGTGCATAATTTTTGCGCGCCTACGCAATTTTTGACGTCACCACGTATTCTTTTGCTCGAATGCCTATAAATTTCCTGAGCGTGCATTTTTTCGTCGGGGCGTAGAATTTTTTGTCCGTATTTATCCGGATGCGCATTTATTTTCTTGAGCCCATTTTCCTCTCATTTGAGTAATTTTCCCCCGGCCACGCTATTTCTTATTTTATTCGGTGCACACTTGCTTGTCGAACGCGTATTTTTTGCATGTACGCGCAATTTTAGCATATACACTCATTTTTCGTCGCGACGTATTTTTTTCCCGGCGGCACATTATTTGCCTGTGCGTGCATTTTTCGCCCGGGCGTAGAATTTTCTTCTCATTTTTGTCCGGACGGGCATTTATTTTAAAAATGCGCATTTTCCTATCATTCTCTTTTTTTCCACCCGTCCACGCTCTTTCTTATCTGGTGCACATTTGTTTGACGAACGCGCATTTTTTGTCTGTATGATTACGATACACACTTTATTTTGTCGGGGCGCGCATTTTTCGCCCTGCTGTGAATTTTACTCTCGGGCGCGCATTTTTCGTCGTGGCGCGCATTTTTCGCATGGGCATGCATTTTTCTTCGACACATTATTATGGTGACCAGAGTGATACAGAACTCAATCATCATAATAATGTGTCGAAGGATAAATAAGATATATTTGAGTACTCGGTAAGAACGATGACAGTCATCATACAGATCGTATCTAGCATAATGAGATCGTATCAGTGTATCAACATGATTCCTGGAAGTGATGTTATGTGATTGATATTAAACATTGAAGTATTGTAAAGATCTCTTTTATGAGACTCTTGGGAGTGGGTGTAAGTTGACTTGTAATCCTCAAATAGAGGATTTCTCGTAAGTGTACACATTTCTAAGTAGTGGTGTGTGGTTTCTTGAAGGGGTCTAATGGAATGCTCATCAAGACTATTCACCATAACATTAGGGTTTTTCAATCCTTCTCGTACTAGATATTATGCTTTCGGCTAACGTCGTCATTTGGTGGGCAAAAGGTATAACCCACGGGGGTGTTTCATTCCTTTTGTTTCCACGACTCGATTGACCAAGCTCAACTCGACGCATCTCAGAGTTTTACCTCTTGAGGGTGTTCATGTGGTGAACTGTGATGGGGTGAACTCATACTCACTAACCTATCACACGTGGGTGCATGCAAGCAGACAAGTCATCATATTGTAGTGTGCGTGTGTGTGAGCATTGGTGAGTCATCATATTGCATTTATAACATTACCTTTCATCACATAAGATTCTTATCATATTAGTTTGTATAGGCACTCTTATATGATGAGTTAAATATTTATGTGCATTTTTATAAGTTAAGTTACTTTCTTGTTGTAGATCTATATTTTTTTTGGGTTGAATGTTGCTTGTGTAGAACTCCTAGAGTAGAATGTTGATATTGTTGATATTTTATACTTATATTACCACTCATGATATATAGAAGATATAGCACATGCTTATTATTACTACTTATATATATTGTACCCTCTTCTTTTCTTCGCCTGGTGCCTGAGAGATGCCGGGGGAGCGGATGTGGTTGTCAACTAACGGTTGCTACGTCTTCCATTTTAGGAGGAAACCCAGCAGATAGAGCAGCAACAACAGGTCATACAGCAGGGTAGCCAGGCCAGTGTGACAGGCCTGATACGATGTTATATTCGTTGTCGTCTGTTACAGATGTGAGTTTTGAGAGACTCATGATTGTAGCAATTTTTGTGTACTCTGATATTAAAGAAATGTTGGAGCTTCTTATTATTGTTATACTTGTTTGGACTTATTAACTTGTGTGGATTGTGACTTATATATATTGTTTATATTTGGTTGGCATGGATGATATTGGTGTTAGCCGGCAGGATATGCCTATTGAAATATCGGTCGACCTGTGTGTCGGCGTTACCACAAGGCGGTTGTTCTGGGCATAAGACTCCCCTCAGCCGTATCTTGTGTTCCGGGAGGAGGGTCTTACAAATGGATCGGAGGGAGGTTTCGATCCTCCAACCTTAGGGCCTGACACCATGTAGAATTAAAGGCTCAGGTGCTGCATTTAAGGTCTGGTACCACGTAGACCACATGAGCTCATATGTGTATATGAACAGTAACTCTTCAAATATTTAACCTAAGGTCTAAGATTATTTCTTAAAATAATTAGTAATTATTATAATTTTTCTAAATTATTGTTATACGTACATTTTCATGAGAATTGTTCAACATTAAAGTTGTAGATCTCGATGAGATGTACAACTTTCATGTCGAACACTTTTTATTTGAAGCAATTTAGACCCTCGATTTGGCCCCGAAAAAAAGTCACGCCTAACATATGTACGGACACCCGGGATCGGCGTGACTTTTTCGGGGGCCAAATCGGGGTCTTAAACGGCATCATATCAAAACATGTTGAACATGAATGTTGTAGATCTTGACGAGATCTACAACTTTCATGTTGAACACTATTTGATTTGAAGCCGTTTAGACCCCCGATTTGAACCAGGAATAGTCGTGCCGAAAATCTGTACGAACGCCCGGGATCGACGTGACCTTTTGCGGGGGCCAAATCGTGGGACTAAATGGCATCATATTAAAAAATGATCAACTTTCATGTTGAACACTTTTTGATTTGATGCAGTTTAGACCCCCTGATTTATGTCCCGAAAAAATAACGTCGAAAATCTGTACGGACCACTCGTTCCATGCATGTCTTTTTTCGGGCCCAAATTGGAGGCCTAAACGGCTTAAAATCTAAAACTGGTCAACATGAAAGTTGTAGATATCCAAAAAAATAAATGCTCATCAATAATTCAAGGAAAATTACGGGAGGCCTCGTTATAATTCCAAAAAAATAGATAAATGATCCATTGGTAGTGGGAATACTCTTATAATGTTTTCGCCGAGATTGTCTCTAAGGGGTCAAATTTCATTTTAATGGTCTCGTTATTATGCGTTCATGTGCACTATTGAATGCCACATTACTACATTCGCACCAGTGCATCTTTTGAGTTATGGAAGGCTAGTGGTCGGAATAATAAATACTATTAAGGAAAAATGTAGGAGTACCCCCTTATAGTGATATTCTACAATGAGGGGTGGGGGGATGAATCTACTGCGACTTGGGGCAGAATCTCAGTGGATCGTGGCAGCAAGTCCACTGTATCACGTACAATACCCTGTCGTGAATTTAAGTCGTCTACAAAGAATTCTACCGATCATTCGTTTGAAACTGCAATTAAAGTCATCCAAGCAAGTTATGTACAAAACTCGTGTGGAGGAAACCTACATCACGCGCCCTTGGGATCTATAGCCCTACTATTGGACATGGGACAAATGAAAATGCTCAGGTGCCGTATTTTTAGCGTGGATTCTGACTTAGAGGCATTCAGTCATAATCCTACACATGGTAGCTTTGCGCCACTAGCTTTTCAACCAAGCACAATGACCAATTGTGTGAATCAACGGTTCCTCTCGTACTGGTTGAATTATTATCGTGATGCAATCATCAGTAGGGTAAAACTAACCTGTCTCATGACGGTCTAAACCCAGCTCACATTCCTTATTGGTGGGTGAACAATCCAACACTTGGTGAATTCCGCTTCACAATGTTAGGAAGAGCCGACATCGAAGGTTCAAAAAGCAACATTGCTATGAATGCTTGGCTGCCACAAGCCAGTTATCCATGTGGTAACTTTTCTGACACCTCTAGCTTCAAATTTTGAAGGCCTAAAGGATCGCCAGGCCCCGCCTCCGTCTCATGGAATAAGTAAAACAACATTAAAAGTAGTGGTATTTCACTTCACCTACAAGCTGGCTCCCACTTATCCTACACGTCTAAAATCATTTCACAAAGTCGGACTAGAGTCAAGCTTAACAGGGTCTTCTTTCCCCGCTGATTCTACCAAGCCCGTTCCCTTGGCTGTGGTTTCTCTTGATAGGAGACAGGGATAGTGGGAAACCCGTTAATCCATTCATGTGTGTCACTAATTAGATGACAAGGCATTTGGCTACCTTAAGAGAGTCATAGTTACTCCCGTCGTTTACCCGCGCTTGGTTGAATTTCTTCACTTTGACATTCAGAGCACTGGGCAGAAATCACATTGCGTGAGCATCCATAGGGACCATCGCAGTGCTTTGTTTTAATTAAACAGTCGTATTCCCGTTGACCGTACCAGTTCTGAGTCGATTGTCCGACGCCCGGGGAAGGCCCCAAAGGGGCCATTCCCAACCCATCCCCCAGCCTGCATGCGACGACACGCTCTTGCCATGGATGCAGCTCAAGCAGTTCGCCGATAGCCAATGGGTTCAGTACTGGGACCCCCATGCCCAATCCTCAGAGCCAATCCTTTTCCCAAAGTTACGGATCCATTTTGTCCACTTCCCTTGCCTACATTGTTCCATCGACCATAGGTTGTTCTCCTTGGAGAACTGATGCGGTTATGAGTACGATCGGGCGTGGATGGGACTCGATCCTCCGGATTTTCATGGGCCGCCGGGGGCACACTGGACACTGCTAAACGTGCGGCGCTCTTCCAGCCACAGGACCCTGCATCCGGCTGAGCCGTTTCCAGGGCTGACAGGCTGTTAAGCAGAAAAGATAACTCTTCCCGAGGCCCCCGCCAACGTCTCCGGACTATCAAATGTTGTCATCAACCCCCACATCCTGGCTCGAGAATTTTAACTCGACTCCCTTTTGAAGCTCGCGTGAAGTGATGCTCTCTGACGGGCTACCCCTTCTCTTAGGATCTGCTAACCCATGTGCAAATGTCATTCACATGGAACCTTTCCCCACTTCGGCCTTCAAAGTTATCATTTGAATATTTACTACTACCACCAAGATCCGCACCAACGACCGCTCCCCACGAGCTAGCGCCCTGAGTTTCACAGCAGCCGCTACGCCCTCCTACTCATCAATGTTTGGCATTTGCCTCGATGGCCAGGTATAGGTCGCGCGCTTAAGCATCATCCATTTTCGGGGCTAGTTGCTTCGGGGGGTGAGTTATTACATGCTCCTTAGTGGATTTCAACTTCCATGACCACCATCCCGCTGTCTTAATCGACCAACACCCTTTGTGGGTTCTAGGTTAGCGCGCAGCTAGGCACCATAACCCGACTTCCGATTCATCACGCATCTCCAGTTCTGCTTACCAAAAATAGCCCACTTGGAGCCCTCGATTCAATGGCATGTGGCTCAACAAAGCAACCAAGACATCCTACCTATTTAAAGTTTGAGAATAGGTCGAGGTCATTGTGCCCGAAATGCCTCTAATCATTGGCTTTACCTGATAAAACTCTGCACAAGGCTCTAGCTATCCTGAGGGAAACTTCGGAGGGAAACAACTACTAGATGATTCGATTAGTCTTTCACCCCTATACCCAAGTCAGATGAACGATTTGCACGTCAGTATCACTGCGGGCCTCCACCATAGTTTCCTCTGGCTTCTCCCCGCTGAGGCATAGTTCACCATCTTTCGGGTCTCGGCACGCATACTCTCACTCAAACCCTTCACATAATATCAAGGTCGGTCGGTAGTGCACCTCATAAGAGGATCCCGCTCATCAGCTTCCTTGCGCCCTACTGGCTTTATCACCAGTCGGCTCACATACATGTCAGTCTCTTTGGTCCGTGTTTCAAGACGGGTCGAATGGGGAGCCCACAGATCATTTCAATAAGCACGCAAGAGCTGTTAAGCCCGTCTGTACGACGCGTGCCATGCTGCTAGTCGACCATAACGACAGTATCTCCGTGGGCATCACTCGCCCAGGCTCTACATGGTGATAAGGTCTGCAATGATCCACACCTCGAGCCAAGCAACAGACCAATGTATGTCGTTCCGCTTCAGGCCGAGGCACACCGTCATCCCCCATATGCTTCCCCCCCAACAATTTCAAGCACTATTTGACTCTCTTTTCAAAGTCCTTTTCATCCTTCCCTCGCGGTACTTGTTCGATATCGGTCTCTCGCCCTTATTTAGCCTTGGACGAAATTTATCGCCCGATTAGGGCTGCATTCCCAAAAAACCCGACTTGTTGACAACACGTCATGTTGCGACAGGGTTCAGGCCGAACGGGGCTCTCAACCTCCCTGGCGCTCCATTCCAGGAGACTTGGGCCCGGTCCGTCGCTGAGGATGCTTCTCTAGAGTACAATTCGAGCTGCATAGCAACCCGATTTCCATGCTGGGCAATTCCCGGTTCGCTCGCCATTACTAGGGGAATCCTCGTAAGTCTCTTCTCCTCCGCTTATTGATATGCTTAAACTCAGCGGGTCACCCCGCCCATCCTGGGGTCGCATATCAATTTTCATACAATAACAATTGAATTGGGTTAAACATGAGATTCACACAACTTTCTTAAAGTAACCAGACGATGATGATGATCAACATAGCTTTCATCCCACCAATTAATCGATTGTTGTAAGAGAAAATCATCCTCGCTCTTCAGCCTACCACAAATCAGCGCATGACGGGCCAATCTCCACATCCTAGACAAGACCAATGCATAACATTAGAGATCTTGTGGAGCGATTTAATGTCTGACGCCCAGGAGGATGTGCCCTTAGCCAGCTGACCTCAGGCGCAACTTGCGTTCAAATACTCGATGGTTCACGGGATTCTTCAATTCGCACCACGTATCGCATTTCGCTGCGCTCTTCATCGATACGAGAGCCAAGATATCCATTACCGAGAGCCCTACAACTCTTGAAGAGAAAACAACAAATCCCCAAAACAAATCTCTTTGAGAATATATGGTTTAAATTCTACTCATACTACATATTTACCTTGGCGCAAATCTACGCCGAGTTGATCTCTCCTCCATCTAGAACATGTTACCATCAGGTTGTTCATGCAAAAGATGGATGAGTGCGCAACAGCATCAATGAGCTGCTGAATAAGTTCACAAGTTGTCAAATTGCTCGATCTCTTTAGGGTCTCGATAATGATCCTTCTACAGGTTCACCTACGTAAACCTTGTTACGACTTCTCCTTCCTCTAAATGATAAGGTTCAATGGACTTCTCGCAGCATTGTAGGCGGCGAACCACCCACGTCATAGCGATCCGAACACTTCACTGGACCATTCAATCAGTAGGAGTGACGGGCGGTGTGTACAAAGGGCAGGGACGTAGTCAACGCGAGCTGATGACTCACGCTTACTAGGAATTCCTCGTTGAAGACCAACAATTGCAATGATGTATCCCCATGGCGATGAAATTTTCAAAAGATTACTCGAACCTATCGGCCAAGGTTATATACTCATTGAATACATCAGTGTAGCGCGTGTGTGGCCCAGAACATCTAAGGGCATCACAGACATGTTATTGCCTCAAACTTCCGTGGCCTAAGCGGTCATAGTCCCTCTAAGAAGCTGGTCGTGCAGGTTGAACTCCGCGTAGCTAGTTAGCAGGCTGAGGTCTCATTTGTTAATGGAATTAACCAGACAAATCGCTGCCCCAACTAAGAACGGTCATGCACCACCACCCATAGAATCAAGAAAGAGCTCTCAGTCTGTCAATCCTTACTATGTTTGGACCTGGTAAGTTTCCCCGTATTGAGTCAAATTAAGCTGCAGGTGTAAGATCCCTCCCCTTACCAAGGAGGCTCCCGGTATTATGCCCAAAACCGCCGCCTTACGGTAGCACTAATGCTTGGGTTAGTCGACACCGCAACACGCCGATTCTGCCGGTTGATACGATCATATAAACTGTAGGCCAATATGAGAAATAGAAGTAATACATAACAGAGTACAACACAGCTAGTCCACAGTCACAGTACAACTCATATATATATGAATGAAAGAGTACACAATCCACAATGAGTACAAAAATATGAATAGTAATAAGGGCTTATCCTCAATACATCATATTAATAACTCTCCTCACAAAAAATCAAAACAACGGAAGCTAATCAACTAATCTCGAACTCATCCCACCTGAGGTAGCGCAGTAGTAGTAGTAGGTGGTGGTATCAACTCCTCACGCCCTGTCACATCGTCCTGCCGGTCATGCTGGTGCTCCATCCCCTCGGGCTCCTAAAAATAGTTTGGTCACCGACCATTAGTCAAAAAGACTAAGTCGTTTCCTCCGCACCTCACCCCGCAACTCCTAGGCACCGTACGGGAGGACTAAGCGGAGGACTATCAAGGGGTAACAAAAGGAAGCAGGTGACAAGAAGCTATCTATCAAGTAAAAGAGCAACATAGTTCTACTCTAGCAGTTCTAAGTATATAGTACAAAAGTAAAAGCATGTACAGTACAAGTAAGTAAAGAATTGAAAGTAAGAGCAGAAAAGTAAAGTTATGGTACCACTACACTACCATCACAAACGTACCTTAACTTATAAAAATGCCCAAACAAATTTATAAGTTAAGGTTTTCAGTATTTTTAACTTATCATATAAAAGAGCTCATACTAATTTATATGATAAGGATGTAAGAAGCGTATGACCTAATAAGAATGAATGTTTATAATGCAATTTATGCAACATGAAAGTGAAGGTTAGATCTGAAATACTCTAGTGGGGGGGTGAATAGAGTATTGTGGTCTCTTACAAAATCTTTACAACTTTTACTGTAATCCTAGGTGAATAGGTTAGCAAATAAAGTAATAAGCACAGCAACCTAACAAATCACAGAACACGGCCAAAAACAAAAGAAAAGGGGCAACCAGACGACACAAGAAATTATAGTGGTTCCCCAACCTGGGTACATCGACTCTTCTACCACCCTGGTAGAAATCCACTCAGATTTTTGATCAGGTGCCTGACACTAATGAGCTTTTGTTCAGGTGCTCAAAAACCAAAACCTCAAGTCTTTTGGTAGGAGACTTGCAACCAGGAATAATTTTGAAGGGACTTAAAACCTTGTACAGAGGATGAAAAAGGTGATGGTGTCTTCTCTTTCCAATAACAACTGAGAAGACTAGTGGATTGATTTCAACAGATTGCTCCCCCTGAGATCTTGAATGGATCAGGAAATCTGGAGCTCTACTTCAGGGTGACAGGGTCTTCAAAAACTTGATTGCCTTGACCAGAGATTGCTTCAGGAACTTCTTCGATAGATAGAGTTATTATTGTCCTTCTGAAGTTGTCCTGTAGGGTTGAAAGAAGAAGACTCTTGATAGAGATTATATGTTCTTCTTCTTCTTGATGATGATGTTCTCTGGCCTAGGCTGATTGCAGTGTGTGAAACTTTTTGATTTTTGTAAGACTTGTTGAATGTAATGTGTGTCAGTAGGACTGCTTAATCTTTTCTTTTTCTTTTCTTTTCTAAAAAAACTTGCTGAAAAACAACACATTCGAAATTTGAATCCTTGAGCAGTAAATGCAGTCGGCCTGAGAAGGAAGCGACAAAGAATGAATTCCCTAACTGTCGCATGGAAAAACGGCATGTAATAATCCATGATCAATGCTCATTCCAACGGTAACATTCCGAGAAGATTGAGCATTAATTACTCAGGAATCATCGCCAAGAAAAAGGGACAGAAAACTGGAGAAGGCCAAGTCTGGAATCGCTGAACGAAAGAACAGAAATCGTCGAGCTGAGTTCACAGTTCGTCAAGCTGAGCTGATGAGTTCGTCGACCAGACAATAGCAATTAGTCTTCAAGGGAAACTTGTCAATTCTGCTGCAATCTTCGTCGAACTGACAATCATCATTCGTCGAACAGAGATCCAAATTCGTCGACCGAAGAATGATTGTGGACTTAGACAGAATCTGAGAAGTCTCTGGCTGAGAAGAGTTCAAAAAGTAGATCAGAAATTGTCGACCAAGTGTACAACCCCGTGTCCGGCGAGTGGGTCCCACCAGGGAGGCGAGCAGACCTTCCCCCGCGGCCCGCATCCGAGCGGCAAACAGATATGCTGCAGAAGGGCTGGCCCGCTCCCGCCCATTTCAGGCGAGCGAGCCGACGAGGCAAGCGAGCGAGTCGCGCGAAGAGTCCTTGGTCAAAGCAGACGAGTTTGGCGACCCGCAACTGGCGAGCCGATCGAGAGTCGCAGTGGCCGCCGGCCGACCCCCACACGCGACCTGGCTGCCGGTCCGCCCGGCAGAAGACAGGCGGCTCGCCCGGCACGGCTCGCACTCGCCCAGGGAGCATGGGCAGGCAGCTGAAGTCAGGTCGCGCCCGCCTCCCACGAAGAAGAATTGGAGGCGAGCTGACTCCCCAGGGGTGCGAATAGCTACTCAGAACAGCGGAGCCTCGCTATTGGCAGACCAGGTTGGACTGCGCATAGCTGCTCAGGACAGCGGAGTTTGGATGTTGGCAGACCCAGCTAAGGGCCTTTTGGTATTTTCAGGTCAGTTACTTTGGTTATTGGCAGTTCAGATTCCAAATAGCTATAAATAAGACCCAAGGGGTACCTCAGAGGGGACGCTTTCAGTGCCTCCTGACTCTCATTTTCGAGTGTTCTCTGAGAGTACCTTAGCTCGGCTTCTGGCTAAGGAGGGGAAGCGCTCAGAGATCTTCCGGGTTTGTGGTGGGACCTCCCTGTCGAGCCCTTGGGTCTGTTCTTTCTTGTCTCTTTCGTTGTTTTTCTTGCAGGAGCAAAGTAGGCGCGAGACCACCCCTTCCCCGAGGGTCGAACTCCGCAAGAGGCCAGATTCCGGTTTCAACATCTTGGTGCGGTGAGCGTGGACAGTGGTCAGTGCAGAAAAGCTTCGGCGAGCTCAATGACGGGAGGACAAGGATCCGACAGGCAGAACTCGCCGCCCCCTCCGACTCTCGCGACAGTGGGAATGTTTGAAGACTTCAGGAACGAGGTGCTGGACCTCGTCAAGATCGCACTCGGCGTGCGGGCCGAGTGCTCGACTCCGGCAGCCCAGATCGCGGCCGCCCCCTCTCTTGGCGAGGACGCCCCTGGCCGGCGAGCTAGAAATGAAGTGGCCGAGGAAGGCCGAGGGGGCGAGCTCTCGAGGCGCGAGCTTTTCCCCGGCTCGGCAAGCCGAGGCAGGTTCGGCGAGCTGGGTCCGCGAGATTCGTCGGCTCGCCCAGTGGGAGGATGCAGTCCTTTCAGCGAGCTGGTTTCCTCAGCACTAGTACCAGAAGGGTTCAGGGAGCCCGAGATGTCCTACTACACCGGAAAGGGAGACCCGGTTCAGCACGTCCAATGGTTCGAGGACGTGGTCTCCATCCGTCAGATGTCGGACGGGTTCAAGTGTCGTCTCTTTGCCATCACCCTCCGAGAGAAGGCAAGGGAGTGGTTCCACCAGCTCCCGGCCAGCTCCATCTACTGTTTTGAAGACTTGCGCTGAGGATTCATGCTGAGGTTCACTACTTCGAAGAAGAGAAAGAAGGAGTCTGAGTCTTGTTCCACATTAAGCAAGAGTGAACGAGACATTGGGAAGCTATGTGGATCGATTCCAGGAGGAGGTTACCCAGGTCCAGGAGATGCCGGGCCATAGTCTGATGATGGTCTTCACACTGGGCCTGCAGTAGGGGTTCTTCCGAATGGAGCTGAAGAGAATTCCCCCTCTCTCCTACGAGGAGTTGATGGAGAGGGCGGCTAGAGAAGTCGACGGGGAGGAGTCGAACACGGAGTTCGCAAGGAAGCTAGCCAGATGGGCCACTGAGGAAGAGAAGGAGTCGAAGGGGGGAAGAGCGCAGGAGGAGAGAAGAGGGGAGCCCAGGCAGAGGGAGCAGAGGCAGCTCCAAGGACAGCAGCCGGGGTGGGGGCGTTAGGAGCCCGACCGTCGGCTGGGTTGGAGACCAGAGTGGCAGGGGCAGGGGCCACAGAGAGGGTACCTCGGAAGGGGTCACTATCAGGGGAGGCCGGATCAGTTCCACCCACCGGGTTGGAGGCAGGGTCACCGGCCCCGGCTCCCCGATCAGGAGGAGGCCATGGCCATAGCTTTGGGAGCAAGGAGGGGGATCATGAGGAGGAGGAGAAGGGAGTTCAGGGTGGAGCAACAGCCACGTGCCCGGAATTCTTGGAGATGAGAGGGAATAGGGACGGCAGCAGCAGCAGGAGGAGGCGCGGCAAGAAGTGAGGATCGAGGAGGTCCTGCCTCGGGCAGAGGAGGATCGTTGCGAGGACCGGGTTGATGTCGGGACCCGAGGAGGGATCGGAGTGATCCACGGGGGGGTAGGGATCGAGGCTTCCCGCAAGGCAAGCCTCCACACCATGTACCGGCGAAGCGTCGCCTCTACATCCCAAACCCCGCCCCCGGAGGAGAGGATCACCTTCTCCAGAAATGATATGCCAGACCACGAGGACCCGTTCTGTGATGCGCTGGTCATCAAGGCCGCCATCGAAAACTTCACTGTCTCTCGGATCCTCGTGGACAATGGGAGCTCCGTGAACGTCGTCTTCAAAAAGGCATTTGACGCAATGCAGGTGGAGGCTAAGAGGGTGCTGGCCTCGGACGGGCCCTTGTTCGGGTTCTCGGGAGAAAGAAAGGAAGTAGAGGGAGGAGTCGGCCTCCACGTCACCTTGGGGGGGCAGTCCCGAAACTGCAAGTTCGTCATCGTGGACGCCCCCAGCAGCTACAGCGCCATCTTTGGGAGGCCCCTCATCAGCGCCTTCCGCTGCGTCCCCTCGTCTTTCCATCAGTGCTTGAAGTTCAACATTGAGGGGGTGCAGGTTAGGGTCAAGGGGGATCCAAAGGTGGCACGGGAGTGCTATGTCACTGCGGTGAACACCATCTCTTGGCAAGAGGGAGCCGAGGAGATGGGACGGAGAATGGAGGAAGCCGAGCAGGAAGCAGGAGGGGAGGAGCTGGAGGTGAAGGACTACGCAGAGAAGGCGGCAGGGGAAGATTTGGAGGATGTGGCCGAAGTAAGGGCCGTGGGAGGGGAGATGGAGGTAGAGGTCCCCGTTCCGGAGGAAGGGGACGCCGAAGGATGGGGGGAGCGATCCAGGCTGGAGGCGGCGGAAGAAGTGGTGGAGCTGGAGGTGCTCACCCGGGGAGGAAGGATGGAGAAGATCCGCGTCAGCGGAGGGCTGACCCCGGAGGACCAGGGCAGGATGCTGGAGTACATCCAGAAGAACGTGGACATCTTCGCCTGGAGCGCCGCGGAGATCCGGGGGTTGACGCGGATGTGGCTTGCCACCGCCTCAACTTGGACCCGGGGACACGCACCGTCCAGCAGAAAAAGAGATCCACGGCAGACAAGCTGGCGGAACCCATCAGGGAGGAGGTGGCGAAGCATCTCAAGGCTGGCTTCTTGTCCGAAATTCAGTACCCCGGCTGGGTCTCCAACGTTGTGATGGTCAAAAAAGGAGACGGCACTGGCGGTTGTGTATCGATTTTTCCCTTCTTAATAAAGCTTGTCCTAAGGACTGTTATCCTTTGCCTCGGATCAACGCGCTGGTTGACTCAGCCGTCGGCTTTTCTGTAATGAGTTTTTTAGATGCCTTTTCAGGTTACCATCAGATCAGGATGCACCCCCGGACATCAAGGATGTCTCATTCATCATAGGGGATGGATGCTACTGCTACAATATGATGTCATTCGGGCTGAAGAACGCTGGGGCCACCTACCAAAAATGATGGATAGGGTCTTCAAGGAGCAAAGGGGGAGGAACTTGGAAGTGTACGTGGACGACCTCATGATCAAAAGCCGGGATGTGGACTCCCACCTCCGGGACTTAGAGGAGACCTTCGCCACCCTGCGCAGGTACAAGATGCGGCTGAATCCCCTTAAGTGTGTCTTCGGGGCCGCCGAGGGAAGTTCCTGGGCATCTCCTCACCCCCGCGGGGGTCGAGCCGAATCCAGACAAGGTCAAGGCTATCTTGGAGCTGGGGTCCCACGAAATGCAAAGGAGGTCCAACGGTTGACGGGGAAGCTAGCAGGGCTGAGTCGCTTCCTTTCTCGGGCAGGGGAGAAGTGCTCCCCCTTCTTCAAAATGCTGAGGGGAGGTCAGAGGTTCGAATGGACCGAGGAATGCGAGGAGGCATTCCAGGCCCTCAAGGCGCAGTTGACACAGGCTCCGCTGCTCCAAGGGCCAAAGGAGGGCGAGGATTTGTTCTTATATCTCGGGTCGGGGAGGAGGGTCTGAGCTCCGTCTTGGTTCGAGAAGAGGGGAAGAGACAGCTCCCTGTCTATTACGTCAGCCGGGTCCTGAGGAAGGCCGAGCTCCGGTATCCAATCTTGGAGAAGCTTGCACTCGCACTAATCATCTCGGCTCGGCGGTTCGACCGTACTTCCAGGCGCACTCAATCCGGGTGGTGACCGACCATCCTCTCTGCAACATCTTCGAGGGGGTGGAGCATTCAGGTCGGCTGGCCAAATGGTCGGTGGAGCTAAGCGAGTTCGATGTCTCCCTCGTTCCACGGCTCTCGATCAAAGCTCAGGCGATGGCCGACTTCTTGGCCGACTACGTGGTAGAAGTAGCGGAGGAGGAGCTCACCCGCCCAACTCCTTGGAAGGTAAGGGTGGATGGAGCCTCAGGAAGGCATTCTCTTGGAGTAGGAGTGGTTCTGGAGAGCCCTCAAGGGACTCAGATTGAGCAGACGGTGGTGGTGCATTTTCCCATTACCAACAAACAGGCCGAGTACGAAGCAGTGATAGCGGGGCTGCGCCTGGCCAGGGAGTTGGGGTGCTGGATGTGGAGGTCCTAACCGACTCCATGGTGGTAGCTTCTCAGATCAACGGGGAGTTCGAAGCAAGGGAGCCCACCCTGAAGTTATACCTGGCCAAAGTAAGGGGGGTCATAGGGACCTTCCAGACCTTCTCCATCCGACACGTGCCAAGGAGAGAGAATGACCAGGCCGACCAGCTAGCAAAGCATGGCCCCGGGTAGGAGGCACCATCACCGACCTGTTCCGCCCCTCCATCGAGGAGGGGGAGCTCATGGAGATCGATCAGCAGCCTTCGTGGATGGATCCGGTAGTAGTTTTCCTCTCCACGGGAGAGTATCCGGAGGGAGTAGACAGGAAGAAGCTGAGACACAAGTCCGCTTACTACCTCCTTAAAGACGGGCAGCTATATAGGAAGACCCTCTCGGGATGCCGGCTCGCTGCGTAGCCGAGGGTGAGGCGCAGAGGATCTTAGAAGAAGTCCACTCCGGGGAATCGGGAGTCATGCCGGGAGTCGGACCCTGGAGGGGAGGATAATCAGGCAAGGATATTTTCTGCCCACCCTGGGCCGACGGACGGCCGCGGAGTTTCGCAAGGAGATGTCATAAGTGCCAGCTGTTTTGCCCCCC